>ML778526.1:490395-526143 GCA_009831015.1 Picea engelmannii
TTTCATTAATGAAAGAAATGTACAGAGACTGTAAAAATACAGAGTGAGAGACTCGCTAGAATGGTGGCAGCTTATCTCTGAGAAGAGATGTGACGGCTACTCACATTCGCAAGAAGATGGTTACAATGAGGCTCGAAAGGCCTGTTTACAATAGATGGGAATGCCAAAAGTCCTAGACATCCAAAAACAGGCGTGTGATAGCTCGTTGGAAAGGTATCGTCGAGGAGATTCATTTTGGGGCCTCAATTATGCCTTCGGCTATCATTGAGAACCTCCGATATCCACCTGGATCAATTGTACTAGTCAAATTGATGGTAACTAGGAGTTAATCATGGGTATAGTTGTTGCATTAAGAAAATAATTAAAAATAAATTAGTTGCAACAAGAAGTTGTGATTTTGGTAATTATGGTAAAGTAGTTGTGATGAGAAGATTGAATAGTCAAAGTGGTTGACCAAGAAATAAATTAAATAATAAAGTGCTTACAACAAAAAGCTAGTTAAGGGAAAAGAAGTTATGAATTGACAGTAAGATATTGATGATGAACAAATGAACATGGTTGAATAAGTAAAAGAATATACTTTGTGGTTTAAAGGATTAATAATTGGTATAATTGTTCATTACTGATTCACCCCCCCTCTCAGTAATCCAACATTGTCCTTTTCCTAACCAATCCCAATTTCATCCCATTCTGTACACTTATCATTAGGAATAACAAGGTGAACCAATTTTGTAACTGCTCCTTCAAGAAGAAGACGAAGAGTCACATAGGGGTTACTAAACATTTGTATAAAATAGAATAGAACCCCATTTGAAAAGGACTTTTGTTTTTTCAAGCAATGTATAAACTCGGGAGTTGATTCAAGGACTTATACTTTGTTAATGAATATTGGGAAGCCCTCAGGGCGAGTTGTTATAGAAGGAATTTTTGTGTATGAACACATTTGAGTTGAGAACTACTTCTGGTGAAGATGGACACTGTTCCTATGGACTGTAAGAACGTTATGTTGTTGTAGACCAATTCTCATACAATCTGTGCTATTCTTCAATTTAGAGTATTTCTTTAAATATCTTAAAGCCTTGACATTTATGAGTTGTTAATGTATGCATTATTGTAATCTAGACTACTTTGGTTATATGTATTTGTATACACTTGTTTCTGATCTTGCTCTTTTATATCATTTATATGTGTAGAAGTAGGGGAGGATTTGGTTTCAACTTACAGCTCACTGGTCACTTCAGTGTGCTCCTAGCTAAGATAGGTTAAAGTAGGTTAGTTTTAATTTAACTTGCATTTCATACATAGTTTTCATCTACACCTTTACATTGCATATCCACCCTCATCAAAAAACTGGTCCGCAACCAGACAACACCCCCTAAAATCATAACAATGGCAGCAGGGCCAAATTCCGGATGGGTCTCCTAATCCAAACGGTGTATATTCTAGTTGTGACTGTGTCTTGGGGAGAACCCCTTACTATTGTTGGGCGAATTTGAACCTGTCAACAGGGCCATACAGTAGGAATGGTGACAAAAGGGTCTGATAAGGAAATCAGGGTTGATTTCCAAATCAGGTTTGATTTCCGAATTGGGATCGATTTTCAAATCAGATTCAATTTTCAAATCGAGTCAAGACAAGACAACAACAACTAGGTGAAAATAAGACGCGATTTGAACGTCAGAGTCAATTGACAATTCAAGCTTAATTAAAGCTTATGACTTGGTCAAATTTTGAAAAGAGAAAGAAAAGGCCAAAAGTGAGAAAGGTTCAAAAGGAAAGAAAAGACATTTGAACAAATTAAAGAAGAGTTCAAACGTAGAGAAAGATTTGCATTGTTCAAAAAGTAAGAAGTTCTTGATTTGGAGATCGAGGCCAATCCAAAAATTGGGACCCATCCACACTAAAGCTGGTGAATGAGGGGCCCAATTTGGCAATCAGGGGTGATCCTAAAATCGAGACCTATCCATGATAATGTTGGTGAAAGGAGGGCCTAATCCGAAAGTCGTGTTGATTTTGAAATCAAGGCACTAATGAGTACTCAAAGTGAATAGGGGATCTGATTTAAGGACCGGGACAGATCTAGAAATTGAGGACGATATGAGTTAAAAAAAAAGATCAAGAAAGGAAATTCGAGGAATAGGAGAAATAAAGACTCAAAGAGGAAGAAATCCAAAACCAAACAAAATGTCGTCCAAAGTAATTAATCATGTCCTAACTAGTGACAAAAAAAGGTGGGGCCCCAAGTTTTTCACAAAACTTGCATGGGTTATTGAGGGCACAACGGTATGGGAATGTCAGAAAGGGTTAGATTGATTTTTTTTAGGTCTATGATTGTAGTGCAACTGACTAATTTCATTTTGAGCCTTGCAAGTACAAAAATGCAGTTCATACATTTCCCATCGAATAGGCTGTTTCACTTTGCATTTATGAAAGGCATCAAGAAGAATGTGGAATAGGTCATCTGACTAGTCGTTGGAAATATTTTTGTGTCCTCTATGCCATGTTTCTGAAATATTGACCTTTTGAAGTTTGGTGAGTGAGTTACACATTTATTAAGACAAAAAAGTTAGGGGATCCACTAGATGGGCTCTAACAATGTTTGGAATTGACACTCCAATAGTTACAAGAACCTGAGACGAACAAAGTTCATCATGCACAAATAATCCAAAATATCTAGAATATAGTAACCAAATCCACACACACACACACACACACACACACACACACACACACACAGATATATAGTAAAATTACAATGAGAATGAGGGCCTTATATAGCCACGCAGGGGTGCCATTTCATGAAGAGACATGACCTTTCATCAAGAAGGTGTCTCTTCATTATTAATCATTAACTATTGATTATTTATTATTATTTATATTTTATAATATATTTATTATTATATATTGTGTTCATAACATTGCCTTCCTCTTAAAAATGCTTTGTCCTCAAAGCATATTGATCAAAATACTTTTTCTTTGGGTTGTAATGTCTTCACATCATTCAATGTTATGGGAATTGTCTTGGTTGACGATACGATACGATATGAACCTCTGAGTGTTGAGCAAAATTGTCGAATTGAAAAAAGATTTGACCATCCTAATTCAATCTTTTGCGGAACATTGCACTTCCATGATGAACTGGTATCATGAGATTTACTTGCATTGGCATCAATATTTTTCAGAAAATAAGTCAATTGTTTTAGTCCTAAATGATATTGATATTTTGTTTGGTTAAGGTATATGCTCTTCTGATTTGGTTGTCGATAAGGAGTTCGTGTAGCCTGATTTTCCCTTATCGTACTCGTAGCGTTTTCTTGATTTTCTTTACTCACTGATGTTTCTCTGTTAATTGATGAACTTTTATTAGTGGAGTACACTTGGAGCTTCTATCGTTTGTACTCCAACATCTGACGTTATCTTGACTTCAATTGGACTTGCATTTGTTCCTTTCTCTGCAACTTGGATTTTTACAACTGATGATTTTTTTAATTTCAATGGGATCAATCATTGTTTCCTTACCAATCAACGAATTCTTGCTGGTAAGTTGCTTTAACGATTCTTGTTGCGACTTCTTCTCACCTTTTAACTTTTTAATTTGGGCGATCAAGTTCCGATTATGATTCTTGAGGTGAGAAATTTCTTTGTTTTTGTCTGTGATAATTTTATCAATTTATTTTTGCATATTTTGCTTTGATTTTTTATTTTCTTGAAGTATTACTTTAGAGATATCTTTAAAATCTTCCGGCGTTATTGGATCTGACTCCAATGTAGAGTCCTGTAATGTTATATTTTTCTTCTTATATGAAAATGTCAAAAACTTCTTCTTCGTGTTTAGGGTGAAGGACCCCAGTGCTTCCATCCAGGATGAACCTAACACTTTGTCACTATCATCACAAAATAAAAATTTAACGACGAATTGTGATACAAATGTATAGTCTCCAATGCTAAGTTGTAAATTGCTTATGTCATATTGTTTTTCACCCATTGAATCTATCGTTTCAATAATATTTGACTCAGGAATCACTAATTGGTTAGCACATCCACTACTAACATAATTATTATCCTGAGTAGGAGCAATAGAGATGATAATATCCTTTCCTGCAAGTGTTCATTTGATTCAAAATAACACATGAACCGTTTTTGTAAAAGTTTTAGGAAATCTTCATTTTTCCTTATTAATGGGATCTATTTTGCTTTCGTCGATATTTTACGATAATTGATAACATGTTTATGAACCTTGTATATCTTTTCTTTTACTTCATATTAGTCTTTCTTTTATACTTCTTTACTTGTTGATTATATGCACTTCTCTTGCTTTTGCTTAATTATGAATTTCCCCTTTTTATACTATTTTAGAAAATACTTTGTGTTTGTGTTTATATATATATATATATATTTGAACTTGAATATAATTTGTTTTTTTTTTTCACTTTACTTTTCACTTTTAAATACTTCACTTTATTTAATACTTTGATGTTTAAACCTTTTCTTATTAGTCTCTTTCTTGAGACTATAGCAATGAGTTTGCTTTTAGTCCCTCTCATGGGACTATAGCAATGAGTTTGCTTTTGATGTGACACTAATTTGTTTTTTACCATAAATTTGTGTATGCAATGTAATGTTTAACATAGAAAAACAAATATATATATTTGGATATAATACAAATATTTGTGTTTCTCATTTTCAATTGGTTGATAGAATTGAAGTGTTATTGCCCCCTTCACGTTTTTCAATATGTAGAATTAATTACATAATCAATGAATTTCACCAATCACCACATCTAAATATAAAAAGTTGTACTATACATTTATTATTATGCATTATTATGTTTATTATCTCATATATTATTTATTATTATATTTATTATCTAATATATTATTTATTATTATATTTATTATCTAATATATTATTTAATTATATTTATTATGTACTATAATAAATATTATATAAAAATATATATTATTAAATTTGAAAGATTTATTTTCAAAAAGAAAAATTGAATATTTTTAAAATGCAATTTGCATTTGGCTAGCTTAACTTAATTGGAAGGAAATTTAGGTTAATCCTAAAACTATACAATATCCACATTAAAGTAAAAATGTGGTGAGAGATCCTGACCAATACGACATATGACAAATCTATAAACTAAGTGGCATGGAGGAGCACATCTTCCTCCATTCCTTGTGAGTCTAGGTCGAATTCTTTGAATTCTAATCTTTCTGACAGTATAATGTTAATTTTTTTCATTTAAAATCTTTACAAATTGATTTCTTTTAAGACTATGAAACTAGCCCCTAGTTAACATATTGCTCATGTCTCACAGTAATCATCATCATCAATAATTATAAGGTGTCAGCTATCATCTCCATTTCCAAATCTACTTGGCAGAGACTAAGTTGTCATGCAATCCTTGTTAAAAAAAAGTGTTTTTTTTTTTAAGACTTCTTTATAACTTTCTTTTAGATTTAATACCTTTTACTCTTTTCAATGATTTCTTTGAAAACAAAAAAAAATTCTTATAATTCTTTTTTAATATAATATTATATCTTGTATCAATCCCTTTGTATGTTATCTCCACTATATAATCTATTTTCTCTTAATTTTATTCCACTTTAATTACTTTTTCTATTCAACATTATATCTTAAAAAAACAATACTTTATTTAAAGTGTAACTTTTTCCTTATTTTTATACCATAGATCTCTTATATCTTGTATTCCCCCTTTGTATGTTATCTTCACTCTATAACCTTTGTTTCTCTTAATTTTATTTCACTTTAATCGCTTTTTCTCTTCGATTTTATATCTTAAAAAAAATAATACTTTATTTAAAGTGTAACTTTTCCACTCTATTTAAAGTGTAACTTTTTTCTTATTTTTCCATCATATATCTTTTATATCTTATAACAAGCGCTGTATGGCAGCTTAGTCCCTGCCAAGTAGATTTAGCAATAGAGATGATAACTGACACCCTATAATTATTGATGATGATGATTATTGTGAAACATGAACAATATGTTAACTAGGGGCTAGTTTCATAGTCTTATAATAAATCAATTTGTAAAGATTTTAAATGAATAAAATTAACACTGATAACTATACCGTCAGAAAGATTGGAATTCAAAGAATTCGACCTAGACTCACAAGGAATGGAGGGAGATGTGCTACTCCATGACACTTAGTTTTTAGATTTGTCACATACAGTATTGACCAGGATCTCTGACCACATTTTTACGTTAATGTGGATGTTGTATACTTTTGGGATTAACCTAAATTTCCTTCAAATTAAGTTAAGCTAGCCAAATGCAAATTGCATTTTAAAAATATTCAATTTTTCTTTTTGAAAATAAATCTTTAAATTTAATAATATATATTTTTATATAATATTTATTATATTACATAATAAATATAATCTAAATAATATATTATATAATAAATATAATATAAATAATATATTACATAATAAATATAATAATAAATAATATATTAGATAATAAATATAATATAAATATAATAATGCATAATAATAAATACATAGTACATATTTTTATATTTAGATGTGGTGATTGGTGAAATTTATTGATTATGTAATTAATTCTACATATTGAAAGACGTGAATGGAGCAATAACACTTCAATTTTATCAACCAATTAGAAATGAGAAACACAATTTTTTTTATTATATCCAAATATATATATTTGTTTTCCTATGTTAAACATTACATTGCATACACAAATTTATAGTAAAAAACAAATTAATGTCACATCAAAAGCAAACTCATTGCTATAGTCTCATGAAGACTAATAAGAGACTCATTAACCTACTCTATTTTTTACACTCACTTTATTTTTTTTATGCATTTTTTACTTAATTAAATATTTTAATAATTTTTTGTTAGTTGTAAAATCCCATTTTTTTATTTTAATCAATCTAAAACTTATATACTAACACATAGATCGATTATCTTTTTTTTTTAACTTATGCCTTTAATGTATAAAAGTTCATGCAAGGGTGATGATTATTCTTACCCCACGATTTGTACAGACGAAATACGCCAATAACTAATTTATTAATAAATGTGTACGGATTCAAAAGGTACGACGGATTAGCGGTGCGACTCAACGACTGTGGTGAAAGTACCTAAGCGTACTGGTAGCATTCGTACAATTTTTTTCAAATAGAAAGATCATACGAACACCAATTTGATGAATATTAATGTGTACGAACTTCATACATATTGGCAATTATGGCTGTACGAACGACTAAAATTAATTGGTCCCTGGTACATAATTTTTAATTTGGACTGTATACTTCTAAACTTTGGTGTACGGACGTTGAATTTATTAATTGCATAAAATACATACACTAAAATTTGTCGTTGTAATTTTTTATGTTTTCTATTATAAGGATCTAGCAGCAAAATGATATGGTTTTGATTCTTTTGATTTTCTTTGCAGAGGAATGATTCTTCCTTCACGGTATTTCTGAACTTGTAATGGCCAAAACTCTGATTGTGGTAAAAGACCTGAAGAAATCAGAGAAAATCTGTTTTTTTTTGGTGGGCTACAAATTTGTTTGGCCAATGGTCGAGATCGGAAAAATGAAGTTGTGATACCAAATGAGACGAACAAAGTTCGTCACGCACAAATAATCCAAAATATCTGGAATATAGTAATCAAATCCACACACACACACACACATCTATATATGGATAATAAGATTACAATGAGAATGAGGGCCTTATATACCCACGTAGGGGTGCCCTTTCATGAAGAGACATGACCTTTCATTAGGACGGTGTCTCTTCATTAGTAGTCATTAACTATTGATTATTTATTATTATTTATATTTTATAATATATTTATTATTATTATTATATATTGTGTTCATAACATAACCTACTTTAATTATCAATCCGAGAATGTAAGGCTTTTCAAAACACCATGCACTATATATGCATTTTTAGGCTTTTTTAATTGTCGGGGCTATATATATATATATATATTTTTTTTTTTATACTAGGGGAATCGGTAACAACGACAGTATCGTACTCGCGTGACACGGGGTCGAATCCTGCCGGCTGCCTTATAACCCCTAGGGAGAAACGCATAGCCCGCAAGCACGCCCTCCGAGTAAATCGGGGTGAGAATCGACCTTGAGACCTCATTTTACATAGTTCCTTCCATTTACACGGCATTTGCCAATCCGTCTACACCCCTGCGGGCATTGTCGGGGCTATATTATTGTTAACTATTGTTTTCCTTTTATTGGGGGGAAATTGCTTTTCTCTGTTCTTCCTAACTTAACAAACTTTAGAAGCAACACTAAACTAGGCTAACTAAAAATTGAACATAAGCTATATTAATTACACTGCATAAATTTTATATAGCAAACATAAATAGTATACTACATAAATTAATACAACAACCATACATTTTATGCTACATAATTTTTATACAAAAATAATAAATTTTATGCGACATACTTTTTATACAAAAACAATAAATTTTATGGTTCTAGAAATGATTCTATTGAAACCTAGTTGAATTTAATTCAACCTATTGCATTTCTACAAATTAGGTAGAAAGGATTCATAAATTCCTAATTCAACCATAACAAGAAAGCTTGAAAAATGGAAAGAAATTTGAATCTACCCATTGCATAAAAGTAAGTGTCTCAACATAAACAAAACGAAATGACAAGAATTAAATTGCACAAATTTAAGAAAATGACAGAAATAAAAGAGTAAGCTTTTATAAATAATGAAATGAAGGAGAACAATACCAAGTAAAGATTTGTGGAAGAAAATAGGATCATCGCAGCTACAAAGTGGCCCTTACTCTACAATTTGTTGAGTGATCTGTGTGCTAACTCAATCAACCACAAATAACAGTCAACGATAGAATTTTAGCAAAAGTATTTTGTATAAAAAAGATGGAATAATAGTCGAACCCCTCATGTTTTGTTCGAGAACATAGGTATTCCAACAAATGATGAACACCTTCAGTAACCACTCACACAATGTAACGCCCTCGTCGTTAAGACTCCAAGCGATGCAAACAAGTGCATTTTTTTTTTTAGGCAAGAAGACAATGACGACAACATTTAAACCACACAACTTAATGACGAACACAACACACGTAGATCCAACAACAAACAACAATGACTTAGCCCACTAGCACCTCACACAACTAGGCGAAACATGTGATAATCAAAAGACAGGTAAAAATGACTACCCACCCGACGCAAGCAATGCAACACCTCCAAGCTAAAGGACAACATCAACCACTCGACACAATGGCTTCGACGACCATAACTAGAGCCTCTACGGCGTGCAAACCAAACGTATTGAGGCATTACAAAATAAAGTACCAACAATAATTACAACGAACAAACGCCCACAACGGGAAGCACAAACTTCGACCGGGTTATCATTCGCCTCTATCCATCTCGACGTGCAACGATCCCCTAGTCAGGAATCATGTCGTCGCGAGGTGATAGGTGTGACAGTACCCCTAGCGCAACAACATATCTAGACCCTTAACCCAAGCTAAAACCCTCGCGCTAGGATACCGAAATATATGTTAGTAATTACATGAAGACTATACCCAAGCACCCAAGCAACGAGTAGTCAAGACGAAAGGTGACAATACTCAAAACTAAATTGCGTAGCTAACCGAAGAATGTCTGGTTCCTAAAAGGCAAAAATGTGTGGTGAAACAACTATGACCAAGCACCATTTCAATTCGGCTTACGACTCAAGGCGCGAAGCCCTAAATCACTGTTAAACTATTAATCCCTCAACCGTTAATCGAGCAGAAGCTATTGAACTATTACACCAATAAATCATTAACGTCTAAGTTAGAGACTCAAAAATCAAACACAAATAATTGACAATGAATCATTAACAAAATAATCATTGTTATAATCATTAATTAAGTATACCATAAAATAAAATAATTAACATCGAATGAGTAACATAAGAATCATTATTATAATTATTATCTAATACGTCTTTCATCTCTTCCATATAATCAAAACATATATTTTTATTATACAATATTTATATGTATGTAGATATAGAGGATTCACTCATGTATGTATACTGCTCTCTCCTCTTTATTAGTAATGAGTGAGGTAGTTGGTATACTTTTAGTGTTAAAACCGTCGAGAAGAAGATACGATATATACATTATATATATATATATATATAGTTATGTGTATCTTTTAAATAGGTAAGGGGATGAATTCAATTAATTTGATTCCATTCCCAACTCCCAACTGAAACGCTTATCGCTTTATTACAATACTTATTGGAAATAATCAAAGAACTCACAACTAAAAGGGGCTAAAGAAGATTACTATTTTTCTTTTCCAATCAAGAATTAAAGTTAACACATTGTCTAGAACAGAAGTTAATGAACAATTTAGAGTGGAGGTTATTTAATTAGTTGGAATGGCGGACGTGCAACAGATGTTCACCCAACTTAAGCATTGAGTCTAACAATAAACAAAATCATCCCCAAGCAAACAGCCAAGGGTCAAGTAAACGCCACCTGTATCGAGTATCTCTACACATGGAAACCCATCTACTACGCTAAGGTGAAATTCCATGAGGGATTCAAGATAGTGCACTAAGCTTTCATGAAAACTTCGGTCTTACACTCTTCAACTGAGAAGCAATATGCCCACATTTTCATAATAGATTTGTTGGTGAAGGAGTTACAGATTCAGGTTGTTGATTGGTCTGCTACAAGGCAACTCTTGGACATGTTCAGTCAAGCATGGGTAGGAGCAAAGATAAGGGTTTCACGGATTAGAATCACATTGGAACTAGCTAGTCAAGGATACACAAGGATTAGATGTTTCTGAAATGTTGATAGTAAATCCGTGGGCACAATTTTTGAATCAAAATTGCAACCAAGCAGGGAAAGAGTGGTGCAGGAATTACAATCCAACTGTAACAATACAAACGTTAATATGGCAGAGAATTAGGACGCTTGCAAGGCAGGGAAGCTAAGTCAGATACAGGAAAGTAAATTCATCACTGTAATAAATCGCCACAAGAATATAACAACAAGAACGTTGTCAACATAATTATTGTCAACAATTTGTTTGATTAATATTTATCGACAACCTAAAAACTCGCTATCATCACATGTATCGCTGTTTATTATAGGAGTGATATTGTTGTGTAAAGCCCAACACTGTTACGTATGATATTATATTGTGGTTATATTGTTGTGTAACACATAATGATGTTGTCTAGTAATATAAGATATAACTGTCTAACAATGAATGGTATCATTGTCTGAATAGATTAAATTTGCAGTAAAAAAAAATCGTAAAATCATAGCCTAATAAAAGTAATAACTATCAACCGGTATTATGAGCTTGATCATGAAGCGAGACATAATGACAATGCGGCTGGGGCCTAAACCCTAGTCGCCTCCGCTCTGGTTTTTCGAGTGCAGGGGTGCGGATCTGCGTCTATAGTAGCCGACCAGGGTTCCCCGCATACAGGGCCGTGGATCGACATTGTTCAGAGCGTCCCTCCTGCGTGCATGCGTTTTGGAGTAGCAGTCTCCTTGCCTCTGCGACTTGCTCCGTCTTGTTTGCTGGTGGTTGCCGCCCTGCCACGATGGCCCCAGATCCGATTGTTGAGATGGAAGAAGACCCTGTGGAAGCATTCAAAGTGTTAGTCCGCTCGACAGGACCTAAATCCAAGCCTTCTCTCTCGTCTAAGTTCGTTAAGAAGATGGAGGAGATCCCTTCTCTGAAGCTATCTCCAGAGGGGCCTTGCAACCTTGCCCTCTTTCTAGCAGAAAAGGCCCTCATCAGAAAGTTTACGGGGTTATGGCCCAGCCCCAAAACGGTGGAGGCATGGATGGATGATCGATGGAAGCCGCTGATACAGGGAAAAGTTTCTCGGTACATAGTAGGCAGGGTTTTTTTTGTCTTCAGTTTCTCGAGAACAGAGGACCGTGATCTAGTCTTCAGATCTGGACCCTATTTCATGGGGTCGAGAGGGCTGTTCTTAGCACCCTGAACTCTTGACTTCAATCCTAGAGCCGAGATCACCGTAGCCCTTGTTTGGGTTAGGCTGCCTCATCTTCCCTTGCATCTCTGGGGGAAAAGATCTATGGAGGATATTGGAAATATGCTTGGGCGTTTCCTGGACAGTGCGGAGCCGAAAGGGGATCATTTTACCTGCGCTCGTATTTGTGTAGAGGTTAACCTCGAGAAAGGCCTTCCGGAAGCCATTAAGCTTTCCTTGGGGGAATGGTGCCATATCCAAGAGCTGGACTACGAACATATTCCTTTTAAGTTCCTCCGGTGCCATGCATACGGTCATTTCACAAAAAGCTGCCCCAAAGCCTCTGAGGAGCCGGGACCAATCAAATAAGATGATTTTCAGCCAGTATCTAACCGACGAAGGCAACCAAGGTGAAAGGATCCACTACCCCAGGCTCCGAAGACCACTCATTCAGCAGAGGCAACTCTAGAAACTAAAAACAGCTTTGATGCGCTGAAGGAAGATGAAGCCCTAGATCCAGAAGCAACAACAGTTAAGGGAGATCCTCCGGCAGATGAAAGCCTTCCGGATTCCACCCCCCAAGATTCAGTAGCAGCGAGAGAAACTCGGGCTTCAGATCCGGAACCCTCTGCCCTTGCAGGTCTGGTTGTTTCAGTCCCCTCTAGCGGCTCTGTGGAAACTTTTGAACCTGAAGACAATTCAGTTATGTCTCCACCCCTTACCTGAGGGCGAAGGACCAATAAAGCGCGCAGAGAAAAGGAGGCGGCCTCCAACATTTCTTTAGGCTCTCAGAAAAAGCTGGATCCCTTCTTTAAGGGGAAAATTCCATCCCCCTCGGTTTAATGCTTTGCTTCTGTCTTCTACTGTGCTCACAGTTTGTGAGAATTTACTCATGTATGCATTTTTTGTCATTTTCTCGAATTAGCTCAAGAAGCAGATGGGACTGGTCTCCCAAGACATTCACAAGAAGGTTGGCAGCACTGTTAGAGGTCACCAACCTTCTTCAGATTTGCAACTTTCTGATTCTGGCTTGCCAGAATGCCGCTTAATGCAACCTAACCGTTCTTGTCAAAAAAAAAGAAGTAATAACTATCAACCATTACACAAAAAAACGCTACCATTACACAGTAAAAAACACCTCCATTTACATAGTAAAAACACCATCATTTACACAGTAAAAACGCCATCATTTACACAGTAAAAATGCCATCATTCACATAGTAAAAATGCAGACATTAGATTAAAATGCCATCACTAGTTAAAAACGTAGTCACATAGTCATAAAGCCCAGTCATATAGTCACAATGCGAATATAAAAAAGGAATACAAAATCACAAAATGCAGTCATTCAGATAAAAACAAATTCACAATTATAAAAGGATGTCATATTGCATTTATAAAAAGGAATTCACAATTTTAAAACGCCATCATTCAAGATGTGCACTAGCTGCCATTAAAGTGTAAATTTGTTGTCATTCCAAGGTTAAAATAACATAGGTGATGACTCCAGGAAGAACAATGAAAGCAGTAGAAGATAGCATCAAGAGACAATCAATCGTAGGAATTAATCATGCACAAGGAAGGTGCAAGTATTAGAGATCAATCTGAAAGGAAAAATGCAGAGATAAGTAAGGGGTAGACAACTGGGAAAAAAATATCCTTCGCTCATCATCCATGCACAAAAAAGCAGGGCATTAGAATCTATAGGTCTTTAAACACCGAAGTGACGACCGTCGATTCAAATCCTAACCGAATCCTCAGGTATGGACTGATGACCTAGGGATAAGGGTTGAAGATAAAGCACAACCTCTTCATAATATTCAATAAAACCCACACAGAAAATTCAATGAAATCATAAGTTGGGTTCGCTAAAGGAAATCCAATCAGAAAACAACAAGCAAGGGGATTACAATACCGTAGGAAAGCATGTGCAAGATAGCGCATGGAAATTAAATCTTAAACCGAGCTCAGAGAAATAACACGTGTAAATTTAATTTCATTGCAAGTAATCAATTTAAACCGGTGTATCTTAGCCAAACATGAATGCTTAGTAGTTTCTGTCCCGCGCACGCTCCTTTCAGTTTTCACTTGTCGACTGATGTGACCTCACCGGTACCTTCCAACCAACGCTTGGGGTACTCTTCTTCGCCCTGAGCCCCTGAGCTGCAAAGGGGATACACACACTATACCAGAGAACAACTAGCACCCAACTTGCCTTGCAAAGTCGAGCTACCACTTGTTACCCAAGCTGGGTATCCCAACTCCCACAAGATAAGTTCAATCAAGACAAAAATTCAGCAGCATAATGTTATGCATAAATATCAGATCCATACTTCTCCTCCTCCATCCTTTTTATAGAGTTTTTAAGTGATTTCTTTCCCAATTTTTCATTTAATTTCTTTTTCATTAATTTAATCAGAAAAAACCTCCCCCGTACACATGCCACCCATCCCCCTAGTTGCACCAGAAAATTAATTTCATTAATTATTCAATTATTCCTATTTCCCTCACCCACCTAAAAACATTCCTAAAAATGCTCATTGGTGTCCCAATATTCTCCTACACATCTTAAATGACTTACGCCTTTACTAAATTCCTAGTTGAGTTCATAATTAGAAAGTTCTTAGAGGCAAGATTCCTTACTAAGTTAGACATTCAACTTTTTCCTTACCTTTCCTTTTTTCTTTATGTTTCCCCTTTTTCCTTTAGTTTTCTATTTCTTTTAAGTTTCCCTCTTTTCCCTTTCTAACTAAAACTCAAATTAACAAGTGTAGAAAAACAACCATTTACCCCTTTTTCTTTTTAATCAAAAATTAAATTAGCATATGTAGATAAAACAATCCTTTCCCTTTTAAAATTTACTCCCCCATTGTAATTTGATTTTAATAATTTAATTGAATTTCTTACCCCCTTCTTGTTACATGTTTAATTATGATTATTATTTTTTTGAACACATGTGTTACTTAGACCTAGATTTTAATTTCACTAGGCTCGGCAACATTTTTATTAGGGGAATTGTTTTTAAATCTTACTTATCACATCATTCATTTTAAGACTGACTCGGTTTATTCACTTACCCGTTGAAATCGCGATGTGCCCTTCAGGATGCACTAGGTGCTCCAAGGGTGCCACTCGCCTTTTTCCATTTTCCTTGTGCGACGTTCCCTTCAGGACGCACTACGTTCTCTAAGGGTGCCACTCACCTCTTTCCGTTTTCCTTGTGCGACGTGCCCTTCAGGATGCACTACGTGTTCCAAGGGGGCCACTCGCCTCTTGACTGACTTGGTAGACATCGAAAATCCCTGGAGTCAATACTCCGTCAGGTGATCTAGTGGGAGACTAAGGGCCTCTAAGGAATAAGGCCCCTGCCTTATTGCACACCCCTTAGAATCATCATGAGCGACTGTCGCAGTCTACCCTCATGACATTGTGGGTGTTCTCGAACTAGGTAATCGTTAACCTACAGTTTAAGCCACGACGGGACTGCTAGTAGGCTGTGGCAGGGCTGCTGTCCACACCTCTCCCTCTAAGTCTCTGGTTTTCATGCGTGACCCCTCTACTCGACACGTGAGTTTGGTCAGCAAGCTATCATCAGCCTACATAATCAACGAATCATGTCAACAATAATAATCAATCACCATAACATCTAATCATATGTACATATGTCAAATCAACGATAATCAAACCCCAATAGTCCACTCCCTAACTTGATCCAGAGTCCAATGGGTTTCATCGATGCCTCTGCATCCTTGAGGTCCAAAGTCCTACACACTTAGGAGAACCCAGTCAATAACACATGTCTATGTCAATACAACAAAATAACATATCATCATATCCATAATGCCTCATAATCATAATCAAACAACTAATAGTATAATAATCTGGATCACTTGCAAGTAAGTGTCCTCAAAGAATAAGTTCGCTCAGTGCGCACAAGAGCGAGATGTTACACACAACTAGATCAAATATCAACACATCGATGTTTTGATGTGGTAAAACCCTACGGGGAAACATCCACGATCCCAACCATCATGACCACTTGGAGCAGTTTATTAATGCAAAATAAAAATATTAAAGAACAAACCAGGGAGGATTCTTAAAGAACAAACATATTACAAAAAATATCGTGCTAGTTCAAGAGGCCATTCATTCCAGCAAAAAAAGCAAAGCCCAAGGTATGGTCGTCAAGCTATATATGGCGAATGCTTTTGACCGTGTCAAACACTCTTTCATGTTCTCAGTCCTCAAAGCTTATGGGTTCTCTGAAGAATTTATTCATTGGATCAGGGTCTGCATTGGATCCCCTTGGATCTACCCCTTAATAAACAGTCGACCCTCACAATTTTTCAAGGCCAATAGAGGTCTCCATCAAGGATGCCCCCTTTCCCCTTTCCTGTACATCCTTCTAGCAGATTCTCTCAGCCGAAAATTAGAAGAAGAAAGAAGAAAGGGCATACTCCCAGGGTTACTTATTACGAGGGGGTTAAAGAAATAAATCACTCTCAGTTTGATATGAGACACTTCTTTTGGAGGAGGCCTCTATAATTATATCTAATCGCTTTCAAAAAGTTCTCGACCCTTTTCTCTCGGCTTCTCGAGGAAATTTGAACTCATCTAAATGCAGGATCTATGGTTGGAACGTCCTAGGTCACATTAGAGACCATATTTCCAGAATTTTCAGATTCCCTATCATCACCAACTGGAACTACTTCAAATATTTAGGTATGCCTATATTTGTAAATTCTTATGGCACCATGACTTGGCAAGAAGTAATTGATAAAATTCTCGCAAGAATTCAAATTTGGGGAGGTCGCTAGCTAAATCCAGCTGGAAATTCAGTGCTCCTCAAATCTGTCCTCTCTTCGCTCTCCATTTTCCAGTACTCTGGCCTTCTTGCCCCAAAAGGCACTCTTGAAAAATTTCTAGAGCTCTCTGAAGTTTCCTTTGGGTTGGAGGAAAAACAAACACCAAAAATTTTCACCTTCTCAATTGGAAACAAGTCTGTCAACCCCTCAACAAAGGAGGACTTGCTATCAGGGATCCTATTCTAATGAACACTTCTTTGGGAGCAAAGCTAGCTTGGTGTCTTATCACAGGAATTGCAGATTGGTGGAAATCATCTCTAATAGCCAAATATTTTATCTCCTCAAGGTTACGATGCCATGACGTCCTCCCTTCCCGTCTCCCTGGTTCTCATATTTGGTGTCTCCTAAAACATGCCTTCCACCTTATCAAATCTAAACTCTCCTGGGCCCCGGGGAACAGAGCACACATAACTGTTTGGACCGACTGTATCTTGTATCTCAAATCGTTGAATAGTCAAGAGTCCCTTTGCCCTCTAAAAGACTGGTGCTATACCAAAGGTCTCTTCCGTCTCAAATATTTATGCCTTTGGAACTCTGATGGGGACTGGATGAGCTAGAAACCATCAAACACTCTTGATCACCTACGACCCTTGATCTCCACCTTTTTCAATAATTTAGCTGGATGTGCTCCCACCCATCACTCCTTATCCGACTCCCGTAGTTGGCGTTCCACAAAATTTTTAGTCAAAACCGTCTATTCGCTCTTGTAATCTTATGATCAGGGTCCCCCAGTCTCTAAATTTTGGAAACAAATTTGGTCTGGTCCCTCTCTGCCTAAAGTAAATATATTTTGTTGGTCGATGGTTCATGGTAAAATACTAATCGCAGAAAACTTGTAAAAACATTGAATTCAAGGCCTCTCCTGATGCCCCTTCTGCCTCTTAGCCTCCGAATCCATTTTTCACCTCTTCCTCGAGTGCCCCTTCTCTTCCCAAATCTGGAAACTCCTTTACCTTCCCCTCCCTCACCCCCACCTCCCCTCGAGACTTGGAATGACCTTTTCATCTCTTGGAAACAAAGATACTTTGGCAACTTCAAAAACAAGAAACATTTCACTCTCCTCTGGAGACAAGTCCCCAAATTCGTCTGTTGGGAACTCTGGCTTGCTCGTAACCAGGGTATTTTTCATGAGTAGCTTCCCCCTCACAACACATACTAGCCAAAATATGAGGTTTAGTTTCAGAAGTCTTCACGTCCAAATAAATCGGGTTTGACATGGAAGGCACCCTGGAGCAGAGAAAAGAAGATTGGATCAAATACATTCTGCCCCCACCACCCCCCTTAATCCATCCCTCAATCCCAAAACAAGAAATCAAGAGGCAAAGTTGGAAATTCCGCATCTATGATAATGACTTCCCCCATTGGCAAAGACAACAATCCTGTTCAATTTTTTTCTTTGACGGAGCCGCAGTAGGTAATCCAGGTGCGGGGGGAGTCATCTTCGACTTCGATGGAAAAAAGATCATGGATTACTCCTAGGGACTTGGGAAGAACTCTAATAATAAAGCGTAAAGTCTTGTTGTTTACATGGGATTCCAAATTGCTTAATCTAGAAACATGCATACCCTCACTGTTCTTGGAGACTCCGAAATAGTAATAAGGGATCTCCTTGGACATTCAACCTCTGCCACCCAAATCTCTAGTGGCCTTCACTCTCGTACTAAAACCCTGAAACGAAAATTCACCAAAATCCACTTCTTCCATATCCTCCGCTCTCAGAATCAAGAAGATATGAAAGAAGGTCATCTCTTCATCAACCAAGTCGTTTCTCATGCTTGGCTTCCCTAACTCCCACCATCTTAGATGGTTCCCCTTCTCAACTCTGGACCTATTCTCTTTGAACTATACATCGGATCTATCTCGTACCTTTTTCCTGATCTTCTCGACTAACCCTTCCCCACTCTCCCACTTTCCCCCTTAGCCCCTCCCCCCCTCCCAGCCCCCCTACTCATTGGACACCTCCTTCCCCTCCCCCCCAGCTGCCCCCCCCACCCCCCCTGTCATGTAGCCCCGTCCTCATGACCACGTTCCCCCCCTCTTCCTCCCCGTGCCACCTCCTCCACTTCCCGTCCCTCTTCATAACTCCTCGGCATTTCTTTCTTACTCTATGACGCCCCTCCTAGCTTACATGGCATCACTTCCCTTGCTCTTCTCTATGCAAGATCTCATCTTCTCATGAGTAGTTCAGACCCCTTGTTCCTTCAAGTGTGTGCAGATGCTCTCCCTCCCGCAGTTATGGTTAACTCTACACTCGCATTCATGTATCATTCTCCATTTCTTCGACGAAGTCTAAGACAGTTTTCTTTTGTGACCTCTCACCATCATGTGGTGAAGCTCCAGAGCCCCTGCACTTGCCTTAGCTGCATCTTGGAGGAATTGAGGGAGCAATTCCGCACTCTGCGTATGGATGTCAGGCGCGTATTAGAATGAACATACACTCGTCTCAAGGATTTTCAAAGGGAAAACCAAAGGCCGTGAGATGAAATAGCCAATTTGCAGGGTCAATTACATCAACAAGAACTCAGGCATAATCAAGAGCTTGCAATTGCTCTCCACAGGATCAACAGGAATACTAGGCAAATTGGAGAAATGGCACAACAAATGGTAAACCCTTTAAATCGTCCCTAACATCCAACAAACTCCAATGATTCTACTGGTTCAAGGATTCCCTCAACCTTCCACTCAACAACAAGCAACGAACACCCTCTGGTACCTCCTGCTTCACTGATGGCTCCAGCCTGGCCAAACCCACGATAAGGAAATGTACAAACAAATGCTAATCCAACAACATATCCAATAAATTTCTAGGAGGACCCGACAACTTTTCATAACTTTTAGACATATTTTTTGATGAATTGTAAATTTTTGCTAATTTTGTTTACATATGTAGCCATTTTTACATGGCAAATTAGTAGCTCCTATTGGACTGGTTTCACCAGCGTAATTAGAATGCAACAGTCAGATAATTTTCTAGGAGAATAACAGAGAATCCGTGACTCTGCTTTATATAAACTGTGAAAGCACAAACCTCTTTTTTAATATAAATTTCCAACCGTTTCTGTTAAAAAAAAACACATAGATCGACTCTTTTTTTTTTTACTTATGCCTTTAATGTATAAAAATTCATGTAAGGGTTACGACTATTCTTACCCCACGATTCGTACAGACGGAATACACGAATAACTAATTTATTAATCAATGTGTACGGATTCAAATGGTACGGTGGATCAGCGGTGCGACTCAACGACTGTGGTGAAAGTACGGAAGCATATTGACAACGTCCATACAATTTTTTTCAAATAAAGAGATCGTACGAGCACCAATTGGATGAATATTAATGTGTACGAACTGTAAACATATTGGCAATTATGGTTGTACGAACATCTAAAATTAATTGGTGCCTGGTACATAATTTTTAATTTGGACTGTATACTTCCAAACTTTGGTGTACGGACGCTGAATTTATTAATTGTAGAAAATATACACACTAAAATTTGTCGTTGTAATTTTTTTTTTCTATTATAAGGATCTAGCAACGGAATGTTATGGTTCTGATTCTTCTGATTTTCTTTGCAGCAAAATGATTCTTCCTTCACGGTATTTCTGAACTTGCAATGGCCAAAAGCCTGATTGTGGTAAAAGACCTGAAGAAATCAGAGAAACTCTGTTTTTTTTTGTGTGGGCTACAAGCCTGTATGGCCAATGGTCGGGATCGGAAAAATGAAGCTCTGATACCAAATGAGACGAACAAAGTTTGCCATGCACAAATAATCCAAAATATATGGAATATAGTAATCAAATCCACACAGACAAATATATATATATAAGAATGAAGAATAAGATTACAATGAGAATGAGGGCCTTATATACCCACGCAGGGATGCCCTTTCATGAAGAGACATGACCTTTCATCAGGAAGGTGTCTCTTCATTATTAATCATTAACTATTGATTATTTATTATTATTTATATTTTATTATTATATATTGTGTTCATAACAGAGCCTACTTTAATTATCAACCCGAGAATGTAAGGCTTTTCAAAACACCATGCACTATATATGCATTTTTAGGTTTTTTTAATTGCCTGGGCTATATTATTGTTAACTATTGTTTTCCTTTTATTGGGGGGGAAATGCTTTTCTCTGTTCCTCCTAACTTAACAAAAATTTAGAAGCAACATTAAACTAGGCTAACTAAAAATTGTACATCAGCTATATTAATTACACTACATAAATTTTATATAGCAAACATAAATACTATACTACATAAATTAGTACAACAACCATACATTTTATGTTACATAATTTTTATACAAAAACAATACATTTTATGCTACACGAAAATACAACATCTAGAAATAATTCTATTGAAATCTAGCTGAATTTAATTCAACTTATTGCATTTCTACAATTTAGGTAGAACTAATTCATAAATTCTTAATTCAACCATAACAAGAAAGCTTGAAAAATGGAAAGAAAGTTGAATCTACCCATTGCATAAAAGTAAGTGTCTCAACATAAATAAAACGAAATGACAAGAAGTAAATTGCACAAATTTAAGAAAATGACAGAAATAAAAGAGTAAGGTTTTACAAATAATGAAATGAAGGAGAACAATACCAAGTAAAGATTTGCAGAAGAAAATAGGATCACTGCAGCTATAAAGTGGCCCTTAATCTACAATTTGTTGAGTGATCTCTGTGCTAACTCAATCAACCACAAATAACAGTCAACGACATAATTTTAGCAAAAGTATTTTGTATCAAAAAGATGGAATAATAGTCAAACCCATCAGGTTCTGTTCGACAACACATGTATTCCAACATTGGACGAAGACTTGCAGTAACCACTCACACAACCAGATCAAAGATCAACACATCGATGTTTTGACGTGGTAAAACCCCGACGGGGAAACATCCATGGCCCCACCCATCGCGGCCACTTGGAGCAATTTATTAATGCAAAAGAAAAAGATTACACAGATATTTTGCAAGAAAGTTTCTCACAATCGATCATCGACAAATGACCCTCCATGCTCTTTAAATAGATATCATGGACCAATCGGGTGTTAAGCCACAGATCAATGGCCATTAAGATCGAGGAGAATATGAACCGTCAGATCACTCTATGTCGGGAACATATCATGACCATCGGATTTCCTAAATACAAATGCACACTAAAGAAACACACTAAGAAATACACTTTTACCTAACAACACATTAGACCAAATATATCTTAACTAACTCCTAAGTGTCTAAATTTCCTAACAAGTTCTTCATCTTATTCCTGTATACAAAAATCTACACCAGTTCTTGAGCGATTGCTGATTTTTTAGGAAACTAACTAAAAATTGTTTTTAACAGTTTTCCTCAAACCAAGGAAAGATAAAAGAAATCACTATTTCAAGAATGAGTCACAACTAACAACTAATTGCTTCAACTATTTCTTCATTTATTACACATGCCCTGTTTTACACCTAAACTAAGTGGAGTTAAGAGTACATATTCATGGGCACTCATATGAGTAGTGCTCGATATGGTCTATGTGGCATTATGTGTAATCTTATATCGTTATTTCGTTAGCAGTTCCAATGGATCTTGATAAAAAGATGAATATGCATCTTGAAAAACAAACACTAATGCTGACAAGAAAATTTGCAGCACCAGACAGTTTTAGTAGTAGGTATTGATGCTAACGAGGAACTCCGTAGCATTGTGAAATTTTAACAATTGATTCCAATGCTAATGAAAAACTCTCCAACGCTTGACAAATGAAAAAATATGTACAACTTCTTTTTGAATCATCCATTCAAATAAGTTAACAACCCCAAACACATAGATCACGCATTCTTGTTCTTTTCTTAGTCAAAATTGTCTATTTAGAATAGAAATTCAACCATGAATGCATAATATCTTGCAATGGTAAATGGGGTAAAATTGGCTAACAATGGGCAAGAAAATGATAAAATTGTCCATTTAGAAGAGGATAATGATGGCAAGATTCATGAAAAAAAGAGGGTAATTACCATTCCCATCATACTCCCCAACTTAGCATATTGCACGTCCCTTGTGCAACTAACTAGAATTTGAAGAAACAAGTTGAGAATGCGTGTAAAAAATGTTTCTCTTAAATAATATGGAATTTTCTAAGTAGTTGTCTCTTTTGCATGGAATCCTCCAAACATTTCTATTAGCTCCCATATTTTCCTTTCCTTATTTTTGTCAACAAAATTATCTTCCCTGTAATCTGGAATAGGGTGTATAATCAATGGATATTTGATTCTGAGGCCTATCCATTGAAGGCCTAATTCTCTCACAGAGTTCAAATACAATCAACTACGATAAAGGGAATCATGAAGGTTTGGTAATGAATGTGGCTCCTTCATCTTCAATGCGTCATTGAGTTCATTCCATCTAGCCTGATAAGCTACAACACTTGACTGTTCTGAATTGTTATAAAAAAAATTCATAAATTCAGTTATTATTTCATTCTGCACCTAAGTCAAGACAACCTTGATTCTAGGATGTGACATCCTCATTCTATGATTTTTGAATATGATTGTTATTGAAGATGTCTTTGGCCTTATCCATAATGGAACAATCATATCTTCTCCTTTGTACGATTCCTTTTTCTAAGCCCTCTTTAATTCATTTTCCAATAGAAACTGAAAATCCTCAATTTAATATCTCCAATGAAATGATTGGGATTCCGATCTATATTGTTTGGCAATAAATAATTGTGAAGATACAATTAACAAAGCAAGTTCCTTCTTCAGGTATGTTTGAAAATACATACCACAACATGTTCTTCTAGTTACTTTTCTATTCATGGGAAAACCTAAGACAATTCTTTCTATTTGAAACCTAAGCCATTGCTCTTTTAAATACATAGCATAGGTCGGCGAGGTTGGTGTACGTGTAAGTGAATCCAATGCAAATTCTCCTATCTTTGCCAATTTATGTTTCAAATATATTTTTTGTTTTCTCATCCTTTTCATCATTAATTCTTTGTATTTCTACTAACTTCTCTTTCAGTTGATTTTTTTTTTCATGGAAACTGGAAGATTTTAAATATTATAAAAGGATGCATTGAGCATGTAGTAGAGGTACATATACATTAAAATATCTATAAGTAGGCACTTAAGGGGCTCTGAGTAAAAACATAGTATACCTGAAAGCAAGAAATTTACAGATGCCTTGTTCCAAAACTCCTAATTGTATATGCCCTGAAAAATATTCCTAGTACAAGTAGACAAAACAAAGCATGTTATTTGAAGAATTTTGACTAATTCTTCATACTCGAGCCACTGAGAAAGGGCTATGTTGTTGGTGAATTCAAATCAGGTAGAGGCAACTGATGCCAAGGGGATGAATCTAAAATTGATGGACCCGAAGATGTCCCAGGCATCCCTCCTTCTCTGACACACTCTCGAAGCTCTGCGACCTGGCTCCTAAATTTGTTCTTCTTGTTTATCCATTTAAACTATTCCTCTTTCTTTTCTCTTCTTATAAACCTTTTGTTTCTTCACCTTTGTTTTATTCTTATCACTTTTCTTTTATTCTTTCTTTGTTCTAGGTTTTTTAGTTTTTTTTTTCTTGTTTATTTCTCTTCTTTCTCATTTTATCTCTTCATCCCTTGTTTTTATTATATCTTGATTCTATTTTCACTTTTCTTTTTCTTGCTACTATATATGTCCCTAATATGATATTATATCTTCCCCGAATGAGGTGTTACTATGAGCATCATGATCATACGACTGTTGGCCACTAACATCGACACTATATGATCTTAAATCCTCTCAAGGCCAGATGTTGGTGCATGGTATATCATCCAGGTTGGTTGCAATAACCGATGATTTATCCTGATGGGTACGATGGCGGTTGTAATTCAGAGGCTTGTGTTGATCTAAAATATTGTTTTATTGTCTTAAGGTCAACCTCACAAGGATATGAATCCCCTTGCGTTTCTAGAGAGGCAATACTCCTCTTTTCTTATAAGCTTATAACAAAATCTGAAAAGAACTAAATTTTGTAAAATCTAACATTCTTATTCAAAACAATATCTAGAATATGGACTAGATACCCTTCAAAAAAGAAAACAAATATATACAATATTTACAACGTGGATAAAACAAACAAGTGTGATAAATAAAAGGTTGACATTTCCATCACAACATTCATTAAGACAGTAAAGATACCTACAATAAAAAGAGACAAGAAAGATGGAATTCATAGATAAGAGAACTTTAAATGATCATTCAAATAGACACCAAAAAGATTATGATGGATAAAACATTTGGAAACTCAAACTTCAAATCAAAGTATTTTAGAATACAATAATGTAGTATCCCAAACAGCTCTCTCGGAGTTGTCAGACAATTGGCTTAGGTTGATGTATAGTTGGTATGGATTGTTGGTTGTCATTGATGTCAACTATTGGAGAGTGATATTGTATATTGATGTCAACCCTTGGAGAAAGTTTGGTAGCGAATTCCGATAGCACAAAGGTTTGGGTAATGGACCCAAGGTTGTTTCATGTATAATGGTATGAGTTTTAATATATTTGAAGGTAATACTATTCTAGTTGGATAATACATGTCATTCCATTTCTGGTGGTATGTGGAATGTCACATAAATCCTCATGGTTAGAGAGTTATGACCATGACAAGTTGGAGAACCCAGGTTTGGGTAATGGACCCAAGTTTGTTTGATGGATGATGGTATGAGTTTTGATATATTTTAAAGCAAGACTATTCTAGATGGATAGTACATGTCATGCCATTTCTGGTGGTATGTGGAACGTCACATAACGCCTCACAGTTTGAGAGTTATGGCCTTACGAAGTTGGAGGACCCTCATATGTTGGCTTGAAGCCCCAAAAGGTCAAAGAAGTCAAAGATCTTGCAAAGAAGAAATTATTATTTAAATGATAAAGTAAAGTGGCAAAGTCAAGAAATATTATTTAAATAATAAAGTGAAGTAACAAAATCAAAGAAGATTATTTAAATGATAAAGTGAGGTGACAAAGTCAACGAGGAATATTTAAATGATAAAGTAATGGAGAAATTTCTAATTATGGAAAGCGATTAACCCTAAAAATGAGGAAAATAGGTTAAGTGACCTATAAATGGGTTGAGTGACCCATAAATGGGTTAAGTGACCTAGAAGATGGAGAGTATAAATAAGAGGCAAGGATCTCTCATTTTATATCACACTTGAGCATATTGAATATATATAGGTGACTGAGGTAACCAAAAGATATCTAAGCCAAATTTGAGAGGGAAAGTGAAGAAAAGAAGGCCGAAATTCAAGGGAGGACAAATTCTTTTGATGATGCTTTCTAAGGTATGTTATTTACAGGTCATCTCACCATTTTCACAATAACTTTTTTTTCTAAAATGATTCAAACTGTGAAATTGCTAGGCCATTGAGGAAACATATCCAAGTATCCGTGGTAAAAAATTCAGCTTGTGTATTGTTGTATTTTTGGAGTTACACTCCGTGGAAAATAGGGTTTGTGGCTAGTCCTGAAACTAGGCTAAAACACGTGTTTCGGGTAAAAATGTCATAACTTCTTCATAATAGATCCAAATTCAGTAAGACCAAATGTGTTGGTTAGATTACATTCTTTAGTATTTTGTGTAACATTTTTATATCCATTCAACAAATATTCCGTGCGGGGCACGTTGCTCTCTAGAATAATCTAGAATTCAACAAGTTATGCCATTTTTGCTATAACTCTTTTTCTGAGAGGTTCCAAGTAGTGACACCTGGAGGAATTGCATAAAACACAATGAAGAACATTGTGTATCATTTTTAGATATTTATTCATTACAGGTACATAGTTATGATTATTTCAAGTTAGGGTTGTTAACTAATCCAAAACTAGTCATGTGAGACTCAAGAAAAGTTTGATGAAAATGCTAGTCTCTTGTTGTTAAAGTTAAGGAAGGTTTGCAGGTATGTGATCATATACATCAGGTCTATTACAGAGTTACAAATCATATTTGGATAATGAAATTGATGAGGGCTTTTGGTTGAGGTACATGTTGGGTACATGGTTGAGACAAGTAGTTGATGAGTTAGCACATACATGAGGTGTATAGTTGATGATGTTGGTACATATTGATGAGTCATATTTGATGAGTAGTTGACACATGATTGGTACATACTTGGTACATGGTTTGATTTACTTGTTCATGGTACAGGTTTTGTACAGGTTGGTGCATGGTTGATGCACTTGTTTATGGTACAGGTTTACAATAGTATATCTCACGGTGATAGTGTGACAATGGTTCCATCATTCTACTTATATGTCAAGGCAGTTGGACGGGGAAAGGACAAGTGGTAGTAGCCACCTTCCGGTTGTAGCCAGAGAACATAGGGGGTTGTAGCCTCCTTTTGGTTGTAGCTAGAGAATTGGGGAGTTGGAGCTTCCCTCAGGTTGTAGCCTGAGAAGCTAGGGGGTTGGAGCCTCCTTCCAGTCGCAGCTGGAAAACAAAGGAAGTTGGTGCTTCAAATGAATGTAATTCTTCAAGACATATAAGAAAAAACATCCTGTGGTTTTCTCCCACTTTGGGCTTCCACATAAAACACTGGTGTACTGTGTATGTGTATGATTGTTCATTTGTTCATTGCTTATTTACTCTGGAGTTATTGGATGATAATGCTACATTGATATAACACTTCGATTATATGGTTAAAAAGGATTAAATTGCTCTATTACTGATTCACCCCCCTCTCAGTAATCCAACAAGAGTCTCGACAATAATGAGTCTTTAAATACAAATTCAATGTCTTTAAAGAAAAATTATGCATTCGCCCTTCAAAGAGGACTGGGATTGGCTCCCATAGACCATAAAATGAAAAGGCTTGGAAGATGAGAGAAAAATAATCAAGGGTCAACCTAGCTTTCACAAAATATTGGAAATAAAGGCAACGTGACAAATGACTGTAGAGTAAAAAGACGAAAAAGGGGAACACGGTTGTTGCTTGACTCACTGTGATGACAACACTTGTAACCTTTAATTGCTTGCAGCTGATTCCTTTATAGGTGTATTTTGTGGTTGAGGTGGAATAACCACTGTAACTGCTTCTTGATTTTTCGGTTTAGTAATTATGATTAATGCCTTTTTCAACCACTTCTCAATGTACTCCCTTAAAGGTGCTACAGTAATTTCAAGCTTAGTTTTAATTTCAAACAACTGATTTTAAAATTCCCTCAAATATATCTCTGATTGATGCAATGTGTCGTCCACTTCATCATTCCTGTTGCTATACCAAACCAACCACTTTTCAACCTCATCTTCAGAAAACTCTATAGTTTCGGTAAATTCATTTGCCCAAGTGAATTTTAATGCATTAAGCTGTACCATTAAAGATTATTTTGATAGGATCATAGTATCCATCAATAAATTGGGACCATTTAATTCTTTAGTAAGATCAACAAGTTTGAGGAACAAATCACTCTTTTTATTTCTTAAGACATCAGTCTCATTTGTCATTTTTTTTAATTCCTTGATTCTCCTTAGCCATCATGCATTGATTTGTTTCATACGATAAGGCGAAGGAAGTTTTTGTTCTTTCCTTCAAGCTTCATTTAAGCTTGATACTTTGGCCGAAAATGTGTTTACAACTCCCTTAAAAAACCCTTCACCATTTTCCAAATCCTTTTGCAAGCATTCTTTGAAATTTTGTATTTTGGACGAAAAGATAGCAATACTTTGGGCAAGCTCCCAAATTTCTTCAATTATATCAATTATCTTTTGCATGGCATCACCAACACATTTTCTTATAACTTGCAATAAGCTTGATGAGCCTTTGTACTTTGTGCCGCTTTCCGCGGTATCCTCTAACACAAGTGCAGGTTGGATTGAACTCAAAGTGTCGGGAAATAATGGTTCTGATACCAAAGAAACTTCTAATTCTTTTATCCTTCTCTTCAATTTTGAATTTTACTTTTTCCATATTATCGATTAACTGCTTCAAGGCCTCGCCAATAGCTCTGTGGAAGTCTGCAATTTTTGATGGTGCTACTCCATCCAAACCATTTGAGGATTTCCATCTTTCTGATAACCTTTTATTCCTAGTATTTACCTTTTCTAGTAACAATTTATTAGCCTCACGATTGTAGGCTGCGTGGTGTAAAGTTGCATATTATTCTTCAAATATTTTGGGATCCTAGGTAATGATATCATCAACAATTTCTCTCGTTTCCAATAATTTTTGTGCAGACCAACTAATTTCTTCAATGAGTTCATCCATGTCTTGCATGGGGACTATCCTGGACTCCAAGTATGCTTGACCCGGTTGATGATATATTCCTTTTTATTTTTATAGGAGCATATGTAATATGTGTTTTTTTGAGATTTTTCTTCGGTGGGTATTTATCTCTATCGTCATCTGACCCTCCAATTGATGTTTTTCTGGTCTCCATTCCATTGGTTTTGTTCTTCGTCCTCGACGGAGTGCTTCTTTGGGATGTTGGTGAATTAGAGCTTTGATTTGTCACTTCCCTGTTGTGTTTTCTGTGTCCTTAGTTAGTGATGTTTATCTCTCCCGTGTCATTTGAAACTTGATAGGCCGTTATTTCATGGGGATCTAAATTATCTCCACCACCCTCCTAAATCTGTTCAATTTTGGTGAAATGTGAAGAGTACCCGACTAATTCCATACGTGAAATAAATTTATTGTCTGAGTCAAAACCCTCAACAAATTTAGCTTCCTTCAAGCCCAGTTGTTCATGGTGTCCTGCCAATTCATGAAGGTGGGTTATATGCTTAATAGTAAATTTCCCAATTTTCCATGGTAGGGGTATGAATTGATTTTTCCTCTTATCGTGGAAGAAGTTGGCCCAAGTCTTATATTGTTTGCACATTTCTCTGACAAAGACTTTATATGATACATAGAATGGTAAAAGGAAAGACTTCTCCTTACTACCAAACAATCTAATCACAATAATTTCTTCAAACATTTCATAAGCTCCTTTCCCAGAGAGAAAGACAGTTACTTCCAGGTACACTCTCGAAGGATTATTACCAAAAATCAACCTTTTGAATTATGAAACGAAGTTGTTATGAACTAAGTAAAAGTTGTATTGAGATTTATGTATGTATAGGACTGAATACCATGCATAGACTGGCTCCAACTTGAAATCAACATGTTTTCCCTTGACAGATCTTCAAACACATGGCCATAAGCGATGGCAAAAATGAGGTAAGAAGTCAGATAAAACTTTCGAGTCCTTTTTAGGTTATTCAATTGGAAATAAATTTCTTTTGAGATAAGATAACCCCAATCAATAATGGATTTTTCATGCAAAGCATAATGGCATATATAACATTTCTTGATATAAACACTGTAGATTCCATACCGACAATCTCGGTGAACAACCATGCAAATTCTCTATATGGGTTTTTCAAAGAAGTTACCTCAATATTGGAAGTTCTAGGGTTACTGGTTGGGTCCTCCAAGTAATTTCTTAGAATCAAGTTTCCATCTTTGTGTTGCTTCATAAATTCATCAGCCTCCTTACTCTTGAACTGTATAGTAGGTGTAGGGAGTCGTATAATTTTGGAGAATGTCGAAAGAGCTAGGGAAATGGGTCAATGACCTTGTATTTGAATTATTCTTTGTTCAGAGATGAAGTTGTCTGCACACCATTGAACAATATCCTTAAAGTCTGTCACTTCCAGAACACAACCTGCTAAGGTTTTTCCTGAGGCCTAGATTAAGTTCATTTTCTTCTCAGTTGGGAAAAGAGCTCTGTAATAATTGTATGCACCGGACCAATAAAACTCTTGATTCTCATGCCCTGGTGTTTTCAATGTATCTCCGCAATACAATTCCTTTTTCTCCCTTGACATTCTTTTCTGCTTTTGACACAAAGGTGGCGCTACTGTCGATATTTATAGCTTGGCATATTCAATTTTATTTAATTTCACCACGTATTTTCTTGAGAACTCAATCAATCATATATATTTCTTTTAATATTGTTGACTTAGATGAGATTTGGATTAATTATGAGCTTTAATCGATGTGTCGTGAAATTAATAACTATGTTATGTGGGTACAAGTGGTAGCTGATAGGCTGGGGTAATAAATGTGATGGGAAGTGGTGATGCAATATGATGGCAAGTGGAAAGTGTTAAGTATGAAGGTGCAAAATGAGAAATGAGAAGTGTAAAATGTATCACGTTGAAATGCATACTTGTGGACTTGCGGACCCGTGAACTTGTGAATGTGAATATGAGGAAGGTTGAGGAGGTCTGCATTGGGATTGAAAATATGGTTAAGTGTTGAAAGAGGTGTTATTATGGATTGAAAAGGTGTGTTTTGGAGGATTGCAGACTTGCAAACTTATAGACCTAGGAACTCTAGTAAAAGATCAATGGGAAGTGTGTAATCCCACATCCAGTTTGGCAGAAATTGATTAAGTATTGAAAAAGTGAAATGATAAACTATTGAGAACGAAAAGGAGAAGTGCATTTTGGTGAATGTGGGGTTGCGGACCTACATACTTAAGAAAGTTTGACGAATTATACGTAGCTTCACATCCACATTTTCAAAAAGTGACTAAGTATAAAAAAGTGGAAGTGAATTACGAAGTATACGGAGGTGAAAGGTACAAAATGTAGGAAGCGCGAATGTGGACCTACGGTTTGACGGACATAGAAACTTGCAGACTTGAGACTTTTGTTAACCCCGCTCAACATTGTTTGAAAAATGACTAAGTGTTTGAAATTTTTTTGATAGGAGAGGAAAGTAAAATGAAGGAAAATAAATAGAAAAACAGATAAGGAAAATCCTAAGGGTGGTTAAATGAAAACACCAAGTTGATAAAAAAATACATATCAACAACTTGGTACCGATGACTTGAATGGTTTTTACAGTTCATTTATGGTCGCAGTTATTATGAAGGATGATCATAAGTGTGCCCTTGAAGTCCACAATAATACAATGTGGATGGAGGGAATAAATGTTGAAGATGGTCAGTTTTTTTTTTTGTCTCCATTGTGAATCCCCCCTAGTCAATCTCAGGCCTGTTAAATCTTGTTCTCTCTTTTGGGTTCCTCTTCTCCATCAACATGCCTTGAAAAAGAGGAGGGGTACACAGAGGTAGTGGAGATTTTCACGGTCTCGAAGGCAGGCATAAGAGCTCTTCCCCAATGGACAATGATGCTAACAGTGAGCATCAACACTTGGACTTGAAATGTTGTAGAGCAAAAAGTGCGCGATAATCAGGATAAAGCATAATTTTGGGGTTGGATGGTGGAATGAGAGGAATTGAAGCCAAAAATTGTTTTGGAAGGTATCAATACATCCCCAAAGATTATCTCAAGTAGAGTTACAAAGAAGCCAACCCAGACTTCTCCTCTAGTCAAAGGTGAAGGTTCCCATCTCAATGATGAAGGTGATTTTACTAGGCAACCAAATATTGATCCCCAGAACTTCACTCATAATGAAGAGACTAGTATTGCTTGATTCTTTGAGGACCACTTAAAGCACAACTTTGAGTTGCGAAGTGAAATGAAAGACTAGAATTTCATACAATAAATGATTGATAGGAAACTAGACTTGTTGTTTGATATTTGCTCTCATCCCCAGTAGAATCAGGAGTGGCTCCAACAACGTGTCATTGTCTTTGAGTGGCCATATCTAATCAATTGTAGTCACAAGGGAAGCTAAACCGACGTCTGGGTCTCCTATTCAAATAAGTAGTTATCTTATGTTTAAATGTTTGTTTTCTTTACACATAGTTTTTTTCTTGTTATGACCGTCTTTGGTTTAAAGTATCCAAAGATATACTGTAAACTGCTTTCAAATTCGCCCTCCTTGACATGAATTTACAGACAGTAAGGTCATGAATTTACATGAATTTCTCTCTGATCCAGGTGGATATAGGTGGCCACCCACTTTTTCCAACTGGCTCAAAACAAATTTATGGTAATTTTGGTAATTTACTATTTTTAGCAAATTTTAACTTCCAGGGCCATTTTGAGGACCTAAATGAAGGTTTTGCAGGACAGATATTCTTAATGATAGTTGAAGGCTTTGATTGATCCCCCAAAATGAATCTCCTTGATGATACCTTTCCAACGAGCTATTGTGCACCTCAAACGGAGATCGTATGCCAAAGTTACGCCCTTGGAAAGTTGATACACGAAACTACCCAAAACGGGGTACACACAATTGTTGGCTTTTCATCTTCTAGGGTTAGGGTTTTGGATTTTCTTTATGATAAAAAGGCCTTTGGAGCCTCATTGTAAAATCATCTTCTTGCGAATGCGAGTAGTGGGCACGTCTCTTCTCACAGATAAGTTGCCACCATTCTAGTGAGTCTTTCACTCTGTATTTTTACAGTCTTTGTACATTTTCGCTCATTAATAGAAAAATGTGTATTACTGTATATTTGTGTTTATGGTTGCATCTTTGATACATTTATGTTATATTATTGGATATCCGAGATATCTCTCTACATTGATTTATTATATATCCGCTCTCATTTCGTAACGAAAATAATCCGGATAAGTGGTATCAGAGTAGGCTGCTCTTGATCGTTTTTCAGTGCATGTCCCCGATGAGGTCTGAGTATAACAAGTTGGGTCTCGAGATTGTCTCTCTTGAAGAAAATCACTCTCGCACATCCAAGAAATCCTCCATGGTGGAATAAAATAAAAACAACAAAGCATACAATTCTATTAATCTGTTGCTTGAGCAAGCTCTCACGCGACAGAGGGACGAAATGATGGAGAATTTTGCCCACATCCTTGAATGTCTGCCGATAAAAACAAGTGAATCTTCATAAAGAAACCACTTTGGAAGTACCTCACTTTTCAAGGTACAAGTTAATTTTGATATTCCCATATTTGAAGGACAGATAGATGCGGATGCCTTAGAAAAATAGTTAAGTTAAATCTGCTAGAAGGTTATTTCTCTATTCCTAATTTCTCCGACAGGGAAAAGATCACCTTCGCACTCCTTAAGGCTCTCCCCCATGTCAAACATTGGTGGGAAACTTACTGGGAGCAAATTTCCATAGAGGATTCTGGAATATATGGGGCCAAACCCACTTGGGATATTTTTGTGGATGCGGTAAATGAACAATATTACCCTATTGGTAACTATGAGGACCAGTACATGAGATGGAACACACTGCAACAAGAGAGGGGCCAACCAGTTCCAGAGTTCACCAATACCTTCCATACCTTGTGAAGCAAGCTGGGTATCAAAGACTTCGAATGACATTTGGGTTTGAAATACCGTGGGGCTTTACACAGATACATCCAAACTGAAATGGATTTTTTGGGCGTCTCATCACTCGGTGCTGCTTATCGATATGCTGTTAAAATGAAATAGAAATTTAAGCACCAGAACAACTGGGAGTTCGAGTCTTCAAATATGAAAAAACCAAAGTATGATAAAGATGACCTTAACAAACAGTCTCCTGAAAACCAGTCCAAGCCACAGAAAAAGAAGGGTCACAAAAAGACAACTAAGGACACCGGAAAATGGTGTGATTTCCACAAAAGCCCCTGGCACAACACCGATGAATGTTGCTCAAAATAGTCATTGGTGGCTGAGATCAAAGACTAGGAGATAAACCCTGATTCAGAATCTGATTCAGGAAATATTGATAGAAGACAGATCATCGATGCAGACCCCACTGCTATTGTCGCGACCGCAACAATTCAACCAGAAGAACCCACAGATCCTGAAGAGGGGGAGTGCCTTTGTCATTCAAATATGTGGGTGAAGGGGACCCCACTGCATTTTATTGTTGATAGTGGAAGCCAGAAGAACCTCATTTTAGCAGAGGTCGTCAAGCAGTTGGGATTATCGACAACTCCACACCCACAACCATACAACATTGGGTGGCTTTGCTAGGGAAAATATCTTCATGTCAGCCAGTAGTGTCAATTTTCATACGACATCCAACCCTTCAAGGATGAGGTATTATGTTATGTTGCCCCGCTGGATGTCTGTGATGTTCTCTTGGGCCAACCTTATATGTGGAAGCGCCATGTTATCTATGAGTCTCGACCTCGTAGTGTCATTTTTACTCTGGGGGGTCATCTCTACAGGATAACAGAGGTAGTTCCAACTACTGTCCCACCTAAACAATGGTGCAAGGTAGTATCTCATACTACAAAATTTAGATTTTTCACAATCTGTTCAAAAGGTGAACAAAAGGATACTGCAACCACTACAACCTCAGCCCAAGCACCTTCTATACAACAGAAGCAGGTCGACAAGATTGTAACAAAGTGTAAAGATTTCTTCTACACACAGACATCTCATGTAGCCAATCTGGTTAAAAAGGTCCAACGCTTCCAACCAAAGGTCCGTGAAAACCTTCAACAAGCTAAGCAACACAACTTCTCCAACAAGGCAAACAACACATCAAGATGCAGATTCAACAAATGCTTTTCCCTCTCTCCCGAGCACTCAATGCAATGGAGACCATTGGTTCCTAAGGAGGGAGGATTGATCCAGGTGGATATCGGTGGCCACCCACCTTTTCCAACTAGCTCAAAACAATTTTCTGGCAATTTTGGTAATTTACTATTTTTAGCAGTTTTTAACTTCCGGGGTCATTTTGAGGGACTAAATGAAGGTTTTTCAGGATCTAGCTTCTCAATAAGGGGAAAAAGCTTTGATTGAGCCCCCAAAATGAATCTCATCGACGATACCTTTCCAACAAGCTATTGTGCGCCCCAAATGAATATCGTATGCCAAATTTACGCCCCCAGGAAGTTGATACACCAAACTACCCAAAACGGGGTCCACAAAACTGTTGGATTTTCATCTTCTGGGTTTAGGGTTTTGGATTTTCTTTATGATAAAAAT
>ML778526.1:542030-553545 GCA_009831015.1 Picea engelmannii
GGAAAGACCTGTCCACCGTAGATCTGAGTGTGATCATCTGGACCAGTGATACATGATTGAAGCATAAGTGAGGGCGCGGAAACTACATGCGCCTAGAAAACTTAGGATAAGTGTTTTTTCACGGGTTTTCTCCAAGAATTTTCATGTCTACATCACCAAGGGGTTAGTCGAACAACATTTTAGGTATCCAAATCATGGTGCAACATCGATCATCAAACTGGTTCTTATTGAAATAAAGCAATAAAGCAACTAGCCTATCTTCTAACCTAACTTCCTATGAAAATTAACCCAGATTAGACTGTTGGGTTAAGAATTTACTCTATCCTGGGGCTATCTGACCAAGATTAGACAGTCTGGCCAGATTTATTCACTAATCTAACCTAGACACTTTGGCTAAGATTAAACTGTTTAGCCAAATTCATTCACTACCCTATCAACATCAATTTAAAAAGAACTTGGCTATGCTTGAAAGGTATGGACCAAGTTACTATTATTGCATGGGGATTTTATTGAATTCTTTTATGCCCTCTTTTCTTTTCTTTTTCAAATTATTTGCAAAATGAAAAATCATTTGTCAGCAAAAAACACTAGAGACAGATAATATCCCAGTCACCAGTTGATCCTATAACTTAAAGGGTGATAATAGCGGCTCCACCTGGGGATGGTACTTGCCCTGTGAAGTGCCAAGAATCCTAGTTCCTGTCATTCTGAAAATTTCTGCCTCGTAGCCTTTGTTGATTGATTAGTTTTATTCTCAAAAATTAAAAGAACGGTGGTTAGCGGCTTAGGGCCTTCTCTTCGGGCTTCAACCAACTGACTAATGTTATTCACTCAGAAAATGTAGGTGAAAAATAAAAATGGTATGTACAATGGTGAGTGAAACTCGAGTCTCTACTGAGGTGGCACATAATGCTTCAACATTCTGCCATTTACAGGTCCTCCTGGCAGATCTGTCCCATCATCGTTGTTTAGCAAGAAAGCGTTGTTTCTCCTGAATGCTTGAATCATGTATGGTCCTTTCCACAGACTGTCAAATTTTCCATGCTTTCCCTTGTATTCATTCCTTGCGTCCCATCTCAGCACCAAATCTCCTAGCTCAAAATCATCTTCCTTGGTTCTTTTGTCAAAAATATTTTTGATGTTTTCTTGGATTACCTGAGTTTTGTTGAAAATGTCCTCCCTGGACTGCTGCAAATGGATCATCTGGTTGATCCTTCTCTGTGAGTCATTTGGCTCGGCTTGTACATCTTGAAGCAACTTCATGACGGGGACTCCTAAGGAAGTGGGGAAAACTACTTCTGTGCCATAGACCAGCTGATATGGTGACATACCGATTGACCTTTTGGTGGTCAGTCTGTCAGCCCATAATGCGAACACCAACTTGTTATGCCATGATTTCTTGTTTTTCTGCAACGTTTTCTTGATGATGTTTACCAAGGTTTTGTTTGAAGATTCTGCCAGCCCATTCCCCTGAGGGTAGTAAGCTGTGGAATGCCCCAAACCAATGTGATACTGGTTTCATAAATCTATGAGTTTCTTCGACCAGAAAGCAACTGCATTATTAGTTATAATCTTTCTAGGACATCCAAAGCGAGACAATATATTATTTTCAAGGAATTTTATAATAATAGAGTCAGTGGCTTGCCTGCTTGGTACTACTTCGATCCATTTGGTAAAATAATCGGTGGCAGTGAGAATCCACCTGTGCTGGCCTGAAGAAGGGGGGTGTATTTCTCCAATGAAGTCCAGTCCCCATTGCTGGAAAGGGGCTTCAACTGAGATCGGTTTCAAGGGGAGAGGAAGGAGTTTCCTTTTGCCTTCAAACAATTGACATTGATGACATGCAGTCACTTTATGATGTACATCGACGAATATGGTGGGCCAATAGAATCCAGCTCTGAGTATTTTGTTGGCTGTGACCTTCCATTTCAGATGGCCACCACATTCTCCTGCATGAAATTCTTGTAACACATTGTCAACTTCATCTTTCAATAAACAATTCAACAGAATACCTCCAGGATCTTTCCAATATAGATTGCCTTCTAGAATACAGAATTTTAAGGCTTTCAACTTCAAAAATCTAGCTTTAGTCTTAGTCAAACCAGGGGGAGCTTGTAAATTTTGCAAAATGAATATAAGGTTTGCGTACCATGGAGAGTTGAGAAATACCTCTCTCACGCTTGGAGTGGCCATCTCACCCTGTTCATCTGCTGCAGCTAAAAAATTAATGTCAAGAGCATGGAAATTGGATTCAGCCATTAATTTAGCTAGGCCTTGACCCTTGATTAGTTTTGTAGGCTTAATATCTATGTCGTATTCTAAAATGACAACAATCTATTTTCCTCTTCTTCCATCCGGATTGTCCTGGGTCAAAATGTCTTTTACTACCGCATTCAGAACATATGCTATGGTGTGGGAATGGAGAATGTAGACTCTAAAGTCTTTTATGGCTTTCACCAAGGCAAAAGCTTGTTTCTCCATTATCTTGTAATTCAGAGCAGCGTCTCTTAACGCTTTACTAAATAAAGCTATGGGATGTTCATACCCTTCGCTATTCTTTTGTAGTAATACCGTTGCTATAGTATGTTCGGAAGCGAAAGAAAAAAGATAGAAATCCTTAGTAAAATCAGGACTGATCAAAACAGGGGCCTCTGTGAGTGCTCGTTTGACTTGTTCGAAAGACTGTCTGGACTCAGTGTCCCATTTTATTTTTGCATCCTTTTTTAACATATTTGTAATGTTTCTGAGGAGCTCTGTCAGATTGGGAATGAATCTTCGTAGAAAGTTTATTCTCCTGATAAAAGACTGTAATTATTTGATGTTTCTTGGGTGTTCTAATTTTTGTATGGCCTTGATTCTGTTGGGGTCTATTTTGATTCTGTCCTTGGAGATGATGTGTCCTAGCAGTTTGCCTTCCTCTAGTTCGAAAAGGCTTTTCTTAGGATTTAAAGAAATCCCAAACCTTCTACATTTCTCGAAGACTCGTGTGAGGTGTCGCAGGTGTTTGTCATCAGATCGGGAAAACACAGTTACATCATCCACATAAACGACAATAAACTTACCCGATTCTTCCACAAAGGCGATATCCATCGCTCTCTGGAAAGTGGCTCCAGTGTTCATCAAACCAAAAGGCATTTTCACATACATGAAAGTGCCCCATGGTGTGGTGAAAACGATTTTGTCTTGGTCATCCTGGTGAACTAGGACCTGATTATAACCCGAGAACCCGTCTAGCAAAGAGATTCGACTGGGTTCGACCACCCTTTGTAGGATGTGGTCCATTTTGGGCAAGGGGTAATTGTCCTTTAGGGAGACCTTATTCAGATTTCAGAAATCAATGCACAACCTGATTTCCCCAGATTTCTTACGTGTATTGACCAAATTAGAGACCCATTTGGAAAAACGCAACGGGACTATGATTTTGGCATCGTACATTTTTTTTGATTTCCTTTTCTATCAGAGGGAGTAACTTGGGATTTATCCTCCTAAGTTTCTGTCTGAACGGTTTTTGGTCTTCTTTTATTGGAATCACGTGTTGTATGATGTTGGTATCATAAGCTTTCAAATCCTCATAACCCTAGGCAAAGACATCTGAATATTCTTTGAACAGCTCAATGTATTTGAGTTTTTGCTTAGGGGGTAATGATTTAGACAATTTGACTATCATGGGTTTCTCTTCGGTCCCTATATTACAGTCTTCTACCTCTTGTCCATTGGCTTCAATTTTCGATTTTTTGGCTACGTCGTTAAAATCAAACAAGTCCTCCAAAGGAACTAGGCCCCTAGGTGAAACGTTACTTTTCAAATCCAGAATATCAGTCTCCATCTCATCATTGCCTAATTCTCCTGAATCTACGCTATTTACACTATCAATTTCAAAATCAGATCTATTTACATTTTCATCCTCATTCTCTAAATCTATATTTGTACATTCAAAATCATTTTTACAATGCAAAAAGTCTTCGATTTGATCATAATTACCAAACACTTGCCAATACCTAATATTGTCGGGAACGGTTGGTCTACATTTCACCTCTACCATGTATGGGCGAGTCGAGAGGAAAGGCATCTTACATGTGGCTGCTGACATAGCCAATTTGTCTGCCAAATTTTTTTGTCCCCTCGGCATTACCTGCAAGTCAACTTCAGTGAAACATCTAAGGGCATCAAGAACAACATTCCTATAAGCTCTAAGACGTGGGTGTTTCGCAGCGTACTCACCTTTGATTTGCTTGATTATCAACTCAGAATCACCTCTTACCATAATCTGTTTAGCACCAACTCTTTTCAAAAGCTTCAGACCGAGCATCAAGGCTTCATACTCGACAATATTGTTAATGCATTGGAAATTTAACTTGTAAGAATGGTTTTCTGAATACCTGTTTCTGTGATTATGCAGCCAAACTCCTACTCCAACTCCTTTGCTTACTGCTCCATCAAAATCCATGCTCCAGAAATCTGCCGGTAGCTCTTCAGTTATCATGTTTTTCTTCCTTGCTACCTCAATGATTTCTTGGCCTTCATCCTGACTAGATGTATCTTCTCCCAGCTAAGTATCTTGTTCTCCCGTGTCACCATCATTGTACAAGATAAAATAATCCAAGTCGGAATGCGTGGAGTAAAGAGGATAGTTGTGTGGTTTTTCTTGGCTACTGACCATGTATTTCATCAATGTTTCTCTGTATAGCCTTCTTTGTTGCCCGAAAACAGGGATAGTGGCATAAGACATATCTAGCTGCAGGGTACCTCTCAACTTAGCCCCCCAAGATCGGGATAGCAAAATTCCATACTTCGGAGGGATGTCTGCAACTACCACATCCATTACCATGCTCTTTGCAAGAATCTGAACCAAGGTGATACATAAGTCCTTGATCAGACCAATACATCTAACTTTACTAGAGTCGAATGAATGTAGATCTTTATAAGGTCTGGTGACCTCCAGTCCTAGCTTCTCCATCACTGCTTTCGGCATCAGATTGTGGGAAGCGCCCGAATCCAGCATAGCGTTATGCAAGATCAGGTCATGTATGTTGATGTAAAAAGGAGCGACATCACCATTATCGTCTCGGCCATCTACTTCAGGTCCAAACAAAAGTTCAGGTTGATCATCTGTAAGGTTCACGGTATCTGAATGATTTTCTGATCCAATGGTTAAGGCCTTCATGCCTATGTCAGGTTCAATGGTCAGTGCTTTAATCACCCGTGAATGATAAATGTCTTTATTCATCAACTCGGAAAGTGGAATGGGAATTTTTACTTTGGCTAATTCTCCCTCAAGGCTGAAAGGTGTAGGAGCTCTGGCTTGGCTCATCAATTCTGGTTTGTCCACCACACTCTTCTAGCCAGAAGTACTTGGTGGATTAATAGGTGAAACCTCGAGCTGTGACGATCTTTTCAGAATAGGAAGGTTTTTCTTAGCAGGAACTTCGGCAGTGCTCTTTTCAGGAATCTTCTCGGCAGATGGCTCAGAGGCCTTCTTGGTTTTGATTACCTTCTTCGTTTTAATCGTCTTTTTTGGGGAACTCCCTTCTGTCTTTTTACTCCGCAGATTATACTGCCAGTGTACCTCCAAAATGGCATTTTCGAATGCCTGTTGTTTTTCATCTTCAGCTTCTTCACTTACTTTTTTTTGATTGAGAAGAAAAAGTTCTTGTTCTTCTTGGGTGAGGAAAATATTTTCGTTATCGTGAATGCCCATGAGATTTATGTGAGTGTCCTCTAGTTCCTCAATCACTTCCTCCCCTTCATCAACATAATTTTCTTGTAGGGGAGGTCTGATATGTTGATCTGGACCTCTCTGCTCTCTTTGATCCCTAGGATCCCGCTGTCTGATTTGGGGAGGGTTTCTCCTGAAGTTAGGATTCCAAACCTGAGGAGATGGTGGGTTTTCTCTTGGAGGATTTCTGTCTGACATAGTAAGTCTTTCCATCATTCTTTCCATTGCTCTGGCCAAGGAATCCAATTTGGAATCTGAGTTTGATGTGGAAGGTTCCTCTTTAATTGTGACTCTCCTCTCTAACCTCTGACATGCCCTTTTTGCCAACAAATTGGCTTCCACACTTATTGCGCGTTTCTGCATGTCTTCCAGGGTGGTAGAATTTCTTTCCCTTAGTTGGTACGACATGTCAGCGTCAAAACCATCAGGGAATTTTATCAATGCCAAACCCCGTGGAGGTTTGATTTTAGTTGGGATTGCATTGTACAGGTTATTGAAACGAGTGCAGTAATCTTGTACTGTCTCACCTTGATTTCTTCTAATATTTTCATATTTTGACAATATTTGCAGAGGGTTTTTTTTTACCTCCCATCTGTCTAGAAAACTCCTTTGGAATGTGGTAAGGTGAAGGACTGAGGCGACACACAATCCTTTGTACCATTTTTTAACATCACTTGTCAAACTTTGGGCAAAGAATCTCATTTGAACATCAGCCTCATCTACTTCATGCAGGTCAAAATAATCATTCATTTTATCAACGTGCTGTTGTGCGTTCAAAGGTCCTGTCACGTTGAACTGTGGAAGTCTCATTTGATAGTCTTGGGGCATGGCATGAAGAGGGGCAACCAACACCAAGGGAGCATATCAAGCCACCATGATGGGTGGAGGAGGTTGGATAACAGACTGGAGGATCGGCGAGGCAGTCACTGAAGATGAGGACGAGGAGGGACTGGATAACACCGAGGGAGTGATTTGCGGTTTAGCAGTGGGAGATAGAACTTCAGGGGTTCGGGGTTGCAAAACGGTTGGGTTGAAAATGATTCCAGTCACAAAACTATCGGACCGTGTTCTAACCAAGCTTTGTTGGGAAAAGGTGTCAAAGTCAGGGTTTTGAAAGGTAACGAGTTCCCCTGAAAAGGAAAGGGACTTATGCAAGGGAATCTGACTCAATGAGCCTTCAGCTATGGTCTTTTTCCTGAGCAACTGTTCCGGGTTATCTGTCACTATCGCAGGTTCTGGGTCTGGATGAGATCGAGTATAAACCTTCTTGGGAGCCAGATTTTTTTTGATTTTTTATGTATATACTTTTTAGTTTTATGAGTCCGAAAATAATATGTACAAATTTTAATCAACCTCTAAACATTACTTTCTTCTCAAATTTTCAATCTTTCATGAACAGACTTTCTTTTTAGGGAAAGAAAACGTGAAGTTATAAATTTTATGTTCTTCCCTAGTGGAGTCGCCACTATGTTAGCACTTGGTAAATTTCCTAGAGGTTGACAACAGAAGAAATCTACTAAGGTAACTTTATCCAACCGCTTTTGAAGCTAGGATCTAGCCCTTCCAACTTCAGAGAGGGATCTCTCTATATGATTTAGCTATGTTTCAAATTTTAAATATTAGGCTAGGTAAATAAATAGGTCGGTTTTTTGTTGTCATAGTGTGTTTCGAGTTGGTTGAGACAGTCTACACATCCATTGGGCTATGGGGTCTGTGTTTTAAATAAATATGAAATCCAAACCAGAAAYGCAAAGGAAAACTTTCACAGGGCGAGATAATATAATCACTGGATTCTTTAGTAGCGTAAATGATGAATAGCAGAAAAGACGAGAAAGATAATTTCAACAAAGAAGCAGTTAAGAATTTCTTTATTGAAAAAACTAGAAGATAAACACTAAAATCTTTCAAGTCAGAAACATGGTATACGAGATAAATCCTGCAAAATTCGTTACTTCTAAATATTAGATTTAGAAAACAATATGATAACAAAGTGAGAATAACATTCAACTTAGATAGAAAAACATCACCAATGAATACACGCAAGAATCCTGAAAAAATGCCTCTTTGTATTAATGGAAGATCTCTTCAAAAATATTATAGTCTGATAGCGTCAGGGTGTGAAGATCAACAACCCCCAATACTTCGAAAGATGAAGTATTTATAACTCAAATTACAAACGATCCTGTCATTAATGATCAGGACATGCTAAATCTATTTTTAGCCTAACTAACTTAAAAAATTTCCTAAATCTAGGAACTGCTTGATGATGTGGTGCAACTGCATGCTGCTTTCTGGGTGGGCCGTTGATGAAGTCTCTGCACGACCTCATCTGAATCGACAAATGACTGGACAGGGACAAATCATCTGCTACTCGATCAGGTCAAAGAGTTCCTCCCATCGAAGATGACTGGGCACGTTGACTTTGAGTAGCCTTTGATACACTTCATCCATTTCTGTGTACTTGGCGAAGGTAGGCTTGGTGAGGAAGATGTATCGAATCTCATGTTGGATACTGATGTCCCACTGAAAGGCTCCCGTGCCAGTGATGCTCCCTTGAATTCCTGCAAACTTTGAACTGTCCTTAGCCACATCGACCAATCTCTTCTTGTAGTCTGGGAGTGTCATCAATTTATCATTGATTACCTTCAGAAAAGTAAGACCTTTCTTCTGGAGAGCCTCAATCTTACTAAAGAATCTTTGTACCCCTAGGTCCATGGCCTGAACCTTTTCATCCAGCTGAAGCATTAATCCTCTCTTGGTCAAAACTCTTTTGACCTCAAGGATGGTCTCTGTTCTGTCTTCATTTTTCAGCTCTTCCAGCTCTTCCCTGGTCTTAATATTTAGGAACTTGATGATCTCGTTCGCCTGCGTTGGCATCTCTCCCAATTCTAATCTGATCTTCTCGATGGCCTGTTGTCTTCTCTGCACCAATTCATTCTGCTCAAACATTATCTGTATCATGGGCCATATCTCGTTCATGGACTTAGTGATGTCTGTCCATACACTTTCTTTAACCTCGGCTAAAGTTTTTCCGGCCACTGTTTGCTTCCGGAGCTGCTGTAACTCCTGTTTGAGCTGATCTGTCACTTGCTTTTCCTTGGAGAGGCTGGTCTGAAAAGAAGATTTGAGTTCCTGAAGGTTCTCAATCTCCTTTTTGAGCCTGCTGATCTCTGTTTCCTGCAGGTTCATCTTTTCCATAGACTTAGCCAGGTCAGCTAAGACTAAACTGTTTAGCCAAATTCATTCACTACCCTATCAACATCAATTTAAAAAGAACTTGGCCATGCTTGAAAGGTATGGACCAAGTTACTATTATTGCATGGGGCTTTTATTGAATTCTTTTATGCCCTCTTTTCTTTTCTTTTTCTTTTTCTTTTCTTTTCTTTTCTTTTTCAAATTATTTGCAGAATGAAAAATCATTTGTCATCAAAAAACACTAGACACAGATAATATCCCAGTCACCAGTTGATCCTATAACTTATAGGGTGATAACACATTGCTTTATTATATCTCCGGTCTCATTTCGTGTCGAAAATAATTCATCTCTCTCTCTCTCTCTCTCTCTCTCTCTCTCTCTCTCTCTCTCTCTCTCTCTATATATATATATATATATATAAGCTAGCAGATGGTATTACCTTCTATTAAAAAAAATATGATATTATATCTTTATTATTTAATTTATCAATTTATTAGATAAAAAATTATTAGATTAATAGTAATGTTAAGATATTAATCTATGTTGTATTATTTTATTGAGATTAATTTTATTATATTAATATTATTGTTTCTATAGTTTAACATTTTATTAATTCCCGAGGCTGCATTTTATTTCCTTGTGACTATAACTTTTATCAATCTTTAATATTTTAATATTTTTATAATCTTTATTTCCATGTTTTTATTGTTTGTCATTTTAGGTTAGTGTTTCTTTGTCTTTTGATTATCGTCAACTTACATTATCATTTTTACGTTAGGGTTTCTTTGTCATTTTTAGGATATGGTTTCTTTGTTGTTAGATTCTCGTCGGATTGCATTATCTAGGATGGCTGACCCATTGAACTCTCATTGGCATCTCTACTATTCCTTATTTATTTGATTTTGTTGTCTTTCATTTCTTTGGCCTTTGTCTTGAAGATGGACCCGATTTTGGGATTTGAAACATCAACTGTAAACACTAGTGCTGTGGATCTTCTGAAAATATTGAAAGTTCAAAAAGGTGCCTAAAACATTGTTGGAAATGGTTGAAATGAATCGGTAAAACTGCTAATTGTACCATATGGATGACAGTGTTTCCAAGCCATTTTGTACCAATTTTAGCATTTCCAGGCATTTCAACTACTGGGACATGGCCCATAATAGTAAATGCATAAGCCCCCTCTTTTGTTCCCCAACCACACCTTCCTCTTACATCTAATCCCCCCCATTATCCCTCAAGGGTTCACAATTTGATCTAAGAGGAAACCAGATATTGTCAATTATTCAAACTCTATAACCCTTATTTCATTAAACTTGAATTAATTACATAGAATATATGTTGGGTTTTTATATTCTTTCAGTGGAAACCTAGTCTAAATCGTCTGGATAGTCGAGGTGGATCGACTCGGTGAATGTTCAATTGGATGGATAAGTCAAGTTGATAATTAAGTCGAAGGTCGAAAGGTCAACCGACATGAGGTCAAGTGGTAGACGACTGGACGATCAACTGGTGGTTGACTGGTTTCTAGTTGAAGTTCGACCAGTAGTCAACTACAATAGAATCTCGAGATTCACAGAATTGTAGCCAATCATCTTCATGGATCTGTAACCATTTTTTGGGTGCCATGAATTAGGGTTTTTCATGTTGTAAATCCTATAAATATGGCATGTTGTAATAATGTAAAAGGTGATTTGAAACTCTCAAATGAGATGTGTAATCATCATGTAGATGTAATTCGAATTAGCTACATGGTTGTTCTTGTGTAAAACCAAGAGAGTAAGATGACGATTGAGTATTAGGTGTGGACCAAGGTTAGTCATGTAACTCTTTATTCAATAAATGTGTTATCACCCTATAAGTTATAGGATCAACTGGTGACTGGGATATTATCTGTCTCTAGTATTTTTGTTGACAAATGATTTTTCATTCTGCAAATAATTTGAAAAAGAAAAAAGAAAAAAGAAAGAAAGAAAAAGAAAAAAGAAAGAAAGAAAAGAAAAGAAAAAGAAAAAAGAAAAAAAAAGAAAAAAGAAAAAGAAAAGAAAAATAGAAAAAGAAGAGGGCATAAAAGAATTTCAATAAAAGCCCCATGCAATAATAGTAACTTGGTCCATACCTTTCAAGCATGGCCAAGTTCTTTTTAAATTTGATGTTGATAGGGTATTGAATGAATTTGGCTAAACAGTTTAATCTTAACCAAAGTGTCTAGGTAGATTAGTGAATAAATCTGGCCAGACTGTCTAATCCTGGTCAGATAGCCCCAGGGTAGAGTAATTTCTTAACCCAACAGTCTAATCCGGGTTAACTGTCATAGGAAACTAGGTTAGAACATAGGTTAGTTTCATTGTTGCTTCATTTCAATAAGAACCAGTTTGATGTAAGTGGGGCACCATGTTTCAGATGTTTAAAAGATTGTTTGGTCAAACCCCATGGTGGTCTCTACTTGAAAAACCTTGGAAAAACCCAGAAAACACAGTTATCCTAAGTTTTTCCCAGTGCATGTGTTTTCCGCTCCCCCACTTATGCTCCCTGCACATGTCAATGATCCCGATCGTGGTGCCCAGATCTACGGTGTATAGAGCATTCCGGACCCCCCCCCCCCC
>ML778526.1:553660-565791 GCA_009831015.1 Picea engelmannii
GGGGGGGGGGGGTTCGAAATTAGTGATAAAGAGCGTGCAAAGATCTGCGGCTCAGAAGCAGGCGCGTAGATCAATGACCCAAAATGGATTTTGGACCCCCCCGGATGATCTTCTTTTAACCGAGAGGGGGGGGGGAATGGTATCTTTCCTCCAACAGGCCCTCTTTATACGTGGCAACAATCTAATGGCCCCTAGTCCCATCACCTCCTGCAATCTGACCTACCGTCGTCATCACTGGACGTCACCATCCACCTTTCCCGAACTGGTCATGTCCCATAACTGCTGTCAGTCCTTCCCCCCATTCGTTCGTGGCAAGCCCCTTACTATGAATTTTACCTCCAATCGATAGCCGCCACGTCACCCGTCTGTATCCCTCAGCCACCGTCACCCACCATCTCACCCTCAAAGTGATCCGTTGGCCATTTATTACTGGATAACCTATCCGTTATCCAGCTAACCTGTCTCCCGTGCCCAACCGACCCTAGTTTAAATAAAACTACCGTTATTCCCCTTAATTTTGCTATTCACCCATCGCACCAGAGAAATTCACGGCTTACTCCTCCGTTACTTTCTGTCACCCTCATTCAAAGTCAGTCGCCCCCACTAACATTGTGTTTATTGCAGGTACTGTTGCAGAAATGGCGCCAAAGTCCAAACAAGCAGAAGGAGAGGAGAATCTGTTTCTCCCGCCTCCTGTCGATCTGGACAAGATCCCACTGGTCGACAAAGATCGGTTGATCGCAGATACAAAATGTGACATTGATTTCTCAGACCTCCAGTCGTGGCTCATGGAAGTTTTCCTGGACCAAAGTGATGAAATTGGACTCTGAGAGTCCAATTTACCCCTCTACCTCTTCCCTCAGATCCACCATTTTCCCGAGTTTGCTCTCAAGTGTCAAAACCATTATATCCCCGAGCAAAGAGACATCATCTCCTCATCCGGAGAGATCCTGTTCCTCATCACACCTGAATCCATAGACTAGATGATGCAAATCCCCCGAGCCGACTCTGCGTCTCCCTTCAACCTGAAAATTCTCACAGAATTGTACCAGAAAATGACCTTCCCCCAAAGAGCTCAAATATTCGAGCTTTTCCTGCCCCCATCTGCTCAATTTCCCTCCACAAATCCTCCTTATCTATCTTCCATGTTCTCCACTAAAGGAAACTAGGTCATCTCATCCCTTTGTGCTTTGTTAGGATATTATTTTGATCAGTGGGTAGATGAACCCATTCTGGGTTTTCTATCCATCTTCTCTACCGACGAAAAGCCCACCACCCAGTTTGATTTCAGTACATTCTTGGTAGACAATATTCACAAACAGTTCGTGAATTTCAACATGGAAGGCATGTTTAGATATTCATCGATACTAGCCTATTTGTTCGTTTTCTTCCAGGCGGATAAATTTGGCTTTTCCATGCAGAAGATGGATGGAGATGGTAGACCTCAGGCAGTCACAGCATGGACCTCCTTGCTCAAGCACAACTCCACTGATTTCAGCTTCAAGGAGTTCATCGAACAATTCTACCACCCTGTGGTAAGCATGCTAGGTGGTAGGCTCGAGCCTTAGATAAACGACGAAGTTCAGAGGATCCTGCATCTCTTTGACAACACAAAGACCGAGGATTGGTACCTGTATCAAAATCATATCGAGAACAAAGTATACGGGTGTGAGTTGGTACCGTATAAGCTGCCCAAGTATTTGCCTGTCAGAATCTTTGCTCTAGAATATATAAGGCAGATTATGAATTCAGATGATATCCATTTTGTATCATTTAAGAAAAAGCAACAGCTTAGAATCAAGGGGCAGATTGGCTCCTTCATTTGCAACAGTCGTGGCGCTGGGGAAGTAGACCGGATGCTGAGAGAAATGAATTTCTTCCTGAGCTTCCCATGGCATTATGATCCATGTGGGATCATCTCAGAGATGAGGGTGAAGAACAAAAWCATCCCTTACGTTCATGTGTCTAGGCTTGAAATTGAGAAGTTTGCAAATCAAACAGCCTGGGAGCCTAACACATTGATTGAAGTAGAAAAACAGGATCCCCCAGCCACAGTATCTCAAACARCAACGCCACAGGTCCCGAAGGAAAAAAGGCCTCGACAAGATTTATCTCCACTTGTCACGGAGGTATCGTCCGAAGAGTTCCAGCTGCACACTAAGAGGCCCAAGACAATTTCAGTTCCTGGCCCAACTGGAGAAAAAGAAGACCCACCTACCATAGTGACCAAGTCTGTTATTCCACCCTTCAGTTCGAGCCTCCATAAGGTCATTACCCCAGCATTGCCGAAGAAATCCACAGACTCCCCATTGAGCACTCAGCCAGGCAAGGTGGGACCCAAGTTGAGTATTTTCGAGAAGTACGAGCTGATCAAGAAAAGGAACCAGACCCTTACCAGCAGTACTTGTGCTCAGTTTTGGAAGCAGACGTCGACTGCACAACATAGGCTATTGTCTGCATTTGCACAGAAAAGGGCAGAATGCACATGGCCTTCCTCCAGGCACAGGTACCAGACCTCAAGGTGATCACTAATTATAAAAGGGCCACCTTCGAATTCCAGACGAAGGACGTGCATCCGACCATTCAAATGGATCTGCACAAGCAGATAGGGGAAATGGTTTTCTACACTCTGGCACATGCTTCTACTGCTGCGTCAAAATTGCAGGTGTCCCTGAACAATGTTCAAACACAACTCAAGCTGGAGAAGATTTCATCCTTTGCAAAGGACAATAGGATCAAGACTTTGGAGGAGCTGGTCCTCAAGATCGGTTACGATCCTTCAAATGTGAAAGAAACTGAAGAAATGACCAAGAAGAAGAATGCTGACATAGCCTCTTTGAGGAAACAACTGAAGCTCCCTCCCACAGAGGACTCGCAAGTGAAGGAGGTAGCAGAGAAAGAAGGTGAGAAGGATGAAATGCTCAAGCTGCTCATGGAGCAGAATGCACAACTTAAAGAAATGGAAGCTGAGATGGAGAAACTATTAAAGGAGAAAGAGAAACTGAAGCCAATGGAAGTCATTCCTTTGAGTGCTATTCCAATTTCAGGAGTGAGCACAACATCAGTGACAGAAGTCCCATCCACAACTCCATTGACATCCCAAGAGAAGACAACCGACCTGGCTAAGTCCATGGAAAAGATGAACCTGCAGGAAACAGAGATCAGCAGGCTTAAAAAGGAGATTGAGAACCTTCAGGAACTCAAATTTTCCTTCCAGACCAGCCTCTCCAAAGAAAAGTAGGTGACATAGCAGCTCAAGAAGGAGTTACAACAGCTCCAAAAGAAAACTGTGGTAGGAAAGACTTTAGCTGAGGTGAAAGAGAGTGTATGGACATACATCACTAAGTCCATGAACGAGATATGACCCATGATCCAGATCATGTTTGAGTAGAATGAATTGGTCCAGAGGAGAAAACAGGCCAAAGAGAAGATAAGAGGAGAATTGGAAGACATGCCAACACAGGCTAACGAGATCATCAAGTTCCTCAATTCTAAGACCAGGGAAGAACTGGAAGAGCTGAAGATTGAAGACATAATAGAGACCACCCTTGAGGTCAAAAGAGTTTTGACCAAGAGAGGATTAATGCTTCAGTTGGAAGAAAAGGTTCAGGCCATGGACCTAGGGGTACAAAGATTCTTCAGTAAGATTGAATCTCTCCAGAAGAAAGGCCTTCCTGGTCTGAAAGTAATCAATGATAAATTGATGACTCTCCCAGATTACAAGAAGAGATTGGCTGATGTATCTAAGGACAATTCGAAGTTTGCAGGGATTCAAGGGAGCATCACTGGCAAGGCATTTCTAGATTCCCTTCAGTGGGACATCATCATCCAACACGATATTCGATACATATTACTCACCAAGCCTACATTCGCCAAGTACACTGAGATGGACGAAGTGTATCGAAGGCTGCTCAAAGTCAACGTGCCCAGTCATCTCAGATTGGAGGAACTATGTGATCTGATCGATTAGCAGATGAGCTGTCCCAGTCCAGTCAGCTGTCCAGTCATATGAAGTCGTGCAGAGGCTTCATCAACGACCCACCCAGAAATCAGCGTGCGGTTACACCACATCATCAAGCAATTCCTAGATTTATGCAATTTGTTAAGTTAGTTAGGCTAAAAATATATTTAGCACGTCCTGGTCATTTATGACAGGAACGTTTGTAATTTGAGTTATAAATACTTCACCTTTCGAAGTACTGGGGGTTGTTGATCTTCACACCCTGACGCTATCAGACTGTAATATTTTTGAAGAGATCTTCCATTAATAAAAAGGAGGCACTTTTACAAGATTCTTGCGTGTATTCACTGGTGATGTTTTCTCTCTAAGTTAAATGTTATTCTCGCTTTGTTACCATACTTTTTTTCTGAATTTAATCTTTAAGAGTAACGAACGTTGCAGGATTTATGTCGTATACCCTGTTTCTGACTCGAAATATTTTTGTGTTATCTTTTGGTGTTTTCAATAAAGAAATTCTTAACTGCTTCTTTGTTGAAATTATCTTTCTCACTTTTTCTGCTATTCATCATTTAAGCTACTAAAAGACCTAGTGATTATATTGTCTCTCCCTGTGAAATTCTTCCCTTTGCGTTTCTGGTTTGTATTTCATATTTTATTAAACACAGACCCCATAGCCCAATGGATGTGTAGACTGTCTCAACCAATTCAAAAAAGCACTTTGACTACAAAACCGATCTATTTCTTTATCTAGCCTAACATTTAAAATTGGAAACATAGCTAAATCATATAGAGAGATCCCTCTCTGAAGTTGGAAGGGCTAGATCCCAGCTTCAAAAGTGGTTGGATAAAGTTACCTTAGTAGATTTCTTTTGCTGTCAACCTCTAGGAAATTTACCAAGTGCTAACATAGTGGTGACCATACTGGGGAAAGAACATAAAAATTTATAATTTCACGTTTTCTTTTCCCTAAAAAGAAACTTTGTTCCTGAAATATTGCAAATTTGAGAAGAAAGTAATGTTTGGAGGTTGATTAAACTTTGTACATATTATTTTCAGACTAATAAAACTAAAAAATTAGATATATAAAAAATCAAAAAGAAATCTGGCTCCCAAGAAAGTTTATACTCGATCTCATTCAGACCCAGAACCCGCAATAGTGACAGATAACCCAGAACAATTGCTCAGGAAAAGGACCGTAGCTGAAAGATCAGTGAGTCATACTCCCTTGCATAAGTCCCTTTCTTTTCAGGAGAACCCATTATCTTTCGAAACCCTAACTTTGATGCCTTTTCCCAACAAAGCCTGGTTAGAGCACAGTCTGATAGTTTCATGACTGGAATCATTTTCGACCCAACCGTTTTACAACCCTGAACCCCTGAAGTTTTGTCTCCCACTACTAAACCGCAAGTCACTTCCTTAGTGCTATCCAGTCCCTCCTCATCCTCGTCTTCAACCACTACCTCACCGATCATCCAATGTGTTATCCCACCTCCTCCGCACATCATGGAAGCTCGATATGCTCCCTTGGTGTTGGCTGCACCTCTTCATGCCATGCCCCAAGACTATCAAATGAGACTTCCACAGTTCGATGCAATAGGACCTTTGAGCTCACAACAACACGTAGATAAAATGAATGATTATTATGATCTGCATGAAGTAGATGAAGCCGACGTTCAAATGAGATTGTTTGCCCAAAGTTTGACAGGTGACGTTAAAAAATGGTACAAAGGTTTGCGTGCCGCCTCAGTCCTTGACCTTACCACATTCCAAAGAAGTTTTCTAGACAGATGGGAGGTAAAGAAAAACCCTCTGCAAATTTTGTCAGAATACGAAAATATCAGAAGAAATCAAGGTGAGACAGTACAAGATTACTGCACTCGTTTCAACAACCTGTATAACGCAATCCCAGCTAAAATCAAACCTCCACAGGGTTTGGAATTGATAAAATTCCCTGATGGTTTTGACGCTAACATGTCATACCAACTTAGGGAAAGAAATTTTACCACCTTGGAAGACATGCATAAAAGTGCAATAAGTGTGGAGGCCAATTTGTTGGCGAAAAGAGCACGACAGAGGTCAGAGAGGAGAGTCACCATCAAAGAGGAACCTTCCATGTCAACCTCCGATTCCAAATTGGATTCCTTGGCCAGACCAATGGAAAGAATGATGGAAAGACTTACTGTGTCAGACATAAATCCTCCAAGAGAAAACCCACCAGCTCCTCAGGTTCAGAATCCTAACTTTAGGAGAAACCCTCCTCAAATCAGACAGAGAGATCCTAGGGATCAAAGAGTGCAGAGGGGTCCAGATCAGCAGATCAGACCTCCTCTACAAGAAAATTATGCTGATGAAGGGGAGGAAGTGATCGAGGAATTGGAAGATACTCACATAAATCTCATGGGCATTCACGATAACGAAGCTATTTTCCTTACCCAAGAAGAGCAAGAACTTTTTCTTCTCAATCAAACAAAAGTAAGTGAAGAAGCTGAAGATGCAGAACAACAGGCTTTCGAAAATTCCATTTTGGAGGTACACCGACAGTATAATCTGCGGAGTAAAAAGACAGAAGGAAGTTCCCCAAAAAAGACGATTGAAACAAAGAAGGTAGTCGAGACCAAGAAGGCCTCTGAGCCATCTGCCGAGAAGATTCCTGAGAAGAGTACTGCCGAAGTTCCCGTGAAGAAAAACCTTACTATTCTGAAAAGATCTTCATAGCCTGAGGTTTCACCTGTTAATCCACCAAGTACTTCTGGACAGAAGAGCCTGGTGGACAAACCATAATTGATGAGCCAAGGCAGAGCTCCTACACCCTTCAGCCTTGAGGGGGAATTGGCCAAAGTAAAAATTCCCATCCCACTTTCTGAGTTGATGAACAAAGACGTTTATCATTCACAGGTGATTAAAGCACTGACCATTGAACTTGACATAGGCATGAAGGCCTTAACCATTGGATCAGAAAATCATTCAGATACTGTGAACCTTACTGATGATCAACCCGAACTTCTGTTCGGACCTGAAGTAGATGGTCGAGATGACACTGGTGATGTCGCTCCTTTTTATATCAGTCTCAACATACATGACCTGATCTTGCATAATGCTATGCTGGATTCGAGGGATTCCCACAATCTGATGCCTAAAGCAGTAATGGAGAAACTGGGACTGGAGGTCACCAGACCTTACAAGGATTTACACTCATTTGACTCCAATAAAGTTAGATGTATTGGTTTGATTAAGGACCTATGCATCACCTTGGTTCATATTCCTGTGAAGAGCATGGTAATGGATGTGGTAGTTGCAGACATCCCTCCGAAGTATGGAATGTTACTATCCCGGTCTTGGGGGGCTAAGTTGAGAGGAACCCTGCAGCTAGATATGTCTTATGCCACTATCCCAGTTTTCGGGCAACAAAGAAGGATATATAGAGAAAATTTGATGAAATACATGGTCAGTAGCCAAGAAAATCCACACAACTATCCTCTCTACTCCGCGCATTCCAACCTGGATTCCTTTATCTTGTACAACGATGGTGACACAGGAGAGCAAGACACTAAGCTGGGAGAAGATACCTCTAGTCTGAATGAAGGCCAAGAAATTATTGAGGTAGCAAAGATGAAAAATGCGATAACTGAAGAGCTACCGGCGCATTTCTGGAGCATGGATTTTGATGGAGCAGTGAGCAAAGAAGGAGCTGGAGTAGGAGTCTGGCTGCATAATCACAGAAACAGGTATTCAGAAAACCATTCTTACAAGTTAAATTTCCAATGCACTAACAATATTGCCAAGTATAAAGCCTTGATGCTCAGTCTGAAGCTTTTGAAAAGAGTTGGTGCTAAACAGATTATGGTAAGAGGTGATTCTGAGTTGATAATCAAGCAAATCAAAGGTGAGTACGCTGCGAAACATCCACGTCTTAGAGCTTATAGGAATGTCGTTCTTGATGCCCTTAGATGTTTCACTGAAGTTGACTTGCAGGTAATGCGAAGGGGACAAAACATTCTTGCGGATGGATTGGCTACGTCAGCAGCCACCTGTAAGATTCCTTTCCGCCTGACTTGACCATACATTGTTGCGGTGAAATGCAGACCAACCGTTCCCGACAATATCAGGTACTGGAAAGTGTTTGGTAATGATGATCAAATCGAAGAATTTCTGCAGTGTAAAAATGATTTTGAATGTACAAATATAGATTTAGAGAACGAAGATGAAAATGTAAATAGTTCTAATTTTGAAATTGATAGTGTAAATAGCGTAGATTCAGGAGAATTAGGCAATGACGAAATGGATGTCGATGTTTTACATTTGAAAAGCAACATTTTGCCTAGGGGTCTAGTTCCTTTAGAGGACTTGTTTGATTTTAACGACGTAGCCAAAAAACCCAAAATTGAAGCACATGGACAAGAGGTAGAAGACTGTAATATAGGGATTAAAGAGAAACCCAGGATAGTCAAATTGTCTAAATCATTACCCCCTGAGCAAAAACTCAAATACATTGAGCTGTTCAAATAATATTCAGATGTCTTTGCCTGGGGTTATGAGGATTTGAAAGCTTATGATACCAGCATCATACCAATAAAAGAAGACCAAAAACCGTTTAGGTAGAAACTTAGGAGGATAAAAGAAGACCAAAAACCGTTTAGGTAGAAACTTAGGAGGATAAATCCCAAGTTGCTACCTCTGATAGAAAAGGAAATCAAAAAAATGTACAATGCCAAAATCATAGTTCCGTTGCGTTTTTCCAAATGGGTCTCTAATCTGGTCCCTACACGTAAGAAATCTAGGAAAATTAGACTCTGCATCGATTTTCGAAATCTGAATAAAGTCTCCCTGAAGGATAATTACCCCTTGCCGAAAATGGACCACATCCTGCAAAGGGTGGTCAGATCCAGTCGAATTTCTCTGCTGGACGGTTTCTCGGGTTACAATCAGGCCCTAGTTCACCCAGATGACCAAGACAAAACCGCTTTCACCACACCATGGGGCACTTTCATGTATGTGAAAATGCCTTTTGGTCTGATGAACGCATGAACCACATTCCAGAGAGTGATGGATATCGCCTTTGTGGAAGAATCGGGTAAGTTTATTGTCGTCTATTTAGATGATGTAACTGTGTTTTCCCGATCCGATGACGAGCACCTGCGACACCTTAGACGAGTTTTCAAGAAAATTAGAAGGTTTGGGATTTCTTTAAATCCTAAGAAAAGCCTTTTTGGGCTAGAGGAAGGAAAAATGCTAGGACACATCATCTCCAAGGATGGAATCAAAATAGACCCCAGCAGAATTGAGGCGATACAAAAATTAGAACACCCAAGAAACCTTAAAGAATTACAGTCTTTTATCGGAAGAATAAACTTTCTACGAAGATTCATTCCCAATCTGGCAGAGCTCCTCAGAAACATTACAAATATGCTAAAAAAGGATGTGAAAATAAAATGGGACTCTGAGTCCAGACAGTCTTTTGAACAAGTCAAACGAGCACTCACAGAGGCCCCTGTCTTAATAAGTCTTGATTTTACTAAGGATTTCTATCTTTTTTCTTTCGCTTTCGAACATACTATAGCAGCGGTGTTACTACAAAAGAATAGTGAAGGGTATGAACAGCCGATAGCTTTCTTTAGTAAAGCGTTAAGAGACACTGCTCTGAATTACAAGATAATGGAGAAACAAGCTTTTGCCTTGGTGAAAGCTATAAAAGATTTTAGGGTCTACATTCTCCATTCCCACACCATAGCTTATGTTCCGAATGCGGTAGTAAAAGACATTTTTACACAAGACAATCTGGATGGAATAAGGGGAAAATGGATTGCTGTCATTTTAGAATACGATATAGAGATTAAGCCTACAAAACTAATCAAGGGTCAAGGCCTAGCAAAATTAATGGCTGAATCAAATTTCCATGCTCTTGACATTAATTTTTTAGCTGCAGCAGATGAGCAGGGCGAGATGGCGACTCCAAGTGTGAGAGAGGTATTTCTCAACTCTCCATGGTATGCAGACCTTATATTCGTTTTTCAAAATTTACAAGCTCCCCCTGGTTTGACTAAGACTAAAGCTAGATTTTTAAAGTTGAAAGCCTTAAAATTCTGTATTCTAGAAGGCAATTTGTATTGGAAAGATCCTGGAGGCATTCCGTTAAATTGTTTACTGAAAGATGAAGATGACAGCGTGTTACAATAATTTCATGCAGGAGAATGTGGTGGCCATCTGAACTAAAAGGCCACAACCAACAAAATACTCAGAGCTGGATTCTATTGGCCCACCTATTCACCAATGTACATCATAAAGTGACTGCATGTCATCAATGTCAGCTGTTTGAAGGCAAAAGGAAACTCCTTCCTCTCCCCCTAAAATTGATTTCAGTTGAAGCCCCTTTCCAGCAATGGGGTCTGGACTTCATTGGAGAAATACACCCCCCTTCTTCAGGCCAACACAGGTGGATTCTCACTACCACCGATTATTTTACCAAATGGATCGAAGCAGTACCAAGAAGGCAAGCCACTGACTCTGTTATTATCAAATTCCTTGAAAATAATATCTTGTCTCGCTTTGGATGTCCTAGAAAGATTATAACTGATAATGCAGCTGCTTTTTGGTCGAAGAAGCTCATAGATTTCTGCAACCAATATCACATTGGTTTGGGGCATTCCATAGCTTACTATCCTCAGGGGAATGGGCTGGCAGAATATTCAAACAAAACCTTGGTAAACATCATCAATAAAACGTTGCAGGAAAACAAGAAATCGTGGCATAACAAGTTGGTGTTTGCCCTGTGGGCTGACAAACTAACCACCAAGAGATCAATTGGTATGTCACCATACCAGTTGGTCTATGACACAGAAGCAATTTTCCCCACATCCTTAGGAGTCCCTGTCATGAAGTTGCTTCAAGATGTACAAGCCGAACCAAATGACTCACAGAGAAGGATCAACCAAATGATCCAGTTACAACAATCTAGAGAAGAAGTTTTCCACAAGACTCAGGTAATCCAAGAAAACATCAAGAAGATTTTTGACAAAAGAACCAAGGAAGATGATTTCAAGCTAGGAGATTTGGTACTGAGATGGGACGCCAGAAATGAAGACAAGGGAAAGAACAAAAAATTTGACAGTCTATGGAGAGGACCATACATGATCCAAGCTTTCAGGGGAAACAATGCTTTCTTGCTAAACAACGCTGATGGGACAGATCTGCTAGGAGGACCTGTAAATGGCAGAATGCTGAAACATTATGTGCCACCTCAGTAGAGATTCAAGTTTTCACTCTCCATTGTATATACCATTTTTATTTTTTATTTTTCACTTGCATTTTCTGAGTGAAGAACATTAGTCAGTTGGTTGAAGCCCGAAGAGAAGGCCATAAGCTGCTGACCACTGTTTTTCCAATTTTTGAGAATAAAACCAACGAAGGCTACTAGGCAGAAATTTTCAGAATAATAGGAACCAGGATTCTTGGCACTTCACAGGGCAAGTACCAGCCCCAGGTGGAGCCGCTGTTATCACCCTATAAGTTATAGGATCAATTGGTGACTAGGATATTATCTGTCTCTAGTATTTTTGTTGACAAATGATTTTTCATTCTGCAAATAATTTGAAAAAGAAAAAAGAAAAAAGAAAGAAAGAAAAAGAAAAAAGAAGAGGGCATTAAAGAATTTCAATAAAAGCCCCATGCAATAATAGTAACTTGGTCCATACCTTTCAAGCATGGCCAAGTTATTTTTAAATTTTATGTTGATAGGGTAGTGAATGCTAAATAGTTTAATCTTAGCCAAAGTGTCTAGGTAGATTAGTGAATAAATCTGGCTAGACTGTCTAATCCTGGTCAGATAGCCCCAGGGTAGAGTAATTTCTTAACCCAACAGTCTAGTCTGGGTTAACTGTCATAGGAAACTAGGTTAGAACATAGGTTAGTTTCATTGTTGCTTCATTTCAATAAGAAGCAATTTGATGTAAGTGGGGCACTATGTTTCAGATGTTTAAAAGATTGTTTGGTCAAACCCCATGGTGGTCTCTACTTGAAAAACCTTGGAAAAACCCAGAAAACGTAGTTATCCTAAGTTTTTCCCAGCGCATGTGTTTTCTGCTCCCCCACTTATGCTCCCTGCACATATCAATGGTCTTGATCGTGGTGCCCAGATCTACGGTGTACAGAGAATTCCGGACCCCCCCCAACCGTT
>ML778526.1:565868-586033 GCA_009831015.1 Picea engelmannii
GGAATTAGTGATAAAGAGCGTGCAAAGATCTGCGACTCAGAAGCAGGCGCGCAGATCAACGACCCAAAATGGATTTCGGACCCCCTGGGGGATAGAATGGTATCTTTCCTCCAACGGGCCCTCTTTATACATGGCAACAATCTAATGGCCCCAATTCCCATCACCTCCGGCAATCTGACCTACCGTCGTCATCACTAGACGTCACCATCCACCTTTCCCAAACTGGTCATGTCCCATAACTGCTGTCAGTCCTTCCCCCCATTCGTTCGTGGCAAGCCCCTTACTATGATTTTTACCTCCAATCGATAGCCACCACGTCACCCATCAGTATCCCTGAGCCACTGTCACCCGCCATCTCACCCTCAAAGTGATCTGTTAGCCATTTATTACTGGATAACCTATCTGTTATCCAACTGACCTGTCTCCCGCGCCCAACGAACCCAAGTTTAAATAAAACTACCGTTATTCCCCTTACTTTTGCTATTCACCCATCACACCAGAGAAATTCACCGCTTACTCCTCCATTACTTTTCGTCGCCCTCATCCACAGTCAGTTGCCCCCACTAACATTGTGTTTATTGCAGGTACTATTGCAGAAATGGTGCCAAAGTCCAAACAAGCAGAAGGAGAGGAGAATCTGTTTCTCTCACCTCCTGTCGACCTGGACAAGATCCCACTGGTCGACAAAGACCGATTGATCGCAGATACAAAATGCAACTTTGATTTCTCAGACCTGCAGTCGTGGCTCAGGGAAGTTTTCCTGGACCAGAGTGATGAAATTGGACTTTGGGAGTCCAATTTACCCCTTTACCTCTTCCCTCAGATCCAGCATTTTCCCGAGTTTGCTCTCAAGTGTCAAGCCCATTATATCCCCGAGCAAAGAGCTGTCATCTCCTCGTTCGGAGAGATCCTGTTCCTCATCACGCTCGAATCCATAGACCAGATGATGCAAATCCCCCAAGCCGACTCTGCGTCTCCCTTCAACCTAGAAATTCTCACAGAATTGTACCAGAAAATGACCTTCCCCCAAAGAGCTCAAATATTCGAGCTTTTCCTTCCCCCATCCGCTCAATTTCCCACCACAAATCCTCCTTATCCGTCTTCAATGTTCTCCACTAAGGGAAACCAGGTCATCTCATCCCTTTGTGCTTTGTTAGGATATTATTCTGATCAATGGGTAGATGAACCCATTCTGGGTTTTCTATCCATCTTCTCTACCGACGAAAAGCTCACCACCCAGTTTGATTTCAGTACATTCTTGGCAGACAATATTCATGAACAGTTCATGAATTTAGGCATGGAAGGCATGTTTAGATATTCATCGATACTAGCCTATTTGTTCATTTTCTTCCAGGCAGATAAATTTGGCTTTTCCATGCAGAAGATGGATGGAGATGGTAGACCTCAGGTAGTCACAGCATGGACCTCCTTGCTCAAGCACAACTCCACTGATTTCATCTTCAAGGAGTTCATCGACCAATTCTACCACCTTGTGGTAAGCATGTTAGGTGGTAGGCCCGAGCCTCGGATAAATGACGAAGTTCAGAGGATCCTGCATCTCTCTGACAACACAAAGACCGAGGATTGGTACCTGTATCAGAATCATACCGAGATCAGAGTATACGGGTGCGAGTTGGCACCGTATAAGCTACCCAATTATTTTCCTGTTAGAATATTTGCTCTAGAATATATAAGGCAAATTATGAATTCAGATGATATCCATTTTATATCATTGAAGAAAAAGCAACATCTTAGAATCAAGGGGCAGATTGGCTCCTTCATCTGCAACAGTCATGGCGCTGGGGAAGAAGCAGACCAGATGCTGAGAGAAATGAAGTTCTTCCTGAGCTTCCCATGGCATTATGATCCATGTGGGATCATCTCAGAGATGAGGGTGAAGAACAAAAACATCCCTTACACTCATGTGTCTAGGCTTGAAATTGAGAAGTTTGCAAATCAGATAGCCTGGGAGCCTAACACATTGATTGAAGTACAACAGCAGGATCCCCCAGCCACAATATCTCAAACAACAACGCCACAGGTCTCGAAGGAAAAAAGGCCTCGACAAGATTTATCTTCGCCTGTCACGGAGGTATTGTCCGAAGACTTCCAGCTGCACACTAAGAGGCCCAAGACAATTTTAGTTCCTGGCCCGACTGGAGAAAAAGAAGCCCCGCCTACCACAGTGACCAAGTCTGTTATTCCACCCTTCGATTCGAGCCTCCATAAGGTCATTACCCCAACATTGCCGAAGAAATCCACAGAATCCCCATTGAGCACTCAGTCAGGTAAGGTGGGACCCAAGTTGAGTATTTTCGAGAAGTACGAGCTGATCAAGAAAAGGAACCAGACCTTTACCAGCAGTACTTGCACTCAGTTTTGGAAGTAGACATCGACTACACAACATAGGCTGCTATCTGCATTTGACACAGAAAAGGGAAGAATGCACATAGCATTCCTCCAGGCACAGGTACCAGACCCCAAGGTGATCACTGATTATAAAAGGGCCACCTTTGAATTCCAGACGAAGGACGTGCATCTGATCGATCAAATGGATCTGCACAAGCAGACATGGGAAATGGTTTTCTACACTTTGGCACATGCTTCTACTGCTGCGTCGAAATTGCAGGTGTCCCTGAACAATGTTCAAACACAACTCAAGCTGGAGAATATTTCATCCTTTGCAAAGGACAATAGGATCAAGACTTTGGAGGAGCTGGTCCTCAAGATTGGTTACGATCCTTCAAATGTGAAAGCAGCTGAACAAATGATCAAGAAGAAGAATGCTGACATAGCCTCTTTGAGGAAACAATTGAAGCTCCCACCCACGGAGGACTCGTAGGTGAAGGAGATAGCAGAGAAAGAAGGCGAGAAGGATGAAATGCTCAAGCTGCTCATGGAGCAGAATGCACAGCTTAAAGAAATGGAAGCTGAGATGGAGAAAATATTAAAGGAGAAAGAGAAACTGAAGCCAATGGAAGTCATTCCATTGAGTGCTATTCTAATTTCAGGAGTGAGCACAACATCAGTGACAGAAGTCCCATCCGCAACTCCATTGACATCCCAAGAGAAGGCAACCGACCTGGCTAAGTCCATGGAAAAGATGAACCTGCAGGAAACAGAGATAAACATGCTTAAAAAGGAGATTGAGAACCTTGAGAAACTCAAATTTTCCTTCCAGACCAGCCTCTCCAAAGAAAATTAGGTGACAGAGCAGCTCAAGCAGGAGTTACAACAGCTCCAAAAGAAAACTGTGGCAGGAAAGACTTTAGCTGAGGTGAAAGAGAGTGTATGGACATACATCACTAAGTCCATGAACGAGATATGGCCCATGATCCAAATCATGTTTGAGCAGAATGAATTGGTCCAGAGGAGAAAATTGGCCAAAGAGAAGATCAGAGGAGAATTGGGAGACATGCCAACACAGGCGAACGAGATCATCAAGTTCCTCAATTCTAAGACCAGGGAAGAAATGGAAGAGCTGAAGATTGAAGATAGAACAAAGACCATCCTTGAGGTCAAAAGAGTTTTGACCAAGAGAGGATTAATGCTTCAGTTGGAAGAAAAGGTTCAGGCCATGGACCTAGGGGTACAAAGATTCTTCAGTAAGATTGAAGCTCTCCAGAAGAAAGGCCTTCCTGGTCTGAAAGTAATCAATGATAAATTGATGACTCTCCTAGATTACAAGAAGAGATTGGATTATGTGTCTAAGGACAGTTTGAAGTTTGCAGGGATTCAAGGGAGCATCATTGGCAAGGAATTTCTAGATTCCCTTCAGTGGGACATCAACATCCAACATGAGATTCGATACATATTCCTCACCAAGCCTACATTCACCAAGTACACTGAGATGGACGAAGTGTATCAAAGGCTACTCAAAGTCAACGTGCCCAGTCATCTCAGATGGGAGGAACTATGTGATCTGATCGATTAGCAGATGAGCTGTTCCAGTGCAGTCAGTTGTCCAGTCATATGAAGTCATGTAGAGGCTTCATCAACGACCCACCCAGAAATCAGCGTGCGGTTACACCACATCATCAAGCAATTCCTAGATTTATGCAATTTGTTAAGTTAGTTAGGCTAAAAATAGATTTAGCATGTCCTGGTCATTTATGACAGGAACGTTTGTAATTTGAGTTATAAATACTTCACCTTTCGAAGTACTGGTTTTTTTTTATCTTCACACCCTGACGATATCAGACTGTAATATTTTTGAAGAGATCTTCCATTAATAAAAAGGAGGCACTTTTACAGGATTCTTGCGTGTATTCACTGGTGATGTTTTCTCTCTAAGTTAAATGTTATTCTCACTTTGTTACCATACTGTTTTCTGAATTTAATCTTTAAGAGTAACGAACGTTGCAAGATTTATCTCGTATACCCTGTTTCTGACTCGAAAGATTTTTGTGTTTATCTTCTGGTGTTTTCAATAAAGAAATTCTTAACTGCTTCTTTGTTGAAATTATCTTTCTCACTTTTTCTGTTGTTCATCATTTAAGCTACTAAAAGACCCAGTGATTATATTATCTCGCCCTATGAAATTCTTCCCTTCACGTTTCTGGTTTGTATTTCATATTTTATTAAACACAGACCCCATAGCCCAATGGATGTGTAGACTGTCTCAACCAATTTGAAAAAACACTTTGACTACAAAACCAATCTATTTCTTTATCTAGCCTAACATTTAAAATTGGAAACATAGCTAAATCATATAGAGAGATCCCTCTTTGAAGTTGGAAGGGCTAGATCCCAGCTTCAAAAGTGGTTGGATAAAGTTACCTTAGTAGATTTCTTCTACTGTCAACCTCTAGGAAATTTACCAAGTGCTAACAAAATGAATAAGACAACAAGAAAGCAAGAGACACTAAAGGAATGTTGGTTTTCTTGGTTAAGGGTTTCTAGGGTAAAATCTATGTGTATTGTGTGATTGTCATTGATAATTTTTTGTTTAGTTATGTCTTCTCTTTTCTAGTTGGTTTAGTGTAAGTGCTATTTATCTACAATTGGTATCATAGAATTTTCTTGCTTGTGAAAATGGTATCATAGCAAGGTTAAGCAGATCTGGGATTTGAACTAAACCTAGGTCTAGTGGGAGTTGTAAGGCAATGATTTTTAATTTGTGCTTGAAAGAATGGCAAGAAGTTAGAGGATAGAGATTGAAAAATTTAATGGCCAAAATGTTGAATTGTGGAAGATTAAAATGGAGGACTCCTTGTAGATCGAGAATAGTGGTTAGTTGTGACACCCAGAACAATTTTGACGGTTGTGTCAAAGGAAGAATGGGAGAAAATCAAGAGAAGGGAAAGGAGCTTGATCTAACTTTTTCTTACAGATTCAATACTACCAAATATCTAAGGTGTAGACAATGTAAAGAAACCATGGGATAATTTAGAAAGCTTGGTCCAGTTGAAATCCCTGATAAACACATTGTTTCTTTGGAATAAATTGTATCTTGTTGGGATGACTGATGGTATCTCAACAACAGAGCACATGGATGCATTCAATACTATGATAAGTCAATTATTGTTTGTAGATATTAAAATCACCGAGGATGAAAAATGTATTAGTTTGTGGCGTTCTTTGCCAGATTCATGGGATAGTCTAATCATGGCTATTGGGATTAATGTAATCACATTAACGCTTGAAGACATGGTCACATCTCTGTTATAATAGAAAATTCGGTGGAAGAACATGGAAGGATTGACCAAGGATGCCTTGATGGTGACAGGGCAACCGATCAACAGAGGTAAAGGTAAATTCTTCAATCGATGGTATAAATCGAAGGGTAGATCTAAATCCCTGGTTCAATCAATGAGAATATGCTTGAAGTGAGGTAAAGTGGGGCATTACAAAAGGGATTGGAAGTCAAAAGAAAAGTTATGGATATGATCGTAATCAGTCGACCGAAGGAGATACTTATTGAGACAAAGGAGGAAACCTGTATCTGGCATTGATCAATACATAGTCGAAATGCGATGTTTGGTTGATCGACTTAGGTGCATATTTTCATATGACACTTCACAAGAATTGGTTTTATGAGTATCAATGATATAAAGGAGGATATTTATTCTTGGGGGAAAACTCGACAACCAAAATAATTGGACGAAGAAGAGTATGACTAATGCTACAATATTTTAGGGGTATAACCCTTCGAGCTATGCTACACATTTCAGGTTTGGAAAAAAATCTAATATCTCTCAACAAAATGAGTGATGTAGGTGTGCACATTTTATTTTAGAAGGATTCGTGAAAAATGGTTATGGAAGCGACAGTCTTAACAAGAGGAGTTATAATTGGAACCCTATACAAGTTTTTGGGGAGTGTTTACTCGATTGGATGCAATACCATTGATGTCTCTGAACTCGAATCAATTGCGAATCAACTTGGATCGACTTGGATTGACTCGACTCCAACTGACTTGACCATTTATTGTCTAGTCAACTTGACCATGTTATGGCAGATACTAGGGAAATATGACTTCGAGCTATGCACAACAAAGGTATGGTCAAAGTTTTTCCATATTGTAATTTAGAATTTAATTTTTGTCAACACTGCATATATGGGAAACAAAATCATGTGAGATTCCCATCTAGAACTACAAGGGCAAAAGGGATCCTAGAATTGATACATAGTGATGTGTTTGGGCCTGTATGTTCTCTTCACTTGGTGGATTTTTGTAATATGTTTCCTTCATAGATGATTTCTCCAGGAAGACATGGCTATATTTCCTGAGGAATAAATTTTCAGTTTTCAATCAACTTAAAGAGTTTAATTCTCTTGTGGAAAACCATACAGATAAAAATATAAATGTGTCGAGAACTAAAAACAGAGGTGAATTGAATGGTAAATATTTTGATCAGTTCTACAAGTAATGTGGCATAGCACACCAAAATACCACACCATATACCCTAAAACATAATGGAGTTACCAAGAGAATGAATAGGAAGTTCATGGAAAATGCAAGGAGCATGCTCAGTGGTGTTGGGATCGCACAAAATTTTTGGGCAGAGGTAGTTGACACTGCACGATATTTGGTAAATAGGCCCCCTTCATTAACTCTAGTCAAATTAATTCCACATAAGGTATGATTTGGTAAGAAGCCTTCCCTTTCACATCTCATGGTTTTTGGTTGTGATGAATTTGTGCATGTTCCCAAGGAAAAGAGGAAAAAGTTGGACAATAAGGAAAACAAGTGTATTTTCATTGGGTACAACAACAAAATGAAAGGATATAACTTGTGGGATCTGGTATGGAAGAAAATTGTTTATAGTCGAGATGTGGTCTTCACAGAAGTTGTAGGAACTTCCATGATTCAAGAGGCTTAAAAGGAGAAAAAACTAGAGAATCAAGTATTTGAGTTGAGGAATGAAGAACATGATTTCGATGAGTCAATTTAATCAGATGAAGAGGTGGAACAATCGACTATAGTTGTAAGGAGGTATGGAACAATCGACTATAGATGCACTGGTGATTTTTATTGTAGACACAATGGTGCTTTTTATTTGTGTGGATGCACCGATGTGTGATACCCAATACTGCACCGATGCGTTTGACAATAAAATAATCGATAAAAAGTAAAAAAAAAAACATCTACTACAACCTTCACCCACCTAAATTTTGCCAAATTTTGTAACACTAAAAACCTTCGCTAGAAGGTGTTCTCCTTGGAGTGGATGGTCAATGTGGATTTTCACAATGGAGACAACTTACTCATTGGTTGCTTGACCTTCGTTGGGTGATTTTCTGGCATTCTTCCCTAGGGCATTGGAGTTCTATTGGTATCTTGGGAGACTGATCCAAATGGATATCAATGGCCACCCACCTCTTCCACTAACTCAACATGGTTCTTCATTTGGGAAATTTTGTTATAATTATTTGTTAGTTTATGGGTCTTAAACTTTCGAGTCCATTTTGAGGCCCTTAACAAGAATTTTAGCAAGCGATTGTAGTCCTCAGTTAGATCTTTCCAACGAGCTATTATTTGGACCAAACGAAGATTGTATGTGAAACTTATGCTTATAGGATATTGATGTTAAAACTAATGCCCAAAAAATAGTTTTTAGCGTTATTTTTAGAAAAAACACCTTTTGGCACTTTTCCTCCTAGGTTTAGGTTTTTTTGCCTTTAGGGTTCTTGTTGTATGTTAAAAGAACATCTTTTTGTTCTCTTATATTAGCTTGTTGCAAATGAGCATAGCCACCATCTCTCTCCCTTCAGAGATAAGCTACCACCATTATAACCAGTTTGCGTTCTACAATATTCTGCTATTTTATTCATTAATATAATTTGGGTTTTTAGTGTATAACTACGCTCTCTGCTATATTTTTGTGTGTGTTTCATTTTTTTCCTTATACAACTTGGATCAGTGGTTTCAGATCAATTCGCTCCTTTTTTTTCTTGGTGCATATCCTCGACGAGGTCAAAGTATAGAGAGTTGGGTCTCGAGCTAGTTTCACTAGAATACAACTGCTCTCACCAACCCAAGTGACCTCCCATAGCAGGGGAAAATCCATATGAAGGAGCAAGAGATCCTATCAAGTTGTTGCTTGAGAAAGCCTTCACTCGATAGAGGAGCGAGATGATGGACAACTTTTCCCAAATCCTTCAACAATTATCGTAGACAGGTGATGTACCTTCAACAAGCAACCATTTTGGAGTTATGACATCCTTCAAGGTACAAGTTAATTTTGATATCCATTTATTTGATGACCAGATAGATGCAGATGCTTTGAAAAATCTTTAAAATTGTTAGAAGACTATTATCGTGTTCAAAAATTTTCTAACATCGAAAATATCACCTTCAAGCTCATTAAATCCCTTCCCCATGTCAAAGATTGGTGGGAAGGTTACTGGGAGGGACAAAATAAAGATGATTCTGTATTATTCAAGACATGACCCACTTGGATGACCTTTGTGTATTCCCTCCAGGAGGAATTCTATCTTATTGGAAGCTACGATGACCAATACAGAATGTTGGAGCCACCACTGTTTTTCTAGCCCGTCACAAATTTCATTTTTAATGCTTTAAATGTAAAAAATGGTTTTCATTTTTCCCTCTGAGATATCAAGATCTTTGAAGCTTTATCACGCGAGCAACGATGATTATTCTACTCTCGAAACAAGTCCTACCTTTCGTAAAAATGTTTCCTCTTTTTGTTCTACTTCGGGATCTCGCAGGTCAGATACTATAACTCATGTAATTCACACGACCCGAGTCACGAAACGACGAAATCATTTTAACTTTTCACTCAAGACAGTAACGAGGGTAAATTTTTCCCTAACTCATGATTAAACGTCGTCGGGGTTTTGTGCCTCGGTGTTCGCCAAACCAAAAAATTTATTGTCATAGCCTCGATAGCCGAGAACACGAGGTCCTTATTTGAGTAACTCATGTCAAGGTTAAGGGTAAAAGATAAACCATGGTAAGAGATTCTCTCAGCATTTCTCCACTCGGCGTTGTCCTTTTCAAAAATTTCATCGTCTAAACCCTGACTCACGAAATCACAATGCGGTTATAACATAATTAATTGATCGTTTAATCCAAGATTATCTTCCTTTTTTAATTAAGTCATGTTGCCGCGATCTCGTGGTTTCGCAACTTGACATATAATTCTCCTAGGAACTTATCTTTGAAGCTCCGAGTTGCGATATGGAGAATATAATAATTATAAAATTAATCGAGCCCCAAATCACGATTACATTTTTATTAACCAAATCGATCTTCGTAGTCTCGGATGTTAGAAATTCAAAGTGTTAAAACAGAATCCCCGATATAACGAGTACTGAAACATTGTTAACAACGGTAAAACCGGATTAATTAAGCTAAATCAATGAATATCCCGTGCTTTGATGTCTGCACGATTCACGAGGTAGCCTTTTTCCTCCATACGCCAACTGAGATTTTGAAACCGCCAAAATTTATGACATTAATGAGGAAATAGGGTAAATCTATGAATATAAGATCGGATTTTTACGACAAAATTTATTTCTAAATATGATTTGATAGACTTGTTCTGAAAGGTACCGAGTTTTCAAATATATATAAGAGATGTGGTTCATTTTAACAAAGGCATTTCATATTACGCAGAGCACATTATATCTGAGTAAACTGACTTCTGTATGTATACGCAGTTCTATCGCAGAAGAGCTAAAACACAAGCTTTAGCCATGGCTCCGCGAAAAGCATCAAAAGCGAATGTTGAGGTTTCGGGACAGGGCTCAGACAATGTCTCTGATAATTCGCCCCAAAGTATCAACTCGGTCCAGAACTGGTCATATGTTTCAGATATTCTGCAAGAAGAAATGGTGGATTATTCCGACGACTCCGACGACAACAAAAAAGATGATATAACCACCAAGTACAAAATAGTCATCTAATCCAGAATTCATAGAGTAGCAGCTAGGCCGTAGTTTCTTCCATATTATGATATGGTCCGATGGCATTAGACCATGTGGACATACCGACCAGAACTATCATGAACGAGCAGAGAGTCACCATCGGGACTTTCAGGCTGGAGCATCTGCAAACCATGTATAAGCTGCCCACGACGTTCGACCACACATATGCCGCTGAGTTCTTGGACGAGTTCAAGGAGAAGGAATGTGTACAGTATGATAAAACCATGTCTAGTTTGATAAAAGATTGGGTTTTGAACACCACGAAGTTCATAGCTGATAGCCACGACATATATTCAATCGCTTCGTTAGAACCGCAGTACAAATATGTGGCCATGATGACATGCCGCTTATATGGGAAAGAGGACACATCACATTTTTTCCTTGCGTGGGTGCCTCTAATGTTTTGGGTCACCGAAGGCAGTTCCTTTAACTGGGCAAAGACACTTTCGGAAAGCTTGACCAATCGGGTCACAGAGTATCGGGGGCAGAAGGAGAAAGGGAAGGCATCATCATTCTTCATGTCCGCATACATTATGGATGCACTTTGTTCTATGACATCATTTCCATTAATGAGCTGGAGTTGGACTCCGGCCGAAGACAAACCCATACATGTATATCATGCAAAATTATGGGAAAATAAAGCAGAAAATTTTGCGTATGAAATTTTTAACTGGGTGATGGTGCCCCTGCATGTCACCATTTTTGGCCACACGCCACCCCGGATCTTGGACAGCATAGTAACGAATTTGAGCAGCATAGTAGACTGGTATGTGGAAGCAGAATTCTCATACCTTAGAGTCTTCAGAGATTTTGTTCCCCCACACGCGCTGCCATTGTTCATTCCCGACAATCTGGCTTGTCGCGAGGTTGCACTACAAACGGTAATTGGCGGTGTAAGCAAAGAACTTAAAGGGTACTCGAAGAAGGTATGGCCGTCTTTTCTTGTTCATTTGAATTCTTATTCTTTATTAGATTTTGGGCATGCCAAAGCCGAGGCCGCAACCCTGGAAGACCTAAATTTGGTCTCCATCGAATACAAGAAGCACGATCCGTAGAGGGTCATGAGAAACCATTTGGAAAATTGCCGGCTCAAGAGATTTGAGCATGAGAATTCACCCTCGGATGACATTTTCGAGGAGCAAGGTCCTATGAGGAGATTCTATCCCGGATACAATCCTTGGCACTAGAGGAAAGAGCCGATGTTCTGAAGTTCCAGGAACATCGACGTAGCTGTCTTCCCGCAGTGTTGCGAGGTGAGGGCCCGAGTACGTCGGAGGCGAAATAGAAGGATGCTGAAGGTTCTAAAGACGTGACTCCCGACCAAGGAAAACACCAAGACGAGGGGGAGAAAACGAAGAGTTCAGAAGTAGAGAAAAAGACTCCAGACCCATCACATCAGTTACCCCCTTGCAGTTGACGCAGGAAAATATCGACGTGGGATGGATATTCAATGAAGAATTGAGGCCCATAAGGGTGGAAGAAATCCCTCCCAATGAGATTTTCTTCGATAAGATGAGAAGGCCCATAAAGTTATAATTGAGGGAAAATACAAAAAGAATGAACAATTCGCCACTGAAATAGCAGGGACACTAGGAGCATATGCCTCGGCGAATCAATTTTCAGTCGGGTTCTTAAAAAACCAACTTAAAAGAAAAAATCGCCTCATTAGGACCCTTGAAGCCAGATTGGCCACAGAAATAGAGACTGCTAAAGACCAGGCGAGCGTAGGAATAGAGCAAGCCAGGTTGCCCGATAAGAATGAGATAAAGATGCTCAAAACTAAGCTCGAGCAAGCACAACTGGTGGTCCGGGATGGTCGGATGCAAGCTAGCCACCAGAGGGATTTGATCGAGCAACTGCAGGCTAGGGTGGATATCATCGAGAATAGAATGATAGACATCGGGATGTTCAAATCCCAGGCGATCGAGATTCAGAGCAGAGTCTCTGCGGCACAACGAAATTTGCTCGCCAAGGTGGAAGCGATCCGGGACAACTATCTGTTGGTAAATCAGGTTTCCGAGAACTTATCTGCCAGAGAGAGGGATGCCGGAGCGGCTTGGGTCACCTTACAGGAGGCTGTGATAGCCACGAACAACAGGGTTTTAGTAGGTACTCCCAGGTTCACCATTTCAGAGAAAACCAGAGGAAACATTCTATTAAAGGAATAGGAACATAACATCGCCAAATGCAAGCAGCAAGCCCAAAAGATAACCAATTCCTTAGAGGAGGCTTTTAATTCCATAGACAATGAGCTGCTGGGCATTGACAGCAGAGGCAGTGCCTAGACGTTGATGCAAATGAATGTGGAAAAGATCTCGCTTGATCTGAAGGAAAAGGAAGAAAGAGATTCGACCGATATCTCTTAGATGACTATGGTGGACATAGTCCAAATAGATAAATGCATGATTAAACCCAGCGCGTGATTATGTGCCATCGACATCATAGATGGACAGATGGAAGACAGGCTGCAACAGTTGGCATGAGAATGTTACTTCTTTGAATCCAACTGTCAAGCAGAACCGTCGCGGCTAATATCTCAACTGGTTGAAAGATGTGTCGCCTGTACCGAGCCCGCGCGATGACAAATGTTTGGCACCAAGTGAAGACTGAGAAGGAGAAATGGAACGATTGCTCTCCTCCCTGTCATAACCGAAATTTTGTGACTATTGAGATTCTATCTTATTTGTAAAATTGTATAAATATACCACAGAAAGAAATAAACCAGGCTGGACCTTTTTGTGTCGATTGTAACAGAGTTTTTTACATTTGAGAGTTAATAAAAGCAAATATGAAGATTCTCAATTCCGTCACGACTGTGTTACAAGTTTGTTTCCTTGTATCTCATATTTCGTTTCATTTCATATTCCTAATTGATGTGCTTCGTTATAATTTAGTACGACCACTACTATAGCGAATGAATTTTGGTTTTCTGTAATTGTTTTCTATTTTTCCTCTGTACTAGCTATCAGTGGGTGTAAGACCAGTCTGCATTTTCAGAATTCTACACATATTCTCTGCTACATCGGTTATTTCCTTACAATTTTCCTCTTCTGTTTATACGTGAGATTCTTCCCTGATAAGAGCCTTACACTATAGACAACTAAATGTTTTTCTCCCACCTCACACCTTTTATTAAAATATAATACAGTTACGGGAAAGAGCCTTTGATTTGCATCCCTATTTTATTCCTAAAACCATGAATTCTCTTTTATATGACCAAATTGAGACAACACTTAATCTCTCTCTGAAGTTTTTCCCACTTTTACTGTTCCTCCATGACTGTCCCTGTACCAACACAGCCTAATATCGAACTCGGATTATCGAACCAAACACACATTGCCTTAAACCTTTTCGACACAATTCTTAAAATGATTACTAACTATGTCGAACTTGAACGTTCATGGGCAGCCATTGAACAAGATATAGCTATCCAGGAACGGTTGGAAGCTAGACAACGCCAACGTAGAAATCTTCCCTAGTTTCCTTTGCCGAAGGTTGACATTTCTCTCTTCCCCATCTTTTACCCACTTTCGGATGCCTTGACACTGTACTTCTAAGCCTTATGTATAGACTCAGGAACAACATCTTTCTGGCGCCACTACTGGGGAACGAAGTTACAAAATATTTTTCCCTGGGAAAATGACATTTGTTTTTTGTTGAAAGTGTTACCGTTTGATAGTGAACAAAGAGTACGCACCTTTTAAGGCTTTCTAATATTTCACTTGGCGACTCCACTGATAATAAACTAGCATCCGGTCGAAGGAATACCAGACAAAACCCAGATGGTAAGCAGATTACACCCGTTACCAATCCCGAAAAGATTCTAAAGGCGAGAAGCTCTCTTAAGCCAACCACTACAGTTTACAAACTTAAAACCCCATCACTGAATACTAAGAGTCCTTCCGAACCCTCAACTTCGCTCAGTCCTCTCTTTGATGCTAAAGATTCAACGCCAAGCTGCTCCGAGGTTAGGAGTGAGATTTGTCCGACGATCCCCTTAGTACACAAAGGAAAGGGCCCTCTTGAAAGTTCGCCGACAGTTGACATATCAAATTTCCTTTAGTTAAATTTCCTGACCTCACCAAATTCAGAAGAGTGTGTTACACACTCGGTTTCCACACCCATCGGTTCTCCTGATTTCATCTCTTGCAAATCCGAGGAACCGAGTCCTCGTGTTCCTTATCTTTCCTCTTCGGATTTTCCTCTTCGCGAAGAAAACAAAGAGTCACTTTTAATTTTCCAAAACCCCCTTTATAACTTTCCACAAATAGTAATGGCAGCTGCTGGAGGAGGAGGTGGAGGGTTTGTAGGAGGAGGTGGAGGGTTTATCGGAGGAGGAGGGGGAGGAGCCCCTCTAGGAGGAGCTGGAGGCCAAGGGCCTGCCCCCCCTCCCAGAGTTTTCATGAAAGTTGCAGCCAAATATGCTTCCTTAGTATTTCCCGTCCCTCTACATGACCTTCTCGAGAATTACATAAATTTTTTACCAAAGTTCACCGGGGAAGGGGATCTAACCGCGACTGAACATATTAATTTCTTCGATCAATTTGTCGATATCATGGGTATCGAACATGAGGACATAGACTCGATACTTCTTGTCCAAACCTTCAAAGGCCAGGTCCAAACTTGGTTTCGGAGCTTACCTGCAACATCTATCTTGTCTTATGATGCTTTGGAAGATGCTTTCCTCAGACAATGAGGCGAGAGAAAAGACCATCTATATTATTTAACCGAATTTGGGTCTTTGAGGAAAAAGAACTCAGAAATAGTCATGGAATTTATTCAAAGATTCAACAAACTGTATAATAAGATCCCAACCGAGGTTAAACCGTCCCAACCCGCGGCCAAAGTGACTTTCACCGGAGCTTTCGAACCGGATTTTGCACTCCTTTTGCGAGAAAAAAAGGGGAGCCACCCTAAACTGAATGCAGGACGATGCGGTAGAAATAGAGTCTAATATGATAGCTTCAGGTAAGCTTAAAGCTAAATTAGAAACATGAAACCGAGAGACCAAACGCTTTAGAGAACAAGCAGGTCCTTCAGGGTCTAATAGATCCACAGATGATAGGGTGGATGATATGGCCAGAGTGATTTAAGAATTGTCAAATAAAATATCCAGAATGGAGCTCAAATAGGCCAAAGCTGACTCTTTCCCCAAAAAGGAGTTCAAGAGGAAAGCCAACCCCCCGAACCAACAAAGACAAATAAAAAATGAAGATCAAAAAATACAAGCTCCCTTAAAAAATGAAAATTTTATAGGAGTGAATGATTTTCAAGACTTTGGAGATTCGGATAATGATGTCATGAACTTCGATGATGACTGCACTCAACCATATCTGACTCGAGAAAACTATGAAAAATCTCTAAACACGCAACAACCGTCGAATAAGGGTGAATAAGGTGATCACACTGATCTATGCGAATCTCAACCAGAAACTGAGATGATAATGGTTGTGTTTCAACCAAAGTACAACTTAAGATCTAAGAGTAAGCCCACCTCAACTACTCAACCCAAGAAAATCCTTCAAAGAGGTCAAGCTTATGAGCCTCCTTTGGAAGAGACCTTATTACCCAACAACAAAACTAAAGTAGTAAGCACTCAGGAGTTCGAGGTGGAAAAAGTTGAAACCCAAACACAAGAAACCGAACCAGTAAATAAAGTTATGTCTTCAACCAGGACCATGAGTGATAAAGCGGTCCAGACAAATAAGTTGTAAAGGAAGAATTCATAAGTCTCAACCAAAGAAACAGACAAGGTGAGTGGAGCTTTCAGTTTTGAATATGAGATAAATAAAATTAATATACCCATCCCTTTGGTAGAATTGGCAAAGAACCCCGTTTATCGGAAGTAGATTACCAAGGCGATGGGCGTCTCTGAGATAGAAAGCCAGTCTGATGTTTTAAACCTGGAAGATGACAAACCTAACATCACTTTTGGTCCCCATTTTGAAGGGGCCAAAGTCACCATTGCGCCCTTTTATATCACTCTGAATGTGTATGATCAACTGCTACACAATTGCATGTTAGACTCCGGAGCTTCCCATAACGTTATGCCCAATATTATTATGGAAAAGTTGGGTCTCCATATCACCAGACCTTGTGGAGATATGTACTCTTTTGACTCAAGAAGGGTTAAGTGTATGGGGATGATAAAATATTTGGTAGTTACCCTGACGCAAGTCTCGGTTAAGAGTATCCTGATGGATGTGGTTATCGTAGATATTCCCCCTAAGTATGGCTTGCTGTTATCTGGGTCATGGGGAGCCAAGCTGGGGGGTTCTCTTCAGTTGGACATGACGTTTGGCACAATTCCTCTGTTCGGTGGTCAGTTCACTCAGTTGTACAGAGAAACAAGATTAGCATATATAGTGAGTGACCCTCAAAACCCAAACAATTTCCCTATTTACATTGCGGACCAAGATCTGGGAAATTGTATCTTGTCTTTTGATGATGGTTTAGATGGTTGTCCAAAAGAAAACGATATAGAGTGAGAAGAATCAGATTACATGACAGAAGATCTGTGTAACTCTGGTGTCTAGAAAATGTATTTTGACTGTGCTTCATCTTCTGAAGGGGCGGGTGCAGGAGTGCTTTTAGTGGCTCCCGCAGGTAAGCTCGTTGTTCCCTTTTCCTACCGACTGCAGTGGGATATAGATTGCACTAACAACGTATGTGAATATGAAGCGTTGGTTTTAGGATTAGAGGCTGCTAGAAAGCTAAATATAAGTAACTTGGAGGTATATGGTGATGCCGAGTTAATAGTCAAAAAAATAAACTGACAGTGTCTAGCCAAGCATCCCAGACTAAGAACATACAAAAATTGTGCTTGGGATCTCATGGAAAACTTTTTCTCATCCGTAAATGTCAATTTTATCCCTCGCGCAGAGAATCTACATGCTGATGCATTGGCAAAGGCAGCTTCAACCTTCTCTCCTCCCACGACTTTCAAATTGAAGTATCACATTGAAATCAGATACAAACCCTCTATACCGGACAATATCCGACACTGGCAGGTCTTTGAAGATGATGAACAAATAAAGAAATTTCTTGCAGCAGTGGGTGAGTTCTCCGAAACTCATGCAGACCAAGAAAATCAAAATGACCCGATGTGGATCATGCAAGAAGGGGAAGATCCTGAAACCTTCCGAGAAAAAATTGTGGATCATCGTATGCTGGTCCTTAAAAACAACCAGATTCCGAAAGGATTAATTACTTTAGAAATACTTTTTGATCAGAATGACGTACCTGTAAAATCCACTTTGCAGCCCCAACCAGAAGAAGTGGAGGATTGTGATATAGGAACTGAAAAAGAATACAGGGTGGTAAAAATATCCAAATTCCTCCCTCTCGAAATGAAAGTTAAGTATAAAGACCTACTCAGACAGTATAAAGATGTTTTCGCCTGGTCTTATGATGAGCTAAGAACGTATGACACTTCCATAATTGATCACAAAATAACTTTGAAGCCAGGGCTCAAACCGTTTAGGCAAAACCTTAGACAGATTAACCCCATTTTGTTCCTGTGATCGAAAAAGAAGTTAAGAAACTTTTAGACGCGAAAGTAATCGTACCTCTGAGATAATCGGACTGGGTAGCAAACCTGGTCCTGGTCAGGAAAAAGAGTGGGGAAATCAGATTGTGTGTGGATTTCTGAAACTTAAAGAAGTTGTCTCTCAAGGACAATTATCTGCTGCCCAAAATGGATCATGTGTTAGAAAAAGTTGTTGGAGCAAACCGAATGTCTATGATAGATGGGTTCTCTGGTTATAATCAAATCGCCATGAATGAACAAGACAGGGAAAAAACTGCTTTCACCACACCATGGGGTACATTTATGTATGACAAAATGCCTTTTGGTTTGACGAATGCAGGGGCTACATTCCAACGCGTTATGGACATCGCTTTCATAGGAGAAAGGGATAAGTTCGTAGTCATTTACCTCGATGATTTGACGGTTTTCTCTAAAATCGATGAAGAACACTTGATCCATCTTAAACAGACTTTCGAAAAATGCCGCAGGTTTGGTCTATCTTTGAACCCAAAGAAATCACATTTCGCTATGCAGGAAGGTAAGCTTTTGGGCCATATCGTATCTAGGGATGGAATCAAGATTGATCCTAAGAGGATTGAAGCAATAGATACTATAAGTATTCCCAGAAATGTAAAGGAGATTCAATCTTTCTTAGGAAGAATAATTTTTTTACGAAGGTTTATTCCCAATTTCACCGAGATTGTCAAATTGATCATAGGGATGTTGAAGAAAGACAACGGAGTAAATTGGACAACCGAGGCCAGAGCATCGTTCACGCATATTAAAAAAGTCATAAGCGAGGCACCTGTGTTAGCAAGCCCAGACTATCTGAAAGATTTTCTTATTTTCTCATTTGCCTCTGAACATACTATAGCCACGGTGCTCCTACAGAAGAATGAAGAAAGATTCGAACAACCGATCGTATTTTTTAGAAAGAGCCTTAGAGACACATAACTGAAGTATGACATAATAGAAAAAAAGGCGTACGCAATGGTAAAAGAACTAAAGGCATTCGTAACTTATGTACTACATTCAAAGATAATCGCGTACGTGCCTGCCAGTTCTGTGAAAGATATATTGGTACAGCCGGACAGTGACAGAAAAAGAGGGCGATGGCTCGCTAAAATCCAAGAGTCTGACATGGAAGTTAAACCGACCAAATTGATAAAAGGGCAAGGCCTGGCCAAACTCTTAGCGGAGTCAAATTTCAGAGCCCTTGATATCAATTGCCTGCAGGAAAGCGACGAAGACACAGACCTAAATGAGCTGAATGAAGAAACAAGTCCAAACAAGATCGAAGAGAAGTTCTTATCATCGGGCTGGTACAGAGACATAGTTTCATACCTGCTAACTCTAAAATGCCCAAATTAACTATCACCGTCCAAAGCCATAACTTTAAAACTCCATGCAGTTAAATATTGTATCGCCGAAGGTCAGCTATATTGGAAGGATCCCCTCGGTTTCCTATTAGTCTGTTTAGTCGAATTGGAAACTCAGCGGGTTATAGATAAATTTCATGAGGGATTTTGTGGGGGGCATCACGCATGGAGAGCCACAGCCTACAAGATCTTGAGGGCTGGGTACTACTGGACGAAACTCTTTTCGGACGTCAATACCAAAGTGCGTGCCTGCAACCCTTGTCAACTATTTGCAGGTAAACAGAAGCTCTCGACACTGCCTCTAGTTCCAGTCAAAGATGAAACCCCATTTCAGAAATGGGGTCTAGAATTCATAGGTGAGATTAATCCCCATTCCAGTACTCAACATAAGTGGATCTTAACAGCTACATATTATTTTACTAAGTGGGTGGAAGCCATTCCAACCAAAAGGGCAACAGACTCGTTGGTAATCGATTTCTTGGAAGACAATATTTTGTCAAGATTCGGTTGTCCCTGAAAGATAGTTACTGACAATTCCCAGGCCTTTAAATCTATGGCTATGATCAGATTCTGTCAAAAGTATAACATCGTTCTTGGCCATTCCATATCATATTATCCCCAGGGGAACGGATTGGCCGAATCATCTAACAAGAGCCTGGTAAACATAATCAAGAAAGTATTGGATGAAAATAAAAAGGTCTTGGCACGTACACTTAAAATACGCATTGTGGGCAAACCGCATAAGCACTAAAAGGTCTAGTAGTATTTCGCATTTTCAAATGGTCTATGGGACAGATGATGTTCTACCTATAAACCTAGCGCTACCAGTGATGAAGTTATGGCAGGATCAAAACGAAGAA
>ML778526.1:586379-626663 GCA_009831015.1 Picea engelmannii
CAAAAAAAAAAAAAAAAAAGGAAAAAAAAAAGAGAAAAAAAAGGGGATATAAATAAATAAATAAATTTTATTATATATATTTTGTACATACATGTATTTTCATTTAACATTACTTTTTGATTTTCTGTTTTTTCGTTCATCAACTTTCGACACATTTCGAATAAGATTCATATTTTCTTTTTACAGGATTCCAGCTGCATACGAAACAAGCAGGAAAAGTAATCTGAAGGTCGGTGTCAGAAATAAATCAGCATAAACAGGTGATACCTAAAGTAGTTTCATATTGCTCAAAGAAAGTGGAATGAAAAGGTAAAGATGAGATTTCTCAAAAGACATGTTATTAAAGACTGTTAAAGAAAACTGAGGTAACGCCATTCAAACCGCAATATCAGCTGAACTGATAGATAACAGAGTTGTTTCTTGGTTTGATAATCTTTGAAAAACTTAAAACAGTTTAAATGATTCACTCAATCTAAAACCAATCAGTCGAAGTAAATTATCCCCAAAGATATCTACAAGAGTCAGTTTTGAATTGTTTGACTTTTTTTTATTTTCTGTCAGTAAATCACTACCTGACACCCTTTCTATCTTCGGGCTTACCTTTTAAAAAGTCACCATATTTCCGTTTCATATACGAAGGGATAAAAGTTTTTCATTTCAATCTCGTGAGTTTCAAAACAGATTGTGGAAAGAAAATAGGTCTTCGCATCTACTCGATCCCCTGCTAAGTGAAGGAACGTTTAGAGTGATCCTAACTTTCCTAGGTTTTTCAACGACATCGGAGGATTGAAGCTTGCTCAAGTGGAATGCCCTTAAAAAGTTATTTTCCTTTTTCTCCCTAAGAATGAAGATGTTGTGAAGGTCAAGGGAAGGTTGGTACCGAGTAATCAAAGTAAGTTGATAGACCTATAATGAAAAATATTACACAGATATCATCCCTGATACAAACTGATTGCTCCCATCTTCGCGCTCTGAAAAGTAAATTATAAGACAGGTGGTGAAAGGAAATTCAGAAATGATTGTCCCCACCTAGTCCAAGAGATGATGAAAAGAAATTCAGAAATGATTGCCCTCGTCTCATCATTTAAATGCATGAATATATTCTGAAGTGGTGAAAGGAAATTCGGTAAAAGGGGTCAGATAACTTCACCGGGGTACTGAACAGGCTTACTGGCAGTGAAGAAATATCTAAGATATCTGTAAGGCTGTTATACATGAATATCACTCTACTCTGGTAACCAATTCTTTTTAAAACCTGATCCACATCCCAAATTCAAACGGGACTCCCCAATAAAAAACATATAATCTTATTCTTTTGGTGCAAGCCGATAGCCGCAAGATCTGTTGGGTCTCCTAGGACTGTTTCGATTGTCTTAAAACACACCTAAATTTAGTAGCGGGAAAGGGAAAATTGTGAAAGGGACTACATCTATGTTTAAAAAGAATATCTGATTTTGTAAAATCTTTCCAAGGTAAAGAACGAAGTCTTTTTCCCCCTTCGATACCCTCTTCTCGGGAACCTTTTTTCCTGATTGAGCTTTTGACTCCATTTACCCAATATTGGCACGTGGTCTACTGTTCTTCCCGCCTCACAGGAAGGCAGGATCCCTAGTTGGAGCTTATTTGGAGCAGCCGCTGTTTTTCTAGCCCGTCACAAATGTCATTTTTAATGCTTTAAATCTAAAAAATAGTTTTCATTTTTCCCTCTGAGATATCGAGATCTCTGAAGCTTTATCACGCGAGCAACGATGATTATTCTACTCTCGAAACAAGTCCTACCTTTCGTTAAAATGTTTCCTCTTTTTGTTCTACTTCGGGATCTCACAGGTCGGATACTATAACTCATGTAATTCACACATCCCGAGTCACGAAACGACGAAATCATTTTAACTTTTCACTCAAGACAGTAACGAGGGTAAAGTTTTCCCTAACTCATGATTAAACGTCATCGGGGTTTCACGCCTCGGTGTTCGCCAAACCCAAAAATTTATTGTCATAGCCCCGATAGCCGATAACACGAGGTCCTTATTTGAGTAACTCATGTCAAGGTTAAGGGTAAAAGCTAAACCATGGTAAGAGATTCTCTCGGCATTTCGCCACTCGACGTTGTCCTTTTCGAAAATTTCACCGTCTAAACCCCGACTCGCGAAATCACGATGCAGTTATAACATAATTAATTGATCGTTTAATCCAAGATTATCTTCCTTTTTTAATTAAGTCATGTTGCCGCGATCTCACGGTTTCACAACTCGACATTTAATTCTCCTAGGAACTTATCTTCGAAGCTCCGAGTCGCGATATGGAAAATACAATAATTATAAAATTAATCGAGCCCTAAATCACGATTACCTTTTTATTAACCAAATCGATCTTCACAGTCTCGGATGTTAGAAATTCAAAGTGTTAAAATAGAATCCCCGATATAACGAGTGCCAAAACATTGTTAACAACGGTAAAACCAGATTAATTAAGATAAATCAATGAATATCCAATGCTTTGATGTCTGCACGATTCACGAGGTAGCCTTTTTCCTCCATACGCCAACTGAGATTTTGAAACTGACAAAATTTATGACATTAATGAGGAAATAGGGTAAATCTATGAATATAAGATCAGATTTTTCTTGCAAAATTTATTTCTAAATATGATTTGACAGACTTGTTTTGAAAGGTACCGAGTTTTCAAATATATATAAGAGTCGTGGTTCATTTTAACAAAGGCATTTCATATTGCACAGAGCACATTATATCTGAGTAAACTGACTTCTGTATGTATACGCAGTTCTATCGCAGAAGAGCTAAAACAAAAGCTTTAGCCATGGCTCTGCGAAAAGCATCAAAAGCGAATGTTGAGGTTTCGGGACAGGGCTCAGACAATGTCTCTAATACTTCACCTCGAAGTATCAACTCGGTCCCGAACCGGTCATATGTTTCGGATATTCTGCAAGCAGAATTGGTGGATTATTCCGACGACTTCGATGACAATGAAAAAGATGATATAACCACCAAGTACAAAATAGTCGTCCAATCCGGAATGCATAGAGTAGCAGCTAGGCCGCGGTTGCTTCCATATTATGATATGGTCTGATGGGCATTGGACCATGTGGACATACCGACCAGAACTATCATGAACGAGCAGAGAGTCACAATCGAGACTTTCAGGCCGGAGCATCTGCAAACCATGTATAAGCTGCCCACAACGTCTGACCACACATATGGTGCTGAGTTCTTGGATGAGTTCAAGGAGAAGGAATGCGTAAAGTATGATAAAACCATGTCCTGTTTGATAAAAGATTGGGTTTTGAACACCGCGAAGTTCAGAGCTGATAGCCACAACATATATTCAATCGCTTCGTTAGAACCACAGTACAAATATGTGGCCATGATGACATGCCGGTTATATGGGAAAGATGACACATCAAATTTTTTTCTTACGTGGGTGCCTCTAATGTTTCGGGTCACCGAAGGCAGTTCCTTTAATTGGGCAAAGATGCTTTTAGATAGCTTGACCAATCGGGTCACAGAGTATCGGGAGCAGAAGGAGAATGGGAAGGCGTCGTCATTCTTCATGTCCGCATACATTATGGATGCAATTTGTTCTATGACACCATTTCCATTAATGAGCTGGAGTTGGAATCCGGCTGAAGACGAACCCATACATGTATATCATGCAAAATTATGGGAAAATAAAGAGGAAAATTTTTCGTATGAAATTTTTAACTGGGTGATGGTGCCCTTGCATGTTGTCATTTTTGGCCACCCGCCACCCCGGATCTCAGACAACATAGTAACGAATCTGAGCAGCATAACAGACTGGTATGTGGAAGCAGAATTCTCATACCTTAGAGTCTTTGGGGCTTCTGTTCCCCCACACGCGCTGCCATTGTTCATTCCCAACAAGCTGGCTTGTCGTGAGGTTGCATGACAAATGGTAATTGGTGGTGTAAGAAAATAACTTAAAGGGTACTCGAAGAAGGTATGGATGTCTTTTCCTGTTCATTTAAATTCTTATTCTTTATTAGATTTCGGGCATGCCAAAGCCGAGGCCGCAGCCCTGGAAGGCCTAAATTTGGTCTCCATCGAATACAAGAAGCACGATCCACAAAGGGTCGTGAGAAACCATTTGGCAAATTGCAGGCTCAAGAGATTTGAGCATGAGAATTCACCCTCGGATGACATTTTATAAGGAGCAAGGTCCTATGAGGATATTCTAGCCCAGATACAATCCTTGGAACTAGAGGAAAGAGCCGATGTTCTGAAGTTCCAGGAACATCGACGTAGCTGTCTTCCCGCAGTGTTGCGAGGTGAGGGCCTGAGTACGTCGGAGGCGAAACAGAAGGATGACAAAGGTTCTAAAGACGCGACTCCCGACCAAGGAAAACACCAAGACGAGGGGGAGCAAACGAAGAGTCCAGAAGCAGAGAAAAAGACTCCAGACCCATCGGAGAAGCAGAGTCCGAAAGCAGAAATAAAGACTCCCGACTCGCCAAAGAAACAGAGTCCGGTTGCTACTCCAAGAAAATCTGCGAAACAGATCAGGGAACCCATCACATCAGTTACCTCCTTGCAGTCGACGCAGGGAAATATCGATGCAGGATGGATATTCAATGAAGAATTAAGGCCCATAAGGGTGGAAGAACTCCCTCCTAATGAGTTTTTCTTTGATAAGAAGAGAAAGGCAGTAGTAAAAAGGGAATTCTACCAGGAAGGAGAGTCAACTTCCAAGAGGTATAAAGTTATAACTGAGGGAAAAGACAAAAAGAATGAGCAATTCACCACTGAAATAGCAGGGACACTAGGAGCATATGCCTCAACAAATCAATTTTTAGTCGGGCTCTTAAAAAACCAACTTAAAAGAAAAAATCGCCTCATTAGGACCCTTGAAGCCAGATTGGCCACAACAACAGAGACTGCTAAAGACCAGGCGAGCGTAGGAATAGAGCAAGCCAAGTTGCCCGATAAGAACGAGATAGAGATGCTCAAAACTAAGCTTGAGAAAGCACAGCTGGTGGTCCGGGATGGTCGGATGCAAGCTAGCCAGCAGAGGGATTTGATCGAACAACTGTAGTCTAGGGTGGAGATCGCCGACAACAGAATGATAGACATTGGGATGTTCAAATCCCAGGCGATCGAGATTCAGAGCAGAGTCTCTGCGACACAGCGAAATTTTCTCTCCAAGGTGGAAGCGATCCGGGACAACTGTCTGTTGGTAAATCAGGTTTCCGAGAACTTATCTACCAGAGAGAGGGATGCCAGAGCGGCTCGGGTAGCCTTCCAGGAGGCTGTGATAGCCATGAACAACAGGGTTTCGGAAGGTACTCCCAGGTTCACCATTTCAGAGCAAACCAGAGGAAACATTCTATTAAAGGAATGGGAGCATAACATCGTCGAAGGCAAGCAACAAGCCCAAAAGATAACCAATTCCTTATAGGAGGCCTTTAATTCCATAGATGGCGAGCTGCTGGGCATTGACAGTGGAGGCAGTGCTAAGACGTTGATGCAAATGAATGTGGAAAAAATCTCGCCTGATCTGAAGGAAAAGGAAGAAAGATATTCGGCCGATATCTCTTAGATGACTATGGTGGACATAGTCCAAATAGATAAATGCATTATTAAACCCAGCACGCGATTATGCGCCATCGACATCATAGATGGACAGATGGAAGATAGGCTACAACAGTTAGCACGAGAATGTTACTTCTTTGAAGCCAACTGTCAAGCAGAACCATCGCAGCTAATATCTTAACTGGTTGAAAGATGTGTCGCCTGTACCAAGCCCACGCGACGACAAATGTCTGGAACCAAGTGAAGACAGAGAAGGAGAAATGGAGCGATTGCTCTCCTCCCTGTCATAATTGAAATTTTGTGACTATTGAGATTCTATCTTATTTGTAAAATTGTATAAATATACCATAGAAAGAAATAAACCAGGGTGGACCTTTTTGTGTCGATTGTAACAGAGTTTTTTACATTTGAGAGTTAATACAAGAAAATATGAAGATTCTCAATTCCGTCATGACTGTGTTACAAGTTTGTTTCCTTGTATCTCATATTTCGTTTCATTTCATATTCCTAATTGATGTGCTTCGTTATAATTTAGTACAACCACTACTATAGCGAATGAATTTTGGTTTTCTGTAATTGTTTACTGTTTTTCCTCTATACCAACTATCAATGGGTGTAAGACCAGTCTGCATTTTCAGAATTCTACACATATTCTCTGCTACATCGGTTATTTCCTTACAATTTTCCTCTTCTGTTTATACGTGAGATTCTCCCCTGATAAGAGCCTTACACTATAGATAGATAAATGTTTTTCTCCCACCTCACACCTTTTATTAAAATATAATATAGTTATGGGAAAGAGCCTTTGATTTGCATCCCTATTTTATTCCTAAAACCGTAAATTCTCTTTTATACGACCAAATTGAGACATCACTTAATCTCTCTCTGAAGTTTTTCCCACTTTTACTGTTCCTCCATGACTGTCCCTGTACCAACATAGCCTAATATCGAACCTGGATTTTCGAACCAAACGCACATTGCCTTAAACCTTTTTGACACAATTCTTAAAACGACTACTAACTGGGTCGAACTTGAACATTCATGGGCAGCCATTGAACAAGATATAACTATCCAATAATAGTTGGAAGCTAGACAACGCCAACGTAGAAATCTTCCCTAGTTTCCTTTGCCGAAGGTTGACGTTTCTCTCTTCCCCATCTTTTACCCACTTTCAGATGCCTTGACACTGTACTTATAAGCCTTAAGTATAGACTCAGGAACAACATAGAATATGGATGACTTTGTGTCAAGAAAGAGACCAACCTGTGATAGAGTACATCAATATATTCCATACCTTGTGCTCAAAGTTGGGTATCAAAGACTCAGAGCGATACCTAGTTTTTATGTATAGTAGCGGTATACACAGGTACATAGAAGCAGAGGTGGAATTTTTGGACATCTCCTCATTAGGAGTTTCTTACTTGTATGTTGTCAAGATCGAGCATAAATTCAAGCAGTAGAATAAGTGAGAGTTTGGGACTGCCAATTTACCACAACAAAATTATGGTAAAGGCAACCCTAACTCATGGCGAAAGGGACAGAGCAAGGAGATCCAATCTCAAGACAACCAGTCTAAGATGCAAACAAAGGAGGGTGATGAGAATTCAAAGAAGGATAATGGGAAATGGTGTGAGTTCCAAAAAATCCCCTGCCACAACATTATTGAATGTCGCTCGACACAGTCACTGTTGGTCAATCTCAAAGAAAAAGTTTTGGAACATGAATCAGAATCTGATTCAGAATAGGATATGGGGAAGTAGATCATCGATGCAATACCTAGTTTTGTCATTGCAACCATGAAGATCCAACCAGATGTGCAAGAGGAGCTTGACGAGGTTGAGTTTCTCTTCCATTCACAAATGTGGGTAAAGGGAGCCCACTACAATTCATTGTTTATTGTAGGAGCGAGAAGAACATGATCTCAGTTGAGTTCATCAAGAGAGTGAAGTTCTCGACAAAACCACACCCCCAACCATACACCATCAATTAGTTGATCTAGGGCCAAGACCTTTTCATCAGCCATCAGTGCCACCTATCCTATGACATCAATACCTTCAAAGATGAGGTATTGTGTGATGTTTCCCCACTCAAAGTTTGTGATGTTATTCTAGGACAACCTTATATGTGGAAAAATCATATTGTTTTTGAGTCTTGACCCTGTAGTGTCATTATTACATTGGCAGGTCAACACTACAGTGTACGAGAGATAGTTCCAACTATCACAATTTCATTGATATCGACAAAATAGTGATGAAAGGTCATCTCTCACAATGGACCTAGGAATAACAACAATAATGCTTCTTCATCATTGGCTCCTTACTTTACTTTGTCAACCCAGGGTTCATACAAACTTGAGACATGTTGTGCGATGTAGATGGAGTATGCATTGACAATAGTACAAATCTGAGATTGATCAAGGGTTGAAATGCATGAAATGGTGCAGGGAAATGAAATTAAAGAAAGAAACTTTAAACTATAACTCGAATGAAAAGCACACTAATTTAGAAGAGCAATTAATCTAGATTGCAGAAAAAGGAATTTGATCTAATGGCATGAAATAAAGCATACCAAACCATGAAAAGAAAATTGAATGAAAAATATAAATTCTTTCTAGTGTATGACAAAAAACTGTAATTGAAGACGTTAAATTGGTGCATGGACTAGATCAACTACTTCATGCTTAACCATTGAATCAAAAGAAATCCATATGTCTTCTTATTATTTATTGTTATTTTCATGAAAACAAGATTAAGATATACTGAAATCTAGAGCTAAAACAGTTCTACATGAAGTTTCTACAGGAATTGTACAGTTTCTACACGAATTATAACAATCCTATAGGAAGCCAAAAAGAAGCCTAGAAAGATAGTGTGTGTCTTCCGAAGCATCAACAAAGATATACTAAAATAAAATAAGGTAGAATTGAGGTTTCTAGCCATGAGATGTGTTGGCGGGTCCGAATGGCCAATCAAGCAGATGAGGGAAAACACCTGATGAAGGTCCTAATCATACCTACTCTCGTTTGGAGTAGCGTTTCCTGTGAGTATATGGGCATCGCTGCCACTCAAAATTAAAAGAATAAAAAGGGGAAAGACATAGAACTACCCCCCAAAGTGTTATGAATAATTCTAAGACTAATCTAACTAAAGGAAACTAATCTAATCTAATTACTTCCAATCTATCCCGAGACATGTCTTTTAATGTCTTTTAATTTTTATTTTAATTTCATGTAAAAGATTAAAGAAAAATAAACTAATTACCCCCCATTCATGAAAAATAAAAACAACTAAGGTTAAAACCAATAAAATAACAATTATCCTACACCCACTGCATTTGAAAGCGTGACCTCTAAGGAAGAAACATATGTTTTTAATCATTAGGCCAATTCATATTGTTCATTTTATTTGCTAGAAATTATAATTTCATGAAAAACTAAAAATCAAAATAATAAAAAATAAATTAATAATAAAAATAAATAAATAAATAATATTAAATAAAACAATATAAAAATATAATAAAAATAATACAAAATGTTAAATAAACAAAATAGATACAAAATAAATTATGAAATAAAATAAAATAATAAAAAAAACGAAAAACAAAAAATAAAAGATAAAAAATAAAAATAAAAAACATATAATACAACCCTCAAAGCACATGGAAATGTGTGCGTGAAGGTATGTCGGGGTCGTGGGTTCAGAGTTAGTTGGTTGGAGTGGATGGAGATAGGTGAGCTCATCCACTACGAGATAGGTGAGCTCATCCACTACGATGGGCTTACTCCGATGGGCTATGAGAGTGATAATCGTCCGAAGTGGATGAGCTCACGTAGCTCCATCCACTCCAACGGTTATCATTTCGATAGCTTGTCAGGGTAAAGGTATATATATATATATATATTTCTTTTTTTAATTTTATTAGAATAATATTAGATCTAGTCCCCTCTTTTGCAAGCTTATTTATTTATTTATTTATTATTATTATTATTATTTATTTATTTATATTTATTTATCCTTATTTAAAATTCCCATAAAAATATTATGATCTTCAATGTATTTCGGGAATGAGAATTTGAAAAACAAGTTAAAAAAACACATTTCCAGAAACAAAATCTTTATATTATAGGGAGGCCTAAAAAATATGAGCAAAATAGAAAAAGTAAAAAGATTAAAAATGTGTACACATTATGAAATTTGAATAAAAAAATAATAAATAATAAATAAAAAGGAATGAATACGAAGATAAGGAATATTTAAATTAAAAATGAATATATGTACAAAAGCACATTACATCGTAGGTCTTAGTTACACGATTTGTTTATTTAGTGTGAATTATTTTATCACTAGGCACTTAGGAATTATTTAGTGTGAATTATTTTATCACTAGGCACTTAGGAATTATTTAGTGTGAATTATTTTATCACTAGATCACTAGGCACTTAGGAATCAACAAAAGGTCAGAAAATGACATGTCAATTATATCACACAAATGTCAACGAAACATCATAGGTCAATAAGCATAACGAAGACATTTGAAATCAACATTTCAGAAGGAAAAATCTATTGATGATTACAGCTGCATGAGACATTCTCGAGGACACAAACCCAAGAGAGATCCCTTGAGATGTGTGTGTGGTTCCTATCTGAGATAGAGTTGGAACATAGAGATGGCCTCCTCCTTACAGAGGGTTGAGAAGAACTCCAGAGGATTCTCCTGTGTAACGCAGTGAGAAAGGAGATCTGCAGAGTTGGATGTGCTTGTGGCTGAGCACAATGTGAACATGTGAAATCCCAAAGTGTTGGGTGCATCGTCATGAGACATAAATGAAGATGATGTATTAGCCTCCTTTGAGCAGAGAGTTGATGAGAAAATCCAGATGATTCTCCTATGTAATGCAGTGGGAAAGAAGATCCGTTGAGTGGAAGTGCCTGTGGATGTGCACTAGTGAAGAAGTGGTTCTTCTGTGTAATGCAGTGAGCCATAGATATGGAAATCCCTATGGATTTTCCCCTAGTGGTTGAGCACTAGTGGATGTATGAGATCCATTTCTATATTGTTCAAGAGTCAGACCTGCCTGTAACCCTAATTGTAATGTAAAGGGTACAGGTCGACCCCACCTTAAAATAAAAGATAAATAATGTAAAAGATAATTAATATAAAAAAGATAATAATTAATATAAAAAAGATAATAATTAATATGATAATTATTAGTTATATTTTGAGTTATTGAGGTCGACCCTATTGTGCCAAAAGACACATCATTTGATGTGACAAGTCTTATATAAATAAAGGTGATTCCCCATTGAGGAAACACACTTATCATTGTGTCATCCCATGATGTCAAAAGTTGTGGTTTGAAATTATGAGAATTGCAACACCCTTTTGTGTGCTAGGTTTGGTGATGGTGTGGGAGGTTTTTCTCTTGAGGAATATATCAAAGGATTGGCTGGGTTTTCTTCCCTTGTTGAGAAGGGTTTCCCAAGATACTTGTGTTCTTGTGCATGGCTATTCTTCTTGTGATCTTGGTTTGCTGCAATAGTTATGGTTCAAGTTATAGTTAAACAAAAAATTTAAAGAAGATACATAAGCCATAGCTCATTGAAAATCTAACATGGTATTAGAGTAGGCTTGAAGAAGACTATTGCACATTAAAATTGAAGGTAAACCTTACTATAGGAGTGAAGAGAAAGAGGGATAGACCCTTCTTAGTTCTCCATGGTAGATGATGAAGATACCGCAACAAAAGGAGAAACCCCTCAAAGAGGTTGGAACCTCCACTTAAATTCTATGGTGAGGTATTGAGGGTCTTGAAGAAAAACCACAGCTTGGAGAGGCCCCTCTAGACTGTTGTAGAAGAGTCCTAACAACAGAACCATAAAAATACTTAACCTCAGATGAAATCAATTGCAAAAGAGGAGGCTGAGGCTTGATTGAAGGCCTAAAAGGGCTGGCCGCAGGCCTCTAATACAACTGCATGCCTGTAGGGTAATTTCTAAACTGTCGCAGACTAGAAGAAAAGGGCCCGATCCCTTCTGAAAATTTTGTGGTGAAGGAAGAAGGGTCAGAGCCTAGGAGAAGGGCCAAAACCCCTATCTAAAGGTTCTGTGGTAAAGAAAGAAGGGCCAGAGCCTAGGAGAAGGGTCGGACCCCCAAAAAATACCACAAAAATTCTCTAACAACAGATCCGTAAGACTAATACCCTAGCCGTCTAACACTCTAAAGGCTGTCGCACTAACACAACATGCCTAGAAGGAAATTGCTGAAATTTTATTGAATTTCTGTGGTAAAATAAAAGGGTCAAACCCTAAAAAAAATCCTAAATATGACCACAAGATTGAGAACAAGCTCAACCACAGATCTATGCCAAGTCTAATTTCTGAAGTGATATTTCTGAAGCCGGCAAAAGGTAAAAATTGTATCAGTTTTGAAGCAGTCTTGATGGTGGTTTTCTGAGAAAGGAAGGCTGAGTTTAATGCCTATATTAAGGATAATTTTTGGACAATAGTAGGGCCATTACCCTTGTCTAAATAAGCAGACTACAAATCTGATCTCAAACCCCCCTTGTGCCATACTCAAGTGGCATTACAGAAATTTGATGTTGGCAGTTTTAAAATTGTTGAAGATTGATATTTTGAGGCAATCCTTGGTTGACAAGTTCATGCATAAAAAATATTATCCTTGGATTTTATTAGTGCTGTCTCAAGCATGAATAAAATGCCAAATTTCCGAGCTATATCTATGCTGTCCTATTGCTCCATTTTTCCATCCTTGATGTCATTTATTGATGCAAGTGTTTAATAATGGTGTTGGTTTATATTCCAGAAAACATAAAAGGATGTTGATGGCTTGCCTAAGTGCATTGAAGATATTGGTGAGAAGAATGGACCAGATCCAAAAGACAACAACAATGATTGTTTGAAGTGTTTGGTCTTAAATATTGTGCTAGTAGCTCAAAGGTATTTCAGACAATCAAAACATTGGTTGACAACAAGGAGGTTCTCATTATTACTTGTGTCACCTACAAACAACAATAAAGCCTTGATTACAGTCTTGAGCTACAAGGTTGATGCAAAGACTTATATAGTACAAGGAGGCTACAAGGAAAACAAGCAAGACATGTCATTGATCATCATGACATTGACAAACAAGCAGAACCTCCACTAGTGTACACTCTCAGGTATGCACTTGTATATATATATATATATATTATTTGCATCATTAACATAAGGGTAGTTGCAGGAGGAAGGAACACTTGGTGCAATCATGGATCCAAAAGGATCTCAGTGCATCCAAAGGAGAAACACAATGGAAGTAAAGACTCTAGGTTTGATTGTTTTAATTATCATGCTACATTACAAGCAGGTGTTGTAGCTGTGACAAACAATCCTTAAATTGTTTTGATTCTAGAGATGTACTCATGAGTCTACTCTAGGAGATATTTTTTGTCTTTTTTCCTTTCGTTTGTTTCCTTGTTCCAGGTAGGTTAACAACAAATGAATATTTTTTCCTTCAAGACTTCAGAGGGAGTCACTTGACTCAGAGGGAGTCAAAGCTAATCGAGAAGAAGGAAAAGACAAATACCTTCTCCCCCTCAATAGTTCAGAGGGAGACAACCATTGACATAGTTGATCCAGTTGTTCCAGTTGATATTCCTAGGAACCTTACAATAGGCCATAAAAGGTCTGTCTGGACTTGACAAACTCTACAAGAGGCAGAAAGACATCAAGCTGATGGAAATGTCGAGAAATACAAAATGAGACTTGTAGTAAGAGGATACTCACAAGTAGAGGGAGTGAAATATGATGAGACATATTGATTCGGTATCCCGATGCACTCACATCTGTACTACCATCCATGAGTTGGAAAATACATTAGACAGATGGATTCTTGATGAAGTTTGGGTTTCAACAAGAGTGTTGTTGATCCAAACCTATACTATTACATTGTTGGTGACAAGAACCTGATTTTGATGACTTATTCAAGAAGCCGTGTTGTTACAAAGAAGCTTTGACTTCTGATTTCGAGATGAAGGATCTGAGTATGATGCACCACTTCTTGGGATAATAAGTATGACAGAGGACCAATGAGATTTTTCCTGAGTCAAGGAAAATATACAGTGGGAATAATTAAATAAGTTCAGTATGACAGAATGAAAATCCACCGTAATGGATTTGAAGAAAAATATTGATGATGATTCAGACAAGACCGATCCACAACTCATTGGATCACTGATGTATCTGGGTAACGCCAGACTTGATTCATTCTATGCAGTGAATGTACTTAGTCATTCCATGAGTTATCCGAGATAGACTCAGTGGACAACAACGAAACATGTATTGAGATATCTAGGAGGCATAGTTAGATATGGCTTGTGATATGTCTCCAGTGTAGACTTGAGTTTGCAGGGATATACCTATACAGATCTAGAAGAGAGTACAGTGGATCAGAAGAGAACATCTGGTTGTTGTCTTACTGTGAAGTTTGCCATGGTTTTCTGATGTAGAAGGAAACAAAACTCTATGGCCTTGAATACCATAGAAACAAAGTATGTAACATCGAGTGTGATGGGTGTTCTATATGCACTAAAAAGACACTAAAAACCCTTAATTAAATTGTCAACTCAGGGTAAGTAAACTTAGAGTTATATCAAAATATATGCCAAAGGTAGAAGGGCTGATAGTAGTATAGTCTAACTAAGGAAGTGGCTATCTAAGGGTAAATCTATTCAAGCAAACCTATCTAATGAGCAAACCCTACTAAACAACTTGAAACTATGTAACCTAAGTACTTTTGGGCCAAGGACCGATGGATAGTTCTAAGAAAAGCAAGTAAAAACCCTATTTAAAGCAAACTAGTTCAACAATAAGCAAAAACAACTATTAAGCATAACAATAAGAAAATAACAAAAGCAAAACGCTTTAACTTGCGAACCTAAATCCAATGAGCAACTACCCTATGAAAGAAAGTAAATAAACAAGCCAAAAACTATTCTATTAAAGCAAGCAAGTAGAAACAACTAGCTAACCTATTAAAGCAAGTAAACAAAACAAATAACTAACCTATTAAAGCAAGTAAACAACTAACTACTCTAAGATAACTTCTACTACAAGTAATCAAATTAAAACTTCTCATTGAATTCGAACACTCGATGGAATCTTCCAATCAAGGTTCAATGATGTGAACCCACTGTTGAAAGCGAAGAAACCTGCCATTGAGACATGCAGGCTCTATGGTACTAAATGATTTCCAAGTCTTGTTCCCAGATAATGAGTTGAAGTCGACAGGAAAAGAGTCGTCATAAGAGGGCTTTTATGTATCTCCCATCGGAACTAACTCAGGGAAGTCCGACATGGTAGAAAATTTATAACTGTAGATGGTCGACTCGATAGAAGGCTTGTTTAGGCTGGACTTCTCTTGAACATATGAATGACACGACAATTGTCTTGGCAACATTGACTCAAGGAGGACCCAAAATATGAACTTGTGGATTGTCAAAAGAGAGGCAAATGGATTTCCCAACCCGTATATAATGATGAAGGGGGGTTTCATGTTCAAGAGTGACTATTACTGCCACTAACACAAATACATAGACACATTTCTTTCCCAATTTCCCCCCACCATTTCTGGAGAGTACCTTTTTATTTTTACGTAAGCTTGAGGAGGATAACATATTCTTGTAGATGTAAGCTCATCCTTTGGACGAGTCACTCGGAGTATGTTTAACGAACCCTAAGAAGGAGTGGTTCGATCCCATATGGGTCTATCGATGTTTGTTTAATGAGTCCAAAGAAAGAAAATTAAGGGGTTTTTCAATTTTAGAGAGTCTGTAAAACACTTAATAAGAACTCCATTAGGTACTTTTTCCTAAGTTAGTTTGACGAGACCGAAAAAGAGATAACCTACCGCTCATCAGACGCTTTCTTCAAATACTTTTAAGAGCATGAAAAGAACAAGGTCGCTCGACCATCTTTTCATGTTTGGGGAGCTTGAAAAGAACAAGGTCGCTCGACCATCTTTTCATGTTTGGGGATCTTGAAAAGAGCTTAAATGATACTCCATAGGTTTCATTTTTCTTATTACCAATGTGAGTTCAAAAAAATGACAAAATACTACTCGATTACATTCTCATGGTTTCACGAGCGTGAGAAAGAATTAATACTCTGCTCGGAGTTTTTCTTGAAAACCCCTAAAAGCATCTGTACATCAGAAAAATATGCAAAAACAAATAAAAAAGGGTGGAACCTTGTCTCAACGTCTCATCTATAGACCTTTTAATCTACAAAAGTCAACACTTTGCCAAGTTGTTAAGACTTTAGGGCATGGATAAAATATAAAATAATATAATTTTGCAAATAAAAAGTGGTAAAAAACAATAAGATAGGCCCAAACACCATTTTACCATTTCATTTGCAAATTTACCCAAATAGTGCTCCAAAGCCCTTTTTCTCCTGAATTTAAACTGTCGATTGCGGAGCATGTGGTGGATCATTTTGTGAATCGTGTCCATCAAACATGTAATCTTCTTTTCCTTCATCTTTTCATGGTTTCAAAATTTGTTTTCATTGGTTAAATTTGGGTATTGAGTTGATTTTTTGGGGCTACCTGCATGTTGAGATCGTTGCAGGTGCCCTATATCGTGAACTGCGACGATCTTGCATTGTCGTAGGTGACCCTATAGGCTGGGTGCGACGACATTTCTCTGTGTGAATGCGCAGCCTTGCAACGACCACAACCAAAAATTTAAAAAGATAAAGCCAACTAGAAAAACCCGGAGGACAATTTTTTTATGTTTCTAATAATCTTTTATTGTTCCTTGACAGGCTTTCCTTGGTCAAGATGCTCGAGTGGCGTGAGAGAGAGCATGAAGAAGAGGATTATTTCACTGGGAATGACCCTGAGGATAGTTATGGCTCTAAGGCAATGTGGGTTACTAAAATTTTTCAGTATTCAGAGCATGAGAGCCCAGTTGAGGTTTCTAGAGTATTTGGTTCACATGTGAGATGTGAACGAACATGCATTTCGCGTGGGTGTCCACACACTCACAATAGATATAGAGGATATATATTCCCTGACATGGCTATTTCTCCATGGTTCACAAGTATCACTCACAGGCAGCAGGGGTGGAGGTGAACCTATGGATTACTACGTTCACCACCATTGTGTGCCAGGTACCAAAAAACACAGTGGCAAGGTAGCCATAAGAGATATTCGAGATCTACTGCTACAGACTATCCTTTACGCCATTACTTGCATGACAGGGAGTGAAGCTCCCCATATGGATTTGCAGAGCCATCTTCAGTATGCGATAGAGTGCATGGAACCTAGAGTCTTCAACTGGTGTGAGGGGGTCTTGAAAAGCATGAAAAAACAACTTACAAAGTGTCGAAACGGTCAGTTGAAGAAATTTGGATATGGGTCGTTTTTGGTGTCCTTATTTTTGGAGAGGGTTCCTGTCCTATGTCTGCAGGTGGAGGGGGGTATACCCACTCCACATGATCCATGGATGAAGAGTTGGGTGGATCTTATGGCTCGACATGGTGGTATTCCCATAGTCAAGTATGACAATGTTTTCTTCCAATGGCTGAGGAATCAACTGCTCATGGTGGAAGACTATGCATATGCCGGGGTAGATTTCCATGGGGATCCAGATCTAGCTCTTCTTGATGGGTATCAGTGGGGGGACATAGGTAAGAAGGAAAATTTTGTTTATATAATGTTTTTGATATTTTAATTATATAAAATGTTTTTTTTGTTATTTATCTGATGTGGGGCCTTATGTTTTTGAGTTCTCTCAATAATGAAGATGTGGGGCCTTATCGTCCACCGAGATCATCTCCCATCCAGATCCACAAAGAGAGAGGTGATGTAGCAGGGGTAGCTACCGCAGATCTCAAGGCTATATAATAGAACCTAGAGGGACTAACCATGCATGTCCCTGATGCCACAATGGATGAGCTTCCTAGGCACTATCAACGCCACACAATGGGTGTATCTGCATCTATCGGTTGACTGCTCCATAGAGTAGCATGGGAAGTCGCTTGTTACAACGAGCAACATCCTTGATGCTTTTTCTACATGAAGTCAAGAGCTTCACATTTTTTATATTTTGGTCTTTAGACAAATATTTTTTTGTAAACTTTTATTGTTATAAATATAAAGTTCCTACCGGCTTACTTGTTTTCATAAAAAGTGTGATTGGATTTATAAATGTCTCAATTGTATGTCTAACACATAATTAGCCAATGCATCTGTCACTGTATTTAGACATCTAGGAATGTGTTGATATTCAATGTAATCAAAATGTCGTTCCAAGAGGCGAATTCGTAAATATACAACAAGGTAGGACTTCAGGTGGAATAAATGTTACTCAACTGTAGTACTACTAATTGTGAATCAAGTCGTACAATAATATGATGGATTCCAAGTGAAACAACTCGATAATTTCACTGTATTCCGTGATATTATTAGTTGCACGACCAAGACAAACACCATGTAGACTAATCAATTCATCCGTAGGGGCATAGATTTCCCAAGAAACATATGCTAAGTTTTGAGTACTGCGACTAGCACCATCATCGAAGTTGATATAGGGTAGCGAAGACACCAACATCTGGAAAACAAGAACAATGCAAGGTAAGCAGCTGAAAGGCGGAACTCAAATACAAAAAAGCACACAAGAGTATGATACACTAAAAATACACAACACTCATGCAAAAAATGTTTTAAGTATAGTACTTCTTCAAGTAAATCCCATTTTCGGGTTCACTCGAAGAAATTCTGTCATAATCTACCAGCTCATAGGCCCCTTTCTATAATACTCATTTCACAATATAAGGACCCCACCACACAGGCTCGAATTTACTGGCCCCTAGTAAATCACGATCTTGTTCGTAAAGGAGAACTAGATCACCTTCATAAAATACATGTGGTTTGACATGCTTTTCATATTGAGCTTTGACATGATTTTTCTGAGTTTCAATGACTAAGGCAACATCATGGCGACTTTCGTCTAATTGCATCAAATACAAAAGACGTTCCTCTTCGGTTGAGGTGTTAGGGAGAAGTTTGACAACTAGTTTCAAATATGGGATTTCACATTCAATCGAAAAAATTGCTTCAATACCATATACTAATTGGAAAGGTGTGAATCCCGTGGCAAACTTAACGGATGTTCGATAGGTCCATAATTCCGAGAAGAGCATCGTGTGCCAACTTGACTTGTGAATTCGTACCATTCGTCGAAGCATAGTAGTGATAACTTTGTTGATTGCTTCAACCTGGTCATTGGCCTTTGGATAATACGGGGTTGAGTTTTCATGTCGAATGCCCAACTTCTTGGTAAGTTTAGACATCATGAAATTGCGAAAATGATTACCGTGATCAGTGACGATAGCTTGAGGGACACCAAATGTAGTAATGATAGGATTGAATATGAATAACGTTGTAGTTTTCCTGGTATTATCAAATGTAGGCATCGCCTTGACCCACTTAGTGAAATAATCCACAGCTATGATGATGTATCCATGCCCCCCAACCGAGTGAGGGTTACATGTCATGAAGTCAATGCCCCATTTAGCGAATGGACCAATGGAAACTACAGGCTGGAGAGGAGAAGGGTGAGATCGGATCTTATTGTTGTAGGTTTGACAAGCATGGAATTTCTGGACGACAGTAATGCAATCTTTAAAATATGAAGGAAAAAAATAACCAGCTCGTAAGATATTTTGGGTAGTGGCATACCCAGACATATGACCACCACATGCTCCAGAGTGACATTTATTAAAATCTTTCTCAACTTGATCATAGGTGAAGAATCGTTGAAATATGGAATCAATACCACAACAGTAAAGGGTATCACCAAGGATAATGTATTGACGGGCTTGATACCGAATGCGACGACGATCTGTACTAGAAAGATTAGGCTGAAAAGTTTGGGTTTGGAGATAAATGATAATATTTCCATACCATATGTTGTCAGAACTGATCAGAAAGAGATATTCATCAGGTAAGGAATCCTTTGCCACAGTTTCTATTTCAGTAGAGGGAAGGTCACATATCAATTCAGAAAAAACCAAAGACTTCTTTGACTTGGCATGTTCAAACTCCAAATCAAACTCTTGGAGAATAACTATCCATTTAGAGTACTTTCCCCCCATCAATTTTCGAGTAAGGATGTGTTGCATGGGGTTGCAATAGGAAATGTCTGTGGTTCTACGTAATAAGATGTAGTGACGAAAAAGTTGAACAACTTGAACAACTGCCAAGGCCAGTTTCTCCACATGTAAATATTTGGTTTTGGTAGTTGTGAGACTCTGATTCAAATAGTATATAACATGTTCATCGTGTGAATCATCCTCTCAGACTAGAACCATAGCAATGGTAGAGTCCGTAGAAGCTAAGTACATGAAATAATCTCGACTATAATCAGGTGGAAACAACAGTGGTGTACGAGTTAAGGCCAGTTTCAAAGATTCAAAGGCTTTGTTGGCAGTGTCGTCCCATAGAAAATGGTAACCTTTCTTGAGAAGCCGAGTAAATCCTTTTGTTAATTCAATGTAGTTGGGAATGAATCGATGTAAAAAGTTTGCCTTTCCTTGCAAACTTTGGAGTTTGCGTAGTGTGGAAGGAGGAGGTAAATTGAGAATAGCCTCAACCTTCAAGGGGTCTACCCTAATCCCATGTATATTCACAATAAAAACAAGAATTCATCTAGACTCCACACAAAAAACACATTTGTGTGGATTCAATCATATGCGATAATATCGACAACGTAGGAAAATGGCCCGTAGATGTGTCGGGTGATCTTGACGACACATAGAATGCGCTAATAGATTGTCTAGATAGGGTTGTACAATGTGCTTAATGTCATGAAAAACGTAAGACATTGGGCGCTGAAAAGTCACACCAACATTTTTTAGACCAAAAGGTAGTTTTTGGTATGTGAAGGTTCCCCAAGGGAAAATAAAAGAAGTCTTATGTTGATCTGCAGGCAAAATATTGATTTGATTATAGTCGAATAAACCATCCATCAAGGAGAAGATTTCACTCTTGACACAGTCGTCAACAATCTGGTCAATGAAAGGGGTTGGATAATTGTCTTTGGGACAAGCTTTGTTTATATCCCTATAATATACACAAACGCAGATCGTGCCTTGTTTTTTGTTAACCAGAACAAGATTGGACACCCAATCGGTCAAAGCCACAGGATAGACAAAGCCAACTTTAAGAAGTTTTTCAACTTCAATCTTAATAACAACAACTTTATGTGGATGTACTAGGTGAAGATTTTGTCGAACGAGTTTAGATTTCGGGTAAGTCTTAATCTCATGCACAACAATATTAGGATCAATACTAGACATTTCTTCATAACTCCAGGCAAAAACATCACGAAAATCTTGAAAAAGGGATTTATAAGTACAGACCTCATCAGTAGAACATGAGGCACCAATATGAACATTTTCCACGACTCCGGGTTTAATCGATATATCAAGAGGGATGGTAGGTGAAATATTACCCAATTTCCCTTCATACACATCATGTGTTGATTCAAGAACAGAGGAAATAACAAAAACGATAGACATAGTTGAAATCTGTTGATAGCTCTCTATGGTCTTAGGTTCTAGGAAGAGAATAGAACGATGATGCCCATCGTCCCATGGAGTATCTTCCATAGACATGACTGTCATGATCATCTCATCAGTGGGAAAGATTACATGAAATAGATCAAGAGACGTATCACAGAGAGACGGAGGAGAAGGAGTTGTCGATTGAATGGCTTGATAATCCGATTCTACGGGAATTAAAGGCATTCGATCGCCATAATAGAGACAGTCGTCAGAGCTAGGAACTATCCATGGGTCATAAGACTCAGGGGTTTCACTAACAGAGGTCGATATCATGTTGATTGAGGTGACAAAAGGAGGAGGAATATCGGGTGGTGGAATAGGAAATGTACCCATTAATATTGAATCTTTTAAAAGACCCACACCGACATTCTCATAACCGGGAGGTGTTTTTGAAATGAATGGTACATTGCTAGTACGTGAATCGGAATTAAAGAAGGCCAGTTGATCGATAATAATGACTTTCCTTGGTGTGGGAAATGTAATACACAGAAAATAGTAGAAACAACTGGGCGTATGGAATCAATCCAGCTATGGCCTAGTAAAAGGTTGTAATCGAGAGGTGCATCAAAGACCTCAACTTTGACATTAACTTCTTTAACTTCTAACGTAATAGACAATGAAGGAAGAACACCATAAGGTTTAAACCCTATACCATTAAAATCCTTAAGATTATTGTGCAACTCATTAAGGGCAGGAGAGCCAATAACTTTCTAACAAGTGATGGACATGACTTTCTAATGGTTCGACAAATATTCTTATTTTCCAAAAAAACTTGTATTTGAAACACTAATTGAGGAGGAAGCCTTGGAATATGATATTCCAAGTCAAAGATGATCAAATTGGTATCGGTAGGATCAATTCCACCAATAGCATTTAACAACACCTTTTGTTGAGAAGGACAACTTTGAAGGACTTCGAGAGCCGACATCGCAGAGGGTGCTTGCGTAAGGTCTTCTACAATACTGTAGTTTTGGGCAGCACGTGCATGAGGATTAAATGAATAATTTTGAACAACTCCCTTGGGAGGAGGATGAAGAACTATATATAGGCTCAATTGTTCAATATGAAGAGGACCGTTTGGAGTTGAAGTTGGTGGAGGAGGTTGAACCAATGGAGGTGGTGAATAATCAACTTTCTCTTTCGAAGGAGAATAATCTTTGGCTCAAGTTGCGACTGCAACTTCGTTCTTCTTGGAGTCACTAGTACACATAAGTACATAAGATGTGGTAGAGGGAGAAGGTTGGTCATGAATGACCAATTGGGCCTACTGCTGAGAAGGAAACGGTTGTGACAAGACGATGGGTGTAGGGGGTGTCCCGGTCCCTTGCAGGAACTTAGTAACCTCAACACGACATTGAAAATCTTTCATATAATGATCCTCACCATAGATAAGGCAAGGATAAAAAAATTTATGCTTGTCTTTGTCATCAACAGACTGTCTTTTGGGTTTCTCATATTGTTGATTATTATTTTTTTCCTCCTTATTCCTGCCCTTCCCTTTCTTTTTATTTTGATTTTTACCGGTAAGTGTAGATTGAACCCAATTAACTTCAGAGGTTTTATCAGGGGGTGTTGTAACCTAGGTCTTCATTCCTTGCCTCTCCTCTCTTTTCCATATGCCTTCATCAATTTTTTCCTTTTTCGGGTTGGTTAAGTCTTTTTCCCATTGCTTAGTGACTTGGTTCGTGTTTGTTTCTTTCCTGTTTGAGTCTTTGCGCATTTCATTTTCTGTCTTTCTTGTAAGGTTGAAATATATGTTGGATTTGGTTCGAATTTCTTGACATTACGTGCACCATTGATTGAGCTCACCATAGGTCTACCAAGTCTTTTCTATGTATAGGAAATGCCTATGCACACGATGCATCAACCCAGAATAGCAAATTTTAGGCTCAGACTATGGGAACGAGCAGGTAAATTTTCAACGGTAAAGATCCGCCAAGCAAATCATATCAACATATGTCGTCCATTCGGGATTGTAGACCTGCACGAAGTTTAACACCAAGAGTTGTTAGAAGACCCGAAGCCTGAACTGCCAGAGACCCGAAGAGGATATGGGCCGTTCATCTATCATTACATGCGGTGCCAGATCATCTACTTCGATGATTTTACTTTGGGAGTTTTCCAAGAACAAACATTCGAAACTCCCGAAGAGCCAAATACCCAAAGTCTCGAAGTGAATCAGGACCATACATCAATGCGACACACGTCAACAGACCATTCACTTTGGCAGTTTTCCTCCGGGAGATATTCACGCTTAACATTTGAAACTCCCGAAGCCCAGATATCTGAAGTAAATCAGGACCATCCATTAGACATGACGTGTGGCAATAGATCAGTTACTTCGACGATTCTCCTCCGAGAAGTTTCAAAGCACTAATAGTATAAACTCCCGAAGCCCGAAGTGCCAAAGCACATGACAACCAACAATTGAGACACATGGCACACTCATGAGGGAGGACACATGGCATTCATCTCAGGTCATTTGGTTGCGTCATTCACCCATTTCCACATGAAACGTGTCACCTCTCTTTCCTAGACACCTTAGCAGCCGTGACATCATACGACATCAGGCCACCACATCACTTCAAAAATTTTCCTCTGGGAGATTTTCATGTTTCACATTCAAAACGACCGAAGCCCGGACTCTCGAAGTAAGCACGGATTGTTGATCTCAAATCAATCTAAGCCATTGATCCTTCTCATAGGTAAAGTTCATCCGGATCGTATATTGTAATCAGATCGACGACTATAGTTCATTTCGAAGATGCGAACTGCTCGGACGTTAATTTTCCAAAGCGGTCCTGCAATTTAAACCATGGTTTTGTTGGAAGGGTACGTGGAAGCTCCTAGTGAATTTCTGGACCAAAGGCAGTCTGAATCCAAACCACCCTCAACAACCCCTGTAATCACATGCTTGAATGACATCTTAGTTCCACGTCACCTCTGCTCATCCCACTCACTGCTCTCATTCCTCTCACCACCCAACACTTGTCCTCCATTAACACCCACGTTGATATCCATCGGAAGTGGCCCACCTCCTCCCACTTTGTGACATCTATCTTCACATGTCACCTCATCCCGTCTTCTGATTGAACTCCCGCCTCCACAACTTCCTGTTCACGACCAGTGATCACAGTGAAAGTGAGGGGAAGAGTCGAGTACAGTCAAATCAGACGCACTTCAACAAGATCTACTCACACAATCGATTATCTCCAGTAGCCTCCAACAACTCGCAGTCGCGCCATCGCTTGACAAAAAAGCTATGATCTGTCACTCCGAGGCCTATTTTTGGCCATTCAGTTCCTTCAACATGCATCGATTCTCTCTCAGAGACAGTAGTAGTTTTATTTTGATTAAGTCTAGCATTTTCCTAGATTAGATATAGGAGTGGTCTTCTGTGTGAGATAAGAACCACTCTTGCTGATTAATTTTGGCATCTTAGTACAGTTAATAATTTGATTTACAGACAGTTAGCTTAATTTAGGTCTCAGTCCCCTAAGGACGAGGACCTCTGCAACTTTTCTTTAAATAGTTAGCTTTTGGATATTGTAAAGGTCAGATATTTTTGGGAAGGAATAACAATACAACAGATTGGTTGGACTCGTTTTGTGCATGGATTAAAGCTCTCTACCTGGTGAACATATTCTTGATGACAATGTTTCATTCAACTTCTTATGTGTTTTTATTCTTATCTCGAATACAATTTTTTTTTATTTGTGCAACGTGCTTTCATTTCCTTTCAGCTATTGTGTGACTTATTTTTACTAATACGCAACCTGTCAAACAAATAATGCTTTGGTGAAAATTCGTCATTGCAACTTGTGGGAGTTACTGTGTTTGGATACATGTTTGATGTCTTGAAATATTATTTTGAGTATTGAACTTCTCACAACATATTATTCATTGAGTAGTTTGTTGTTTCTCTCTGTTTTCTATTATTTCACTGGTTTGTCTTTTGTGTGCTATCAGCCAAGGAGGCCCCTCATCCATATCATTATCCAACCCAACCTTGCCTTTGTCTTCACAAAATAACCCTCTGACCAAAAGTAAAAGAAACGATCTTTCTAACTGATAGGTGGCCTAGCTTTTCCCTTTAGCAGTCAGGTGCAGACCTTAGGACCAATATCTTCTGGCTCCGTTGCCGGGGAATAGAGTAACATAATTTTTTTCCCTAGGAGAACGAAAATTGACTAGATCTGACCTTTGACGGTGAACAAAGATCAAACACAAATAGACTACCATCTTTCACCCGACGACTTCACTGAGTAAAATTTAGAGAAGAAATACCGGTGCCCAGAAAGGGATTCAAAGAATCCAAATCTGAAAACAACAAAGCCAAGAAGGCTGGTTATAACCCTGCGAATAATACAGTAGGCCCTGAGCTGGAAAGGAAACTAATAAAATCCATTGTAGCTTAGAGATACACTTCCCCCCTCAAGGGAAAAGTTGCACACCAAGAGAATACTTCAAACCATCATCACAAGCAACTTGAATTTGCTAGCCCTGAGAATCATAATTCCAAAGGGCTCAGACATCTCCTACTCCTGATTCCACTTCAACATCCAGTCCTGCTTCCACTCCTGTATCTCCCATAAATTTGCAAATTCCTATTGTTCAAGCCATGGAGTTAATAGGATGGATGTCATAATTGCTGCGAGATATGCACCCTTAGTGCTACATGTAGTTTTACATGCACTCCCAACCACATATTACATGAAATATCTGCCAAGATATAATGGGGAAGGTGAAATAACTGTTGAAGAGCATCTGGTAGCCTTTTACAGTTTTGCAGACAACTTTAACATTGATTATTCATATGTGTGGATGAGGTTGTTTGTACAGATTCTGGACGTGGAGGTCAAAAAATGGTTCAGGAGCCTTCCTCCAGCCTCCATTGCAGATATTGAGGCATTAAATGAAGGTTTTATAAAGAAATGGGGAGATAGGAGAGATTATATCTATTACATCATTGAATTTGGGGCTCTAAAGAGAAAGAAAGGTGAATCTATTTCATATTTCACCAAGAGATTTGACAAAATGTATGGTAGAATCCCAAATGAAATCAAACCGAATGAATCCTTTGCCAAGATCACTTATGCTAATGCATTTGATGTAGAATTCTCCCTCCTCCTGAGAGAGAGAAGATCAACCACACTATTATCCATGCAGGAAGCAACCATTGAAGTTGAATCTAATATCCTGACATCAGACAGATTAAAGACTAGATCTGATAAATACAAGAAAAAATAGAGAGAGGATTCCCCTACCTCCTCTAACCTAGCTACATCATATCCCCAACTTGAAGAGATGACTAAGACTTTGAAGGATCCGACTTCTGAGATAACTAAGCTAAAATGGGAGTCCAAACAACTAAACAGACCTTTTCAAGGGGATGATAATAGAAATCAGAACCAATTCAGAAGGCCTAATGATGTTCCTCAAGTAATTCACAAAGAAAGAATAAATTCTGATTATAAAAGAGTAGTGCCCCCTTTCCAAAACAATCATATTGAGGAGATGGATGCTGACAATGATGTTGTGGATGATACTGCTGTGCTTTTCAATGAGACAAATTATTATACCAGTCACTAACACAGTAAGGATATGAGGTAGCTCAATTGTCAAATCAATTTGATGATCAGATACGGGAAGAGGGAGTTATTCAAGCTCAACCCAAGAAGAAATACGATTTGAGGACAAGAAATGGAGCTTCCAAGGCCACCACCTCTGATCAAGGCAAATAAGCAGAAGCTCCTCCTAAGCCAAATCCAAATAAAGGTACGTCATCCAAAACTCAGTCATCTCCGCTATCAAACCCTCTTCCCCCTAAAATAAAGGAAGCTGATAAGCCACCAACCTCTTTTAGCTTGGAACATGAGCTGAGCAAAATCAAGATTCCTATCCCTTTGATAGAATTGTTAAAAAATGAACCTTTCAATAAATCCATCATGAAATTTATGCAACCAACTCCTTCTAGTGTATCTTCTAATGTCATTAGTCTACAGGATGAAAACCCAACCATTACTCTGGGTCCACACATTGAGGATGGATTTGATGCCTCTCCTCCTTTCTATATATCTCTAAATGTCCATGATAAGATCCCGCACAATTGTCTTATGGACTCAGGAGCCTCTCACAATATTACGCCCAAAGTTGTAATGGAAGAACTAGGTCTTGAGATCACCAAGCCTTGCCAAGACCTGTACTCCTTTGATTCTAAGAAAGAAAAATGCCTGGGATTGATAAAGGATATGGTGGTTTCTCTAGCACAATTACCCATGAAAAGTGTAGTGATGGACATTGCGGTGGCTGACATCCCCCCAAAGTTTGGCATGCTATTATCCAGAACTTGGGCTAAGAAGGTTGGGGGATCATTGCAAATGGACCTCACATATGCCACCATTCCTGTGTTTGGTGGTGAGAACATGAGGCTATACATAGAGGTAAGGTTAGCCTATAGAGTCAACGATCATCAGAACCCAAGAAATCACCCCATTTATGTTGTTGAGGATGGGATTGGTTCGTCTGTTTTTCATTTAAATGATGATGAACCTGAAATATCAGTTAGCCAATGCAAAGATCAACCAATAACTGGTCAACAAAACAAGGTGTGGAATATGTATTTCGATGGTTCTTCATCAAAAGAAGGATCTGGTGCAAGTATTCTCCTCATTTCCCCTTCAGAAGAAGTAATAACCCTCTCTTATAAGCTGGAGTTCGAGACTACTAATAATATAGCTGAATATGAAGCTCTGGTATTGGGATTGAGGGCTGCCAAAGACATGGCCATTGATTGTTTAGCAGTTTTTGGTGATTCCGAGTTGGTCATCAATCAAGTGAGAAATATCTATCAAACCAAGCAACTAAGGCTCAAGCAGTACAAAAACGAGGTATGGGACCTGATTGATAATTTATTTCTAGCATTTAACCTCTCTTTCATTCCCAGAGAACATAATTAGAAAGATGATTCTCTGGCCCTATATGCCAGCACGTTCAGGCCTCCCATTGGCCCAAATATTAAATATCACGTGGAAATCAAACATAGAAAAACCATACTAGACAACATAAAGCACTGTCAAGTCTTTAGTGATGATTTAGATTTGTAGAGATTTCTTCACACCGTTGATGAATTCTCCAATATCTCAATTGATCAAGAAAGTCAAGAAGATGAAAATGAGAAATCAGAAGATCAACAAGCACCTCATCTACTGAAGACAATCACTGGTCATGATATTGTGGAGCTGAAAACCAAACATATTCCAAAGGGGCTAGTACCATTGGAAAGACTGTTCGATAGTAATGATGTTTACAAAGGAACTGCCATGAAGGATCGATAAGAAGAGGTGACATAGTGCAATATTGGGACCACTTAGAATCCCAAGATCATCAAGCTGTCCAAAGCATTGGCTGCGAAACAAAAACACAGGTATGTCAGTCTCATTAAAAATTTTATTGATACTTTTGCATGGTCCTATGAAGATCTGAAGACATTTGATACTGACATCATCCAACACAAGATCCCCCTAAAAACTAGCTCCAAGCCATTTAGACAGAAGATTAGACAATTTAATCCTATATTAATGTCCATAATTGAGAAGGAGCTAAAAAGGATGTTGGATGCCAAGATTATTGTACCATTGAGGTATTCAAACTGGGTGTCCAACTTAGTACCCGTGAGGAAGAAGAGTGGGGAGATACACTTATGTGTTTATTTCAAAAATCTAAACAAGTGTTCTTTGAAAGACAATTACCCCCTCCCCAAGATGGATCATATATTACATAGGGTGGTAGGTGCACACATAATTTCCTTGTTGGATGGATACTCTGGTTATAACTAGATAACAGTGTGTGAAGAAGATAAATAAAAGAAATCATTCACCACCCCATGGGGAACATTCATGTATGACAAGATGCCCTTTGGGATCATGAACACAAGGGCCACTTTCTAGAGGGCCATGGACATTGTGTTTGTGGGGGAGAAGGACAAATTTATGGTCATATACTTGGATGACATTACCATTTTCTCTAAGACTGATGATGGACATTTGCAACATCTGGATCAGGTCTTCAAGAAATGCAGGAGGTATGGGATATCGCTGAATCCTAGAAAGTATCACTTTGCCATGCCAGAAGGAAATCTCCTGGGCCACATCATATCAGCAAGAGGCATAAAGATTGATCCAAAGAGGGTTTGTGCCATTCAAAAAATCAAGATCCCCATAAATAAAAAGGTTGTCCAGTCATTTATTGGTAAGATAAACTTCCTTAGATGTTTTGTGCCAAATTTTGTTGAAATTCTGAAGCCTATTACTAAGATTTTGAAGAAAGATGTGGTGATAAAATGGTCCTTGGAGGAAAAATCATCTTTCTAAACAATCAAGCAATCTTTAGTCAAAGCACCTATATTAGCTAGCCATAACTATACCAAATATTTCTTCATTTTCTCCTTTGCCTCAAAGGAAACAATTGCTGCTGTACTGCTGCAAAAAAAAAAGGAAGGTCATGAGCAACCAATAACCTTTTTCAACAGAGCCCTCCAAGATGCTGAGCTCAAGTATGATTTAGTAGAGAATCAGGCTTATGAACTGGTCAAAGCACTCAAGGCCTTCAGGGTTTACATGCTACGATCTAGCATAACGAATTTTGTTCCTAGTAGCAGTATCAAAGAGATTCTGGTCCAGCCAGACAATGAGGGGAAAAGAGGAAAGTGGATTGTCAAGCTGTTGGAGTATTATTTTCACATAAATCCCACCAAGGTGATCAAGGGGCAAGGACTGGAAAAATTGCTATCAGAATCAAACTGCAAGGTGCTAAAGTTGCATAAGATCTTCACCTAATTAGATGCACCCATCATACAGCCTAGACAAGTCAACTTACAGGTATTTGAAAAATATCCCTCTTCACCTTGGTATTAAAACATCATCTATTTTCTACAACATTTTGAATGTCCACCATATGTGAAGAAGACAAAGGCCAGGTCTCTCAAGTTGAAAGCCATCAAATTCTGCATTTCAAACCAGAGCTTGTATTGGAGGGATCCTCCTGGCATTCAGTTAAAATGCCTTGATGAAAATGAAGCTGAACAAGTCACAACAGAAATGCATAGAGGAGTGTATGGAGGGCACCAACATTGGAAAGCCACAATGCTCAAGACCCTGAGGGTAGGATACTATTGGCCCACCCTTTTATCTGACGTGTTTGCCACTGTTAAAGCCTGCAATGAATGTCATATTTTTGTAGGGAAACAAAAAATGCTATCACTACCCCTGAAACCTATCAAAGCCAGTAGTTCATTTCAACAATGGGGGTTAGACTTCATAGGAGAAATAAATCCACCCTCTAGTGGACAACACAAGTGGATCCTCACTGCCACCGACTACATCACCAAGTGGATTGAGGCTGTGCCTACCGGGAATTCCACTGACAAGGTAATCATAAATTTTCTGGAAACTAATATTTTTTCTAGATTTGGTTGTCCCAGTAAGCTTGTAACAGACAATGCCCAAGCATTCAAGTCCAAAGCCTGATTGAATTCTGTGGCAATCACAACATTTCCTTGACACATTCCACACCCTATTACCCTCAGGGAAATGGCCTGGCAGAATAATCAAACAAGACTCTCATCAGGATCATTAAAAAGTTTTTGACTGAAAGAAAGAAATCCTAGGACTCTAAACTCAAATATGCCTTATGGGATGACATGATAAACACTAAGAAGTCTCTGGGAACCTCACCATTCCAACTTGTTTATGGCATAGACATTGTTTTTCCTACTCATCTCGGTATACCAGTCCTTAAATTCTTGTAGGAGGATGTTGAGGAGCCCAATGAAATCCAACGGAGGATCTTCCAGATTATAGAAGTTCAGAAGAGAAGAGAAGCACTTGATCAGAGAATAGAGGCATACTAGAGCAAGATCAAATCTGCCTTTGATAAGAAAACCAAGAAGGAGGTTTTTCAGGAAGGTGACTTGGTTTGGAGGTGGGATTCCAGAAGGGACGACAAGTCCAAGCACGGTAAATTCGACAACCTATGGTTTGGATCTTTTAAGGTGATTGAATTTCTAGACAACAACACATTCATCCTACATAATCTAGATGATACATATATCTTTGGGGGCCCAGTAAATGGGTGCTTCCTGAAACACTACTTTGTTTGAGGAAGGGGTAAGGTCCCTCTTGTACCATAGACACTTTCCTTTATTGTCGCTTTTGATTAGTTAGTTGTGTGTGACTAAAGACTCCATAGCCCAACAAGGCACTGGGTGTAGTTTCAATTTTTAATTCAATAAAATGCATGGGACAATAACAGATATGCAGGGTTGGTAGACAGAAACGAGGGTAAGTGATGAAAGGTAAAAGCAGTTATCTAATCTCAAGGCACTGATCTATAGTTCTTAGCACCTCATAGGGATGAGCTATCCCCAGTTGGAGCCCATGTTGTAACCTAGGTCTGTGTTCCCTGCCTTTCCTCTCTTTTCCATATGCCTTCATCAACTTTGTCCTTTTTCGGGTTGGTTAAGTCTTTTTCCCATTGCTGAGTGACTTGGTTCATGTTTTCTTCTTTCCTGTTTGAGTCTTTGCACATTTCATTTTTTGTCTTTCTTGTAAGGTTGAAATATATGTTGGATTTTGTTCGAATTACTTAACATCACGTGCACCATTGATTGAGCTCACCGCAGGTCTACCAAGTATTTTCTATCTACAGGAAATGCCCATGCACACGACGCATCAACCCAGAATAACAAATTTCAGGCTCAGACTGTGGGAATGAGCAGGTAAATTTTCAACGGTAAAGATCCACCAAGCAAATCATATCAACATTTTTCATCCATTCGAGATTGTAAAACTGGGCGGAGTTTAACACCAAGAGTCGTCAGAAGACTTGAATCCCAAACTGCTGGAGACCCGAAGAGGATCTGGGCTGTTCATCTATCATTACACGCGATGCCGGATCATCTACTTCGGTGATTTTCCTTCGGGATTTTTCCAAGCACAAACATTCAAAACTCCCAAAGAGCCAAATACCCAAAGTCATGAAGTGAATCAGAACCATACATCAATGTGACACGTGTCAGCGGATCATTCACTTCGACAGTTTTCCTCTGGGATATCTTCACGCTTAACATTTGAAACTCCCAAAGCCCGGATCTCCTAAGTAAATCAGGACCATCCATCAGACGGGATGTGTGGCGACATATCAGTTACTTCAGCGATTCTCCTCCAAGAAGTTTCGAAGCACTAACAGTTGAAACTCTCGAAGCCCGAAGTGCCAAAGCACGTGGCAACCAACAGTTGAGACACGTGGCACACTCATGAGGCAAGAGACATGTCATTCATCTCAGGTCATTTGGTTGCATCATTCACCCATTTCCACGTGAGACATGTCACCTCTCTTTCCTAGACACCTCAACAACCATGACATCATATGAAATTAGGCCGCCACGTCACTTTGGCGATTTTCCTTTGGGAGATTTTCATGTTTCACATTCAAAACGCCCGAAGCCCGGACTCCCAAAGTAAGCACGGACTGTTGATCTCAAATCAACCTAAGCCATTGATCCTTGTCACAGGTAAAGGTCATCTAGATCTCAGATCGTAATCATATCGATGACTATAGTTCATTGCGGAGCCACAAACTGCTCGAATGTTAATTTTCCAAAGCGGTCTTGCAATTTAAACCATGGTTTTGTTGGAAGGGTACATGATAGCTCCTGGTGAATTACGGGCCCAAAGGCGGTATAAATCCAAACCACCCTCAACAACCCCCACAATCACGTGCTTCAATGACATCTTAGTTCCATGTCAACTTTTCTCATCCCACTCACTGCTCTGGCTCCTCTCACCACCCAACACTTGTCCTCCGTTAACACCCACGCTGATCTCCATCATCGGTGGCCCACCTCCTCCCACTTTATGACATTTGTCTTCACATGTCACCTCATCCCATCTTCCTATTGGATGCCCGCCTCCACGACTTCTTGTTCATGACCAGTGATCACAATGAAAGCAAGGGGAAGAGTCGAGTACAGTCAACTCAGACGCACTTCAACAAGTTCTGCTCGCACAACTGATTATCTTCAGTAGCCTCCAACAACTCGTAGTCATGCCATCGCTTGAAAACAGAGCTCTGATCTCTCACTCCGGGGATTATTTTCGGCCATTCAGTTCCTTCAACATGCATCGGTTCTGTCTTAGAGACAATAATAGTTTTATTTTGATTAAGTCCAACATTTTCCAAGATTAGATACATGAGTGATCTTTTGTGTGAGATAAGAACCACTCTTGCTGATTAATTTCGGCATCTAAGTACAGTTAATAATTTGATTTATAGACAATTATCTTAATTTAGGTCTCAGTCCCCTAAGGATGAGGACCTCTGCAACTTTTCTTTAAATAATTAGCTTTTGGATATTGTAAAGGTCGGATATTTTTGGGAAGGAATAGCAATACAACAAACTGGTTGGACTCATTTTGTGCATGGATTAAATCTCTCTATTCGGTGAACATATTCTTGATGACAATGTTTCGTTCAACTTCTTATGTGTTTTTATTCTTATCTCGAATACATTTTTTTTGTATTTGCGCAACGTGCTTTCATTTCCTTTCAGCTATTGTGTGACTTATTTTTACTAATACGCAACCTGTCAAACAACTAATGCTTTGGTGAAAATTCATCTTTGAAACTTGTGGGAGTTACTATGTTTTGATACATGTTTTATGTCTTGAAATATTATTTTGAGTATTGAACTTCTTACAACAGATTATTCATTGAGTAGTTTGTTGTTTCTCTCTGTTTTCTATTATTTCACTGGTTTGTCTTTTGTGTGCCATCAGCCAAGGAGGGCCCTCATCCATATCATTCGCCATCCCAACCTTGCCTTTGTCTATATAGAATAACCCTCTGACCAAAAGTAAAAGAAACAATCTTTCTAACTGATAGGTGGCCTAGATTTTCCCTTTAGCAGTCAGGTGTAGACCTTAGGACCAACAGGGGGAAGGAGTCAGATTAGGAGTATTTTGTACATTAGAAGTAGTAGAATCGGGACTAGCATGATTAGCTTGTTTAGAATGAGTCTCAACATGAAAAGTGCCAATCACGCCATCGACAACATGAGAAGCTACTGGAGGTGTTGGGGTAGGATTCATAGATGGACGAGGAGCATCAGGAATTAAGTCATATAGTGTGCCCGTTTGTGAATAAACAAGATTAAAATATTGAGCATGACTAATCGCTTTCTCTTCAATGACAACACCACCCATGGAAACATCACGGGCTATAGGACCAATGAGTGATTTGGTAAACCACTCGACCAATAGTTGATTTGGTAAACCACTCGTGAATGTGATCGAAAATGTGAGTAGAAGAGGATTGTTTAAATGAACTCAAAATTTCAGTTCCTGTCTCATATCGAATTGGCAATTGGTAATGTGTTAAGAAGGCCATGGATAAGGTATTGAAGTCATTAAAGAATCCTTGTGGTAACTCAATATACCATTTGGCTGCTGAACTCGTAAGAGTTCATTGGAAAAGACGTAATCTTATAGAGTCATCCATCAATGAGTTGGACGAACACCAAAGATGGAATGTCATGACGTGATTATTTGGGTCCTCTCCCGATCGACCGTCAAATTTAGGAATGTCCGATGGAAATTTGGCAGGTATGACAGGCCAATAAGGAGAATGCAAAATAAGTTCATTCAAAATTCCAAATAAATCCAATAAATCCAAAGTAGCAAGAAAGGGCAACTATTTGTTCACTTGAGGAAACTAGTAGTTTTGAGGTGGTAGTCATGTAGGCATACCGGAAGGACCATAAACAGTCTGTAGATAGTTAGATAGCCCTGAAAAATTCGGTGGTGGAGGATTTTGAGTCGAATAGCCAACAAGAGTTGGTTGATTAGGTAATCTTCCTTAGAAAGGAGCATTAGACTAAAAATTTTGACCCTAAGTAGGATTCATAGAACCTGGGTACGGTTGTTTGATAGTAGGGGGTACAAAATAATTAACTTGAGGATGTTTCCCCTAGATGATTGTTTATTACCTTGGAGAGGAACGTTCCAAGGTTGAGATTGTAATGCAAGTATACTTTTCCCATAAACTGGGTTATGGCCTCTAACTTGAGGTTGACCTCCAACATGAATCTGAAAATAAGAAGCGAAAAAATGACTAGTGCCTCCAACTTGATTAGAGATACTAGGGTCAGGACGATTAGATCCTCCGGGCGAAGGTGGAGGAGGAATGTAAGCCCCCTAGGAGAGAACTTGGGTAGGTGTAGGAACAAAATGAATTGCAGCGTTATACCCAGGAGGAACAAAACGATTAGACCCTTCGGATGGATTCTGGGTAGGAATAGAAATGGAAGTATTCAAAGCATTATACCCAGGGGGAAGTGATAGATTTGATCTAAGCAGAAGTGACGTTCCAATAGGAGATTGAGTGATAAATGTATTTCCGACATAAATAGGCGTAGCTTGTGGGACCAAGGTAGAGTTAGCGAGTTGGAGAGGAAGAATTGAGTGAGAACCAACCAACAATTTCTCTGAAACCGTGATGACATTACTGGTTGTGCCAGTAAAATGATCTAAAGGTATTGTATAAGTAGTGGAAGTCATAGACATTTGTGATTCCATAGGTTGATTAGGACTTATTCCTAGTTTATCAAAAATATCATGTCCCAATTAGGTCCTCCAAAAAGAACGGACATGGACAGAGCTAGGATTAAAAATTCTAGTAGTATGAACCAAAGTTCTAAATGACTCATTTTGAAAAACTGGATCGTCTACACCAAACTCTGCGTGAGGTCTAGTAGGTATTTCAATATACTCTTCAACAAAAATGTCTCCGGATAAATTTATCTGGAGCAAATGTTGATCTTGTACAACACTCAATAATGGATTTACGGGAAGTATTGACTCCTCCAAAGGAGTAGAACTTCTTCAGGAGAACCCTCTGGTGAGTTAGGAAGAAAAGGAATGTAATCTTCTGGATCTTACGGAGGTATCCCTTGCATCCTACGTGAACGACGAGGGCCGATGTTGGCTGCACCAAATAAAGAACAAAACAAATCTATGGCCAACTGGAGAAACAAACAACACTCACTAATAAAATCTAGAAATCAAGTAAGCAAACACACCTTCTTATTTCGAAGTCACTAGTTGGTGATGAAATCCAACATAGCGAAATCAAGACAAGAAGGGGCTGGGATGAAGTGGGTGGAAAAGTTACGTTGATGACCTGCTTAACGAACTTACACCCTGGTGCAAGCTCCCACACATAATCATGGGTATACCCTCCAAGGAGCCCGAGTGAGTTTGGCCAATGTTGATTCCATGTACCGTGAAGAATTTCCCCTCCACAATCACCTCATGTAAAGACCCTAAAGAGATAGGCCAATAAGGTTACTAATTACGACAATGATGCATGGGGAGACAGTCGACAATCCGATCCATGTGCAAAGTCAGGGTATCTAAGCTTGAAATCAACTTGAGAAGGTCCCCACAGGATTTTCTTCTCAAGTGACCCCCAATAATATGCGCAATATCTACACTAAGACCAACAAAGCAGGGTGAGTAAGTCTGCCATTCCTAATGCGACCTCATGATTGACCCTTGTGTTAGAAGGGCTTCCCAGGACAAACTGTAGCAAGTGGATTTGAACTCTCCCTATCACAAGATACTATTGTGTGTTTTGATGCTTTGGAGAGTGTGCCTTACAACCTATTCCAAAGTGATATCCTAGATAATGTTGGTGTAGAGAATTTCTAGAAAATAAAAGTTGCTAATAAATTTTAAAATTGCGTTGTATTTTAAAGGCCGTTGCTTACTCAAAAGGGAAATGAAAATGAAACTAATGATGTATTTGACCTTGACCCAATAAAATGCAAGACGAGATTATATGCAATCTTTTAATTTGATTAACTCTAATTAAAATAGGGAGAAGGTGTCTCTTTTTGAAATACAAAAGCTACGAAACACAATTCCTCAATTTTTGAATGAAAAAGATACCAAATAATCAAATGCAACAATTTTCCAAAATCTACTAAATTTTCCAATTTTTCTCTTTTAAGAAAAATTTCGAATGCAACAATTTTCTTGTAAAAGACTACTAAAAAGAAGAATGACTTCAGTTCTTTCTTTCTCAAATCATATCAGAGATGTAATGAAGAAAAGAAAGCGCGATCCAAGAAAATTAGCACATTCTCAACACTATTCCCAAATCAAACCCATAATGTAGACAAAAATGAAATGATTAGAAAACCTTTTGTCAAATATAAACAAAAATTGTCTCTCAATCAATTAGCAATCAGAAAGTAAAAACAATCCAAAACTCGAAACAAATCAAGGATTCTTTATCAAATAAGCACTCTGGACCAAGATCTAGAGATTATATCCTTGTGACAAAAACCAAAAGCAAAACTTGCAAAATTTACAAAGAAAACTTTCAATTTCTGAAAATCAATCAAATGAAAGCTTCAAACTTATAAATCAATCATTCACTAGTGTTAGAATTTCATCCCAAGAAGTAGAGGCAAAACTGGGTAGAGAAAAGAAAAATGTCTATCTCCAACAATTCTTACAGGAATCGTCACAAGTTGCAATGGAGCACAGTGCGATGATCTAGGGTCGTCGCATGCTGCCAATAAGGTACAGTGCGACATCGTCACACTGGTCTGCACCAGTAGAATGCGACGTTAGAGGATCATTGCGGGCTATATATATAGCACAGTGCGACGATATCTGAAAATAAAGGAAAATGAGAAGAAAGACAAAATTTCTCACTAAACCTTCAGACCCATGGAGTCAAGATGGATCACTCACAGATTCAGAGAATGAAATTAACCAAAAGAAGGCATGCTAAAAGCAAATAAGAGGCAAAAACCAAAATAAATTTGTTTCCCCAGTATGGTTGCCAATTTTGTTATCGAACTAATCGGTAAGTGCAGACACAAACAAATCTCCCTAACTTCCACAAGAAACTATAACAAAACAAGACATAATACATACTTCGCCTTAAACTTCATTGTCATATAAACTAGTTAGTGAGGTACAAATGACATACCTTTTAAATGACGCTTGATCCTCGCTAGTGTCGTCCTTGTAGCCCCTTCCTTGGGTTTGTAGAATGGTAAGCATGTCTAAGAATCACAAACCAACAAAGAGGGAAAACATAGATATATATATTCTAATGAAGTCTATGTATAAGATCAATGAATTATACAATAGAAGTCAAGATGCTTTTATAGGGAAGAAATGTATTATTGTATTAAATTAAATGGAAAGTGGAGAATACAACCCATGCCTTGATGTTACAAGGTCCCCTTTCAATGGATCTTTGCTTCAACACACACACCTTTTCTCCAATGCCTTGAATGAAGAAGATCCACAATCTGACTTGAAGAACTAAAGCAAAGCTCTCAAGCATTATTTGAAGAAGAACTCTCCATGCAAATATTAGCCTATTCAACCTTAGCCTTTTCCATGAGAGATCCCTCTTTATATAGTGTGAAATAGATATGGATGAGGAGATTAGGATGATCCCACTAAATCAGATAAGCAAGTAAGATCCAAACTGATCAAAGGCCACCTCATCTTCTAGAACATTCATGAATTTTGACTTTTCCTATGCTTTAAGCATCATCGCACCCTATGCACAAGCAGTATGCGATGATGTCACAGTCCAGTTTTAGGGCAAAGTGCGACGATCATGCATCGTCACACCCCATGCATATAGCAGGGTGTGACGACCTTCCTTGTTATGGTTTTTGAAAGAGGAAATCCAACCACTTTTCTCATGGAGAAAGTCTCTTTTAATATTTTTAGGGAACATGAACACATGTTGTCATTTGATCACTGAGGTGACCAAAATAATGTGTAACAGCTGAGCACAAGGTGAACGCATGAAATCCCAAAGTGTCGGGTGCATCTTCATAAGACATAAATGAAGATGATGTATTAGCCTCCTCTGAGCAGAGAGTTGATGAAAAACTCCAGATGACTCTCTTGTGTAATGCAGTGGGAAATAATATCCGTTGAGTAGACGTGCCTGTGGATGAACACAGGTGAACGTGATCCTAGTGGCTGAGAACTAGTGGGTGTACGAGATCCCTTGCTATAGTGTTCAAGAGTTAGACCTGCCTATAACCCTAATTGTAATGTAAAGGGTACAGGTCGGCCCCACCTTAATATAAAAGATAAATAATGTAAAAGATAATTAATATAAAAAAGATAATAATTAATATGGTAATTATTAATTATATTTTGAGTTATTGAGGTCGACCCTATTGTGCCAAAAGACACATCATTTGATGTGACAAGTCTGTTATAGAAAGATTTTCCTCACCATTGATATCTTGCACAGAGGGCCTTTTTTCATTTCCCTATGCAGACTTATCAAACCCCTTTTTGATAAATCCAGAGCCAAAAATATATATTTTTCCACATATACGCTCCCTAACTGCTTTGCAAGATGCGTATACGCGTGATGCTCCACTACAGCTCGCGTATATCGGGATTTGTGCCAGAAAATACAAAATGAGGTCGGGTTTCCATGTCACGATAGAAGATCTCTAATTTTTGGCCTTCCATATATTGGAAACGTTCYGACTCGGCCCTTCAGTTGCATTTTGGAGGCTATAAGAGCACAATTTTGAGCTATGGAAAAAGAGAGAGAAAGCATTCAACTTTGAGAGAAAAGTTACTTTGGAGAAATTACTTCATATTGAGTCTGCATCCCTTTATCCCTCAATTTTGAACACACTATTCAACCCCCAAGCTCTTCCCTTATTGTCAAGAGGATCTCCTTATCTCTTGGCTATGATCTTGCCTTTGGTGGAGGATTGAAGTGGTGGAGACCCAGTTGGAAGGAACTTGGTTTCTTGGTTTCGAACCATGCTGACACAGAAGTCTGTAATGTTGATATTTCTGTTGATCAATTATTAATAGAAATCGACACTGTTGGTCACTATAATTGCTTAATTGATTTTAAACAACTAAGTGAAACATAAATTATCAACCCAGGGAAGTCTTTTATTTCAAAGATAGCCACGCACTATATATGCTCAATTCCAAAAGCAGCTTAGTGTTGTAGTAATG
>ML778526.1:648424-662403 GCA_009831015.1 Picea engelmannii
ATAGTGATTCACTTTTATACTTGAAGTGAAATGCACTTTACAATCTTTAGCATGAACTTTTTCAAAAAAAAGTAACAAAAGAGAGACTTGAACTCAAGACCTCTTACTTAATAAGGCAAGTTTTAACCAACTGATCTAGCAAAGCATATTGTAATTTTCAGAAGGAGGATTGTTGTTGTTGTTGTTTTTGAAGACGGCCTTGGAGAGCATGCTAAAAAAAACTCTTTTCACACAAGAAAAAATTTCGCTTCTCGATGACAAGAAGGGTTAGATCTCGGTTAGCTTACCCGGAAGATGCACCTTTTCCTATCTATTTATGATTTTCTGAGATCACACAAGGCGCGGGGCAAAGAGCATACACAGATCTAAAAGAGTAGCAGCATGGAAAAAAAAAAAAAAAACGGAAATAAAATCAAAACTTTGCAAAAATTTAAAAATGCGAATTCAGACTTTATACCTCCGGATTCTGACTGTAATGGTCGTATATTGGGCAAACGGAAACCTTTTCGAGTGAAACGAAAAGTGTTCCTGAATGAAAAGAGTGCTCCGGACGCAATGGAACAATCAATTCAGCCCAAAAATGTACAGAAATGCCAGAAAATGGAGATGAGGCAACTCGGCTTCACAATCTCGATCTACAACAGGAGCGGGTCTTCAAACAGGCTTTGATACCATGTTCGACAACACAGGTATTCCAATAGAGGATGAACACCTTCAGTAACCACTCACATAACCATATCAAAGATCAACACACCGATGTTTTCACGTGGTAAAACCCCTACGGGGAAACATCCACGGCCCCAGCCAACGCGACCACTTGGAGCAGTTTATTAATGCAAAGAAAAAAGATTACAGAGAGATTTTACAAGAGATTTTCTCACAATCGATCATCGGCAAATGACCCTCCATGCTCTTTAAATAGAGATCATGGACCAATCGGGTGTTAAGCCATGGATCAATGGCCGTTATGATCGAGGAGAGTATGAATCGTCGGATCACTCTATGTCGGGAACATATCGTGACCGTCGGATTGCCTAACTACAAATGCATACTAATGCATACTAAAGAAACACACTTTTAATTAACGACATATTATACCAAGTAGATCTTAACTAACTCCTAAGTGTCTAAATATCCTAACAAGATCTAGATGAAAAGCATTGATACCACTTTTCTCCAAAATAGTGAAGGATCCATAACAGATGGGATTGAGTTTCTCACCTTTACCCTTCAATATTTCCTTGTTGATGTGAAGCCATATCTGGTCTCCAGCCTGGAACTAATGATCAACCCTGTGTTGGTCACTTCGAGCTTTATACTGTGCTTGACTTTTCTCCAATTGCTCCCTGACTGCTTGGTGTACCTTTTGGATCCTCTGGATGAACTTGCAGGCTCTGTATTCATTTCTTTCTTCATTTGAATCGACATATCTCCCATACATCAAGTCCAAAATAACCTTAGGTAAATAACCAAAACATGTCTCTAAAGGCGAACACTGACTGGAGGAATGTAAGGCTCAGTTGTAAGCATGATGTACATAGGGTATATGTTCATCCCATAACTTGGGATTCTTGCTGCAGTAGCCTCCAAGAAAAAGTACCATTGTTCGGTTAACAACCTATGTCTGTCCGTCAGTCTGTGGATGGAAAGTAGTGCTCCTTTTCAACTTGGTGTCCATCATTCTCGACAAACTTGTCCAGAAATCCCCAAGGAATTGAGTATCTCAATACGAGATAATGGACGTGGGTAATCCAAGGTGAACCCAAACATACTGAAAGAAGAGATTAGTAGTTTGCTCAGCAGTGATATGCTGTTTACATGGAATTAAGATACACATCTTGCTGAACCTATCCACTACAACATACAATAGTCATGACCCCTTTTCGACAATGATAAACCCCCTACAAAATCCATGGAGATACTTTCCCATGGATGGGATGGAACATGCAATGGTGAGTATAGCCCCAATTTTCTATTAGTGGGCTTACAAGTAGAACACATCACACACCGCTTTACATATTTAGTTACAATTGCTTTCATCTTAGGCCAGTAACAAAACCTCTATAGATAAGCCATAGTTTTTCCTACCCCAAAATTCCCAGATACAAGAGAAGTGTGAGCTTCTCATATTACATGGACTCGTTCACTTATAGGAATACATAGCTTTCCAAGATGGTAGAGTAGTTTTCCCTGCAGAAAATAGTTCTCTACCTATGTACCATGGGTTAGCTTCTCATATACTTCTTTAAAATCTTCATCAATGGCATATTGATGCACATAGATATCATGAGATAAAGAAGCATTCTTCACAATAATAGAAGCAACAATAGGAGGTCTAGAAAGCATATCATCTACCTTGTTACTCGTACCCTTTTTGTACTTGATTACCAAATAAAATTGTTGTAGGAAACCCATCCATCTATAATGTCTAGATTGTTGCAGTTTGGTCTGTGCTTGGAGATACTGTAAGGGTTGATGATCTGTATGTATGATTGTTTCCTTCCCTAACAATTAGTGCTTCTATTTCTTTACGCTTTGAACTAATGCATACAACTCTTTATCACATGTAGGATAGTTAAAACAACTTGGTTAAAAGTTTTAGAGTGGTAACAGATAAGATTACGATATTGCATCAATACTGCACCCATGACGTATCTGATGGCATCTATCTCAATCTCGAAGGGTTGTTGAATATTCGACAGTGCTAATACTGTTGCAGTATTTATCTTTTCCTTCAAAGTGTCGAAAGCTTTTTGTTTCTTTCCTCCCCACTGAAAAGTGTTATTCACACTGGTTAAGGCATGCAAAGGAGCTACTATAAAGGAGAAGTTTGAAATGAATCTCCTCCAATACTAGACTGCACCTAAGAAGCTCCATATTTTGGTTACACTTTTGGGCTCATGCCAATTTACAATTACATCAATCTTGGAATGATCAATTTTCAATTGTCCTCCTCCTACAATATGACCTAAGTACACAAGTGCATTCTTACCAAATTCACATTTGAACAATTTTACATACAAATTTTCCCTTTGAAAAGTATCCAATACTTGATTTACATGCCTTACATGTTCATCCCAAGTCCCGCTAAATATAAGAATGTCGTCTAAATATACAATCACAAAATCATCTAGAAATGGCATGAATACATCATTAATCATGCACATGAAAGTTGTTGGAGCATTACAAAGCCCGAATGGCATAACTAACCACTCAAACAATCCCTGTTTCATTTTATAAGCAGTCTTCCATGCATCCTATTCTGCAACCATGATCTGATGGTATCCACTGTGCAAATCCAACTTAGTGAAATAAACAACATTCTTTAACTGATCAAGTAAATCATCTATACGAGAAAGAGGGTATCAATTTTTCACCATGATTTTATTTAAGGCCCGGTAATCGACACACATTCTCCATGTGCCATCTTTCTTTAGCACCATCACGATCGAAGAACCACAAGGAGATGAGCTGGGGTGATCCAATAAGCCTTGTACCTACTTCTTGATCTTTGTTATCTCTACAACTGACATCCTGTACATGCCCACATTAGGAAGAGGAGAATCCTGCTGAAGATATATTTCATGTTGGATTTCCCACTTAGGAGGTAATCCATCTGGTTCCTGGAAAATATCATCATACTTAGAAACAATATCAATTAATTCTTTCTTATGATAAGGAACACATCCTTGGAATGTTGGACAACTGAGAGGGGGGGTGAATTAGTTGTTACCGTGCTTAAACAATTATGCTTATTTTAAACTCTTTACAAAGCACTCAATGACAATCACAATAATCTAGGGAGGTAAGCAATAAAATATTCAACATCAATCACACACATGAAATATATAGAGACAGATATTTCCTAAGGAAACCCATAAAGGGAAAAACCTCTTCTTCTTGATATGATAAGTAATATATACATTATAATTCTTATGAGCACCAACTCATTGTGAGGCTACCACCTCTGTTTTGCAAGCTGCAACTTGCTGAGAGCACCAACTCTTTGGTTCCTCTAGCACCCACTAGAAGGAAGCACCAACTCCTTGGTTTCTCTAGCACCCACTAGAAGGAAGCACCAACTCCCTGGTTTCTCTAGAACCCACTAGAAGGAATCACAAACTCCCTAAGTGTTCCATCACCAACTGGAAGGAAGCACCAACTTCTAGTCACATAAGCACCGACCTGTATAACAGAGAACAATAGTTCTCCCTTGCACCACCCTGCCACCCTGGTTTTTCTGGCTGCAACTAGATGGAAGCTACAACTCCTTGTGTTCAAGAACCCACTTGAAACTTCGAGGACACCAATCCTCCCTAGAACCTCCCTAGAACCTCCCTACCACCCTGAAATATAAATATTTTCCTTTTACAACTTTATCACAGTGACACAACATTTATCTATGACTTACCAGTCTCATCATTGTTCTTCTACACTGCTCTGCTCTGCCTGCATTAGTGTCTCTCTCCTCATGTCTGCTGCACTTTCTATTCTTCTCTTAGATATTTGTTTACGTTCCTTGCTTCTTCTGTACTTCAACTCCTCTGCACACTGCATGCTTCTACCCACATGAATCACACTCAACAACAACCCCCATCTCTTCTCTGTTCTATGTTTTTATACTCTCTGTGCACCTTCTGCATGGCCCCATCCATAATGCCTTTGCATGCTCTTTACAACGTCACTATTCTGCCCTACAGGTTGTTCACTACAACTCTTCCTCACTTAAGCATAGCTTGATAACATAATCACTTCACCTATTTGTTCTGCATGCCTTTCTCACATCGAGTCATCTCTTGATAATCATGGCAAATCTTCATCTTCTCTGGCGGTTCTGTTACCTGTGAGTTCATCATCAATTGTCGTTACGATCATATTCCTTAAATTCTCTTGCAATCACAATCTTCGATACTTTTCTATCTGTCAATTTCCTCTCTGATTAATATTCATACCACCGACAGTTACCTCGAGACTCTTAAGCTCCTTTAGTGATCACCATGAGATTCCTTGAATTCTCTGGTAGATGCAATCAGTCGTTTTCTGTAGTTACAATCAGTTTGTCTCTAGTAGTTACTAGGAGAACCTCTGCGCACTCATGCCTTTGGCGCCATTTCCCTTCCTAAGAAAAACTTCATAGCGGGTGCTAGTTTTTTTGGCTAAGCCCCTTCCTTTCCCATGACCACGAGCTGTGACCAAGTGCTTATTCAAAAGGTGCTTCCTAATCTCCATTTAGTGAGTGCTAGCTTCTTCTCACGATATGACCTTGGGCTATGAGATTCATCTGACCAAGCGATTGCGGGCGTGTCCAAAGATGGTTTAGATCAAACTTCTTTTTTCCCTACAATTCACCACGATCCTCCATGCATCCTTTCTCCAAAACCATGGTTTCAATTGCAGCCTGCTCATGAAAAATTAAGGCCCGAGCATGTTCTGGCCCCACAATGGGGCATGACCATCGATCTCATGATCTTGACGGTGGTCTTGAATGGACGATTCATATCTATCCTCTTGAGTCCACGGACCAGATCTCTCCTTCCTCCATTAACGACTGAGGTTTCCTTAATGATCCAGGCTACAAGAGTTTCAATTCTCAAGCCCTGTTGCTGCTGACTGGATATCTTCTGGAATGGAAGATCTGCTGACATATGTCCTCTTCAATCGACCGTTTTCCCTTCTTTCCTTTGTCCATGTGCAATCCTTGGTCTCTATGATTAGATGACATGTGTCCCTCCAAACCAACGGATGAGATCGATTTCGCAATCCAGGCTCTGGGTGTTTCAACTCTCAAGTTCTCGTTTGATCCCGGAGCATTTCAGCCAGAGTCCAAGATCCAATGACACATATCCCTCTTGGATCAACTGTCGAGATATCCTTCGTGTCTCCATACTTCGAAGATATCAATTCTGAAACTCTCGTTTATCCTTCCTTTTCTTTTTCCTGGAGTTGACAATCCACTGATGCATGTCCTCTTTAATCCAATGGCTATCCCCCATGCTGTATACCTTATCCTTTGGGACTTTGGGTCTTCGAACAAGTACTGGTGGTAAAAATCCTGAAGAAAAACTCTTAGAGTGACGTAACTCTTGCGTTACTCGATGACGTGTCATGAGCCGAGCGACTGCCACATGTCACTCGGATTTGTGATTTCCACTTACCTTAAATGTCAAATCAACTTGACACTTTTCATTGTCTGATTGCACCACGTGTCCTTGCTGACGTAGTCTGCTGATGTTGTCTGCCACCATCTAATGGTCATTGTCTTATCTCCAGATCTGACGGTTGACGGAACTTCGCATTCTGGTGATTTCAAATCTCAAACTTTCCTGAGTGTAAACTCCTCACATCTCTATATCTGAAGTGAATGTTGTTCGTTTGATCATGATCTTGGATCGACAACTCGATCTTTTTGCGATGCAACTTTGCTAGCTTATTCAGTCCTTCCACTCAAAATTGATCCGACGGCTATGATCAAATCATGACTTCGCGTGTCAGGTGTTTGAACGTGAGGCAACCTTGACTCTTCCAAATCCTGATATCCTAAATACTCTCGATCAATGGCCCACAACCCTCTGTGATCCAACGGTCCATATCTTATCGGGACTTCACATTTCATGAAGTTGGAGGACTACTCACCTCCCTTATATCGACTCCCGATTTTTTGAAACTTGCTCCAGATCAATGGCCCAAAACCCTCTGTGATCCAACTACCACTATCACTCCTTCGCCCGAGCTTACATTTTCTCCTGACTTGGAGGAATGTTTAAGTGTCAAAGGCCTCGACCTTTGATCCTTCTGCGAGTCCTGATGACTTGGACCTCGTCTGTGCTTCTGGAAACTGTTATCTCTTCTGTGTATACTGTTCTCTTCTCCTAAACTTATGCTTTACTTGTTTTCCATCATTGTTTCTTTCCTCATTGCTACATTTCTTTCCTGTAAACATACCATCATCGTCGTTGTTCTTGCCATTAATGACAAACACACTCTACCTGTAAACATGCCAACAATATCCCCCTTTGGAATTGATGGCAACCCTGAAGGACTGCATTGTTCTACTTAGATCTCCAACTGTAGCATCAATAACACACCTTTTCTCCCCCTTTGACATCAATGTCAAAGAAAACATGCTCCCCTTGAGCTGTTGCAGTACTTGTCAGAGGTATCATATATTAAACCAATACATACTCCCCCTGATAGGATGGATTCTCTTATTTGTATCTATCCCACAGTCTTCTCCTTCTGATTCTTGGACCTGTTCATCTTCAGCTTCAGCTGTGTCCTCCGTAGAAGACTCAATATTTCTCACCTCTCTCACTAGGACTCCTTCATCAACCTTTTCTTTTCATAACTAAATTACTCCCCCTGTCACTCTTCTCTGATCTTCTATTACAACAAATTCATTTTCCTTCCATGAGGCATACAATCCAAGGCTTTTATGACCATATTCATCACAAGAAAAAACCACTACAAACACTCTCATACATGCTTTCCCTTTTTACAAATGAAGGACCTGTGTTAGACTTCTTAGGAGTATTGATTTCTTCCTTGTTGTATCCAAGTCTGGATTTGTCATTTGGTGATCTCTGACTATCCAAGATCTCATCCAGGGTCATGGAGTTGTTCAAGAACTTGATTTGGGTGTTTCACTTATCAACCTTCACAACTTCTTCTTCCGACTTATGACATGATTATTCTTCTACTTCTTCTTTTCTTGCATGGGAGGATTCAATATCAACATCATTATCTGTCCTCATTCCTTTAGCCACCACTTGTCCTGAGTTTACATTTTTCACCTTACAATATTTGGACGTGAACACCTCTTCACAGCCTCTATCACACATTTGAATTATACTGGGCAAGTTATGTTTCATATCATCTACAAGAAGATCATCTTGAGAATCTCCTTTGCCATTTCTCAAGCTCACCATCTCTTTCTCCTTGAATTTACCTGGTTCATCCTTTTCAAAGATCACATTTCCTATTTTTCTTTTACTTATAGTCAAAACCTTATCCTTTTCTCCAGTCATGTGCTTGGAACATCCACTGTCTATATTCTAGGAGTCCATTTGTTTTTGAGTTGAAAGTACTAGACCACATTTTCCACTATCTTTCTTTTTCCATGTGTTGGCCTTTCTAGCTAAGAGCTTTATCCTTGGATATGCTTTGTAATTCTTCAGATGGAAGGTTGCAAATTTGTGGCCGAAGTTATGACAGTTATAGCATTCAAGCTCATTTTTCAATAGGTCAAAGTGATTGTTGCAATGTTGTCTACTCATTGACTGTTCATTATTTCTTGACCTCCTCGGTTGCATGTCTCTAAAATTAATTTGACCATTTGCAATCTGTGGCTGTTTGTTACTTGGCTGTCTCATTCTTTGTTGTGGTAGATATTTATTCCTTGGGTGTCTTGATTTCTTATGTCTAAATCTTAAGGAACAATTTAAATCTTTGTGGCCAAATTTAGAACAATAGAAACAATATCCATAGAAAAAATCTTTGTACCTGGAAAATGGTTGTCTTCTTTGAGCAGGTTGATTTCTTCCATGCTGATGATTTACTTGAGAAGGGGGTGTATTATTTATTTGTTCTAAAGATTCAGTTCTGGCACCTCTTTCTTTACTCCTCCTGGGCGACTGATTATCTTCCTTTGTCTCTACAGGTTTGTTGTTGTCATTGGTTGTATATTTGACAAACTTGATAGAGTCTTTGTTGCTTGTCTAACCACTACTTGATCCCTCTTCATAGACCAAACTAGTTTTCAACTTTGATTCCTTTGCTGATTCAGAATGATGGCTAATCCTTCTGAGGCTTTGATACTTGACAGATTCTGATGATACAAAGCTTGAAACTTCTCCAACTCTTTCCTAGTTTTCACTACTTCTTCTTCCAGAGCTTCACATCTCACCTTCTTTTATGATAACTGTTGTTTCAGAATGTCTTCGATTTTATTTGCCTCTTCTAATTCCACTTTTAGCAGGGCAAAGTCTTCATTAGGTTTTTTACTGCCTTTCTTGAACTGTATCAACAATTGTTTTTGCTTTCTCTTCTTAAGTCCGAGTCTCTCAATCTATTCCAAAGCGTTGATCAAGTCTCCTTCCAAATAAACCACAACTCTTCATCATTAGCATCACTTCCTGTGCTTTTATTATCATAATACTCTTTATCCATAAGCATGAAGTCATTTACATTATCTTCACAGGAAGAGTCACTATCCGTGTCTTCTGAAGATTCATCATTGTTTACACATAAACTTTTATTTTTACCAAATCTCTTAGGTTTGTACTTCTCTTCTCCTTCAAAGTTTTGGTCATGCTGCTTGTGTGGACACTTAGATGCAAAGTGACCTATCTTTCCACAGTTAAAAAATTTGAAGGGCAACTTGCCTTGGTACTTGTTTGATCCTTTCTTTAGTCTTCTCACAAATTTTGCCTCAATTTCATCAGCCTCAGAATCCTCATTCTTGTCTTCTTTAAATGATGCTTATCTAGTGGTAGATTTATCTTTACTAATCCTCATTTCATAAGTAGTTAGAGTTCCTAGGAGTTGATCAATAGACAAAGTCTTAAGATCATTCAGTTATTCTATTGCAAAAACTTTTGGATTGAATCTATCAGGCAGAGATCTTGAGATCTTCTAAACTAATACTACGTCTTCAATCTTCTCATGAAGACCTTTCATGGCATTCACAATATCCTCAACTCTTAAGAAAAATTTATTAACTGTCTCATCCTTAGTCATATTCAGTTGTTCAAACTGTAATCTGTAGGTTTGAAGCTTGGCATCCTTTACCTTCTCATTACCTTCATAGATGCTAATGAGTTTGTCCCATATTGCTTTGGCAGTTTCTAAGTGCATAACTTTTACAAATTCTGCTTCTGCAAGCCCACTTAGAATATCATTCATAGCCTTAGCGTTGAAGCTAAATTATAGCTTGTCATCCTTATTAGCTAGTACAACTGGCTTTATATAACCAGTCTCTACCACATCCCAGACATCTGCACCTAAAGCCATTATGTAGGTTCTCATCCTAACTTTCCAGAAGCCAAAGTTTGTTCCATTGAACAGGGGGGCCTTATTGGTTGAAGTTCCTCCATGGCTAGTCATGTGTAATCTCTAGGATCTACCCTTAAATAAAGGGAACTTGCTCTGATACTGATTGTTGAACAATTGAGAGGGGGGGGGTGAATCAGTTGTTACAGTCCTTAAACAATTATGCTTATTTTAAACTCTTTACAAAGAACTCAATGACAATCATAATAATGGAGGGAGGTAAGCAATAGAATATTCAACATCAATCACACACATGAAATATATAGAGACAGATATTTCCCAAGGAAACCGATAAATGGAAAAACCACTTCTTCTTGATATGATAAGTAATCTGTACATTATCATTCTTATGAGCACCAACTCATTGTGAGGCTACCACCTCTATTTTGCAAGATGCAACTTGTTGAGAGCACCAACTCTCTGGTTTCTCTAGCACCCACTAGAGGGAAGCACCAACTCCATGGTTTCTCTAGCACCCACTAGAAGGAAGCACCAACTCCCTGGTTTCTATAGCACCCACTAGAAGGAAGCACCAACTCCCTAAGTGTTCCATCACCAACTGGATGGAAGCACCAACTTCCAGTCACACAGGCACTGATCTGCATAACAGATAACAATAGTTCTCCCTTGCACCACCCTGGTTTTTCTGGCTACAATCAGATGGAAACTACAACTCCCTATGTTCAAGAACCTACTTAAAACTCTAAGGACAATAATCCTCCCTAGCACCTCCCTACCACCCTGAAATATAAATATTTTCCTTTTAGAACTTTATCATAGTGATACAACATTTATCTATGGCTTACCAGTCTCATCACTATTCTGCTACACCGCTCTGCTCTGCCTGCATCATTGTCTCTCTCCTCGTGTCTGCTGCACTTTCTGTTCTTCTCTCAGATATGTGTTTTTGTTCCTTGCTTATTCTACGCTTAAGCTCCTCTGCACACTGCATGCTTCTACCCACATGAATCACACTCAACAACAACCCCCATCTCTTCTCTATTTTGCATTTTTATACTCTTTGTGCACCTTCTACATGGCCCCATGCACAATGCCTCTGCATGCTCTTTACAACGTCATTGTTCTTCCCTACATGTTGTTCACTGCAAATATTCCTCACTTCTTCATATCTCAAAAATAAAATCACTTCACCTCTCTGTTCTGCATGCCTTTCTCATGTCGAGTCATCTCCTTATCATCATGGCAACTCTTCATCTTCTCTGGCATTTCTGTTGCCTGTGAGTTCATCATCAATTGTCGTTATGCTGAGATTCCTTAAATTCTCTGGAAATAATAGTCTTCGATACTTTTCCATCTGTCAATTGCCTCTCTGATTAATCTTCATACCAGTGGTAGTTACCTCAAGACTCTTCATCTCCTCTGGAGATCACAATGAGATTCTTCAAATTCTCTGGTAGATGCAATCAGTAATTTTCTGCAGTTACAATTAGTATGTCTCTAGAATTTACTAGGAGAACCTCCGCGTGCTCATGCCTTTGGCGCCATTTCCCTTCCTAAGAAAAAATTCATAGTGGGCATTAGTTTTTCTGGCTAAGCCCCTTCCTTTCACATGACCACGAGCTGTGACCAAACGCTTATTCAAAAGGCACTTCCTGATCTCTGTTTAGTGAGGGCTAGCTTCTTCTCACAATATGACCTTGGGCTATGAGCTTCATGTGACCAAGTGATTGTGGGCACGTCCAAAGGTGGTTTAGACCAAACTGATTTTTGCCTCGCAATTCACCATGAGCCTCCACACGTCCTTTCTCCAAAACCATGGTTTCAATTGCGGCCTGCTCATGAAAAATTAAGGCCCGAGCATGTTCTGGCTCCACAATGGAGCATGACCCTCGATCTCATGATCTTGATAGTGCTCTTGAATGGACGGTTCATATCTATCCTCTCAAGTCCGTGGACCAAATATCTCCTTCCTCCATCAACAGTTGAGGTTTCCTTCATGATCCGGGATCTGGGAGTTTCAACTCTCAAGCCATGTTGCTGCTGACTGGACATCTTTTGGAATGAAATATCTACTGACATATGTCCTCTTCAATCGACGATTTTGCATTCTTTCCTTTGTCCATGCGCAATCCTTGGTCTTAGAGATCAGATGACACGTGTCCCTCCAAACCAATGGACAAGATTGATTTCCCGATCTGAGCTCCGGGTGTTTCAACTCTCAAGTTCTTGTTTTCTCCCGGAGCATTTCACCTAGAGTCTAAGATCCAATGACACGTGTCCCAGTTGGATCAACTGTTGAGATCTCCTTCGTGTCTCCAAACTTTAAAGATTTCAATTCTCAAACTCTCGTTCATCCTTCCTTTGCTTTTTCTTGGAGTTGACAATCCACTGACGCGTGTCCTCTTTAATCCAATGGCTATCCCCCACTCTAGATACTTCGTCCTTCGAGACTCCGGGCGAGTACTGGTGGTAAAACTCCCAAAGAAAAACTCTTGGAGTGATGTAACTCTTGCATCACTCGATGACGTGTCATGAGTCAAGCGACTGCCATGTGTCACTCAGATTTTTGATTTCCATGTACCTGAAATGCCGAATCAACTTGACACTTGTCATTGTTTGATTGCACCACATGTCCTTGCTGACGTAATCTGTTGATGTCATCTGCGATGATCTAATGGTCATTGTCTGATCTTCAAATCCGACGGTTGACGAAACTTCGCATTCTGGGGATTTCAAATCTCAAACTTTCCTTAGTGTAAACTCCTCACATCTATATATCTGAAGTGAATGTTTTTCGTTTGATTGGGATCTTGGATCAACGACTTGATCTTTCTACGATGCAACTTTGCTAGCTTATCCTGCCCTTCCATTCGAAATTGATCCGACGACCATGATCAAATCATGACTTCGCATGTCGGGTGTTTAAACGTGAGCCAACCCTGACTCTTCCAATTCTCGATATCCGAAATACTCTTGATCAACGACCCATGGCCTTATGTGATCCAACAGTCCAAATCTTATCGGGATTGCTCTTTTTGTGAAGTTGGAGGACTACTCACCTCCCTTCTCCCAACTCCCAATTTTCTGAAACTTGCTCCAGATCAACGACCGAAAACCCTCTGTGATCCAACGACCACTGTCGCTCCTCCTCCTGAGCTTACATTTCCTCCCAACTTGGAGGAATGTTTAAGTGTCAAAGGCCTCAACCTTTGATCCTTCTATGAGTTGTGATGACTTGGACCTCGTCTGCGCTTATGGAAACTGTCATCTCTTCTGTGCATAATGTTCGCTTCTCCTGAACTTATGCTTTCCCTGTTTTCCATCATTGTTTCTTTCCTCATTGCTGCATTTCTTGCCTGTAAACATACCATCATCGTTGTTGTTCTTGCAATCAATGACAAGCACACTCTGCCTGTAAACATGACAACATGGAAAGCATAAGATGTTTCAACATCTTTCTCCCTTACAACCATGAGTACATATCTTTTATTAGTGTTTATGAGTCTCTTCATTTATCCTGCACTAACAAGTTGATCTAGGTGGATATCAGTGGCCACCCACCTTCTCCAACTGGCCCAAAACATGCTTCTGGCAATTTTGGTAAAATTTACTATTTTTAACAGTTTTTCCGGGTCCTGAACTTCTGAGGCCATTTTGAGGCCCTAAACGATGTTTTTTTGGGTATGTTGCTCTCACAAAATAGCATCTACGATGGTATTTTGTCTTGAGCATTGTAGGCCTCGGATAGATCTTTCCAACGAGCTATCAAGCGCCCCAAACGGAGATTGTATGCAAAAGTTACGCCCCTGGAAAGTTGACGTATCAACTACCCCCATCGGGGCCCACAAAACCTTTTGGCTTTTCATCTTCTGGGGTTAGGGTTTTGGATTTTACTTATGTTAAAAAGGCCCTTAGAGCCTCATTGTAAGAATCATCTTCTTGCGAATGCGAGTAGCCATCACATCTCTTCT
>ML778526.1:667773-689532 GCA_009831015.1 Picea engelmannii
TATATATTGGAATCGTTGCCAAGTTTGGAGTGTTGTTTAGATTCGTTGGAGTTTGTAGTTTGGCCGCCAGATTTGGCAGGCCCCTTTTGTATTTTTGAAAATTCGGTCTCGGGCCCTCATTGGGTATTTTCCCACTGCCACGTGGTAGCCCATGACTCGGCCATGTGGCATGCAACCATTGACCCACGCCAACCACTTGCACAGTCACCTGCCACATCTCATATGGTATGCCAGGTGGCACTTCCTCATTGGTCCACGGATTGACCCGAAAATGCCAAAAATGAGTGACACGTGGTAGCCTCTAGTGTTGCCACGTCACCATGCTGATGTCAACATGACATATGTCACCCTTTGCGTGTGCCACATACACTGTACAGATGTTGATGTCATCTGTTCTAATGGTGACGTCAGTAGTACAAATGCTCACTAATCCCTGCTGATTGGGCTAGGTTGACCAAAAATTTGACCACAAATATATTTTGATCAGTAACTCCATTTGATAAGCCGTTTTTGCCGTTAGAATTTTGCGACGCGCTCTTCGCAATGAGGCCAATTTCACTGAGTTTTAAGGACTTTGAATTTTTTCCCTTTCTTTGTCTATTGAGGCCATGCTGAGCTTCCTGAGTTGCTTCTGTGAATTATGAGTTGTCCTTAGCCTTCTTTGGATCCTTTTTGGATCAACATGACTATGTTAATATTCAAAATGAAATGAAATGGTAACTAACAACTAATTATCCTGCAAGAAAATGAAAAATTGCAACATGGTCCTTGAACCCTCTTGAGTGGGTCCTACCCAAGAAGCACAAGGAACCTTGATAAAATTTTAATAAGTTGAAAATAAGACCATCTTTATTCCATCAACATCAATAGTACATTAAGAGGTAAAGCTCTAAGTTCCAACAAAAGTTTCAGAGAAAAAGCTTAATACAATATTGTCAAAAATCTCTCCCCTTTTCTCCCTAGGCTAGAGGTCTGTATATAATCTTGATAACTCGACCTCTTAGATTGAGTTGAGGAAAAATATGGGGAAATAGAGGATTTCAATCAATCCCATTTGGATCTCAAACTGTTCTTGGTCAGAAGATGACATTGATGAACATATAACACTCTAGAGGTAGGTGGGGACAAGGTCCCTTGATTCCTGGTTGACATCGCTCTTAGGGGGACATAATTCCTTAGTTATAGGATTCAATTCTCTTTGGATCCATTTATTCATAGATTTCAACCTACTTGATGCTACGCAAATCTTTTGGCATAGATATTAGAGAAAAAAGGTATGGTATAGAGAAAAATCATTTCCTAAGCAACATGCAAAAAAATGTTCATGACTTACTATTAAATATGGTCAAAAACTAATAGTAAGTCATGTTGTGGTGGAAAATGTGCCTATGATGAGCTTTTGAGATAGGCAATAATTGGGCTCATCATCACCCCCCAACTAAAAATTTGCACACGCTTTCACAAGAAAACTTGGTTCCTCTACTCTTACTAATGTTGTTGTTGTCCATTATGTTCTTTCCCACTTCTAGATGGTTGTTATGTTCCTTGATGTTGTTTTCCAACATCTTGTTGTTGTTCATTAGCCTCATGTTCACTAAATTCTTGTCCCATGTCCCATGCCACATATCTTGTGGTGACCTACTTCTCATGATATCCTTTGTCTCTCAATATCTTGGCACACTCCTCTTCTTCCTTTCCCGTGTTGAAGTCAACCATTGGTGCTACAGGAAGAAGGAGTGGGGGATTCATCCTCAACCCAATCCAATTTGTTTTCATCTTCCTTAGGGCCTCTTTGTAATAAGGTGTTCTCAAGAGGAAAATTTGCAAGGTATTGGGAGAATGAGGCTTTGTAATCTGCAAGTTATGAGGCAAGGAGTGCCACCTCCCGTGGAAAGATTTTGCAACCTCTTCTCCCAACAAACTCAATGAGTCATCCAAGTGGGTCACTACCTCTCTCTGTTTGGATTTCCAACCTGGGGCTACATATTTATCCAAAAAGAGGTTGTGATGGTTGGTTATAACATCGCCTGGTCTAGCTTCCTCAACTCTAATACACAAGGGGGTTTGAAGTTCTTCTTCCTTGGATTTATTTAATTCCTTTGCCCTCATCTCTTCATGTCTTAGCCATGATGCAACGACCATCATTTGGAAATCCCCCACATAAGGATTTGGATTACAATTGTAGGGGTGTGGAAGGATGTTGTTGTGTAAGTAAAATTCACACATCTTGGTCCTCTCTTCCATGTTGCAGCCCTGGTATGCATCGAAGAAGTCTTTGGGGGTTTGAAGGTTGAATTTCACCAACTGAGCCAAATGTTCAATCTGATTTTTCTGCCACATCTCTTTTAGCAATAATGTGTATATTCTAGTGTATATTCTAGTGGGTTGTCTGCACTCTAGCACCTCTAAAGACACTTTGATTATTTTATTTAGTGCAACTCCAATGATCTCTAATTTTTCATCCCTATTAGCCAATTCTCTTTTTTCTTTATCTAATTGTTGTTTTAACATATGGTTTTCCACTTTCAATTTCTACTTGTACTCAACTTTTTGCATTGTCATAATTTGAAACTTTTCTTGCATATATTGGAGCTATTTCTCCAATTATAAGAGGATTCTTTATGGGCCTCTTATTTATTTTTTCTTTTGTTATCATCTTCCATTCTCTTCCACTTGATGACATCAATTTTAGCCTTTCCTAATTCCAGCAAGCTGGCATAGAGAATTTTTTCTACAAGAGTCTTCGTTTTGGAGGTCCCTTCGATGGGAAGTGTTTTTTCTTCTATTATTGTTGCCTCCCCTCGAGGTTCCTTCCCCTTGGATCCTTTTGATTGTCCAAGACTAGGAGAATCTTTTACTTCTTCCACTTGGGTTGTAGTGGTGACTGGGGTAACTAGTGTTGGTCTGCTCTTCTTTTGACTCATTTTAATCTTGTTAGACTTCTTGTTCTAGGTTGAACCCATTCAACAATTGTGATTTTTAGGGGAATGAAAAAAAGGGATCCTTAGTGCAGTTAGAGAATCAACCACCTCTTTTTCCTTTTCATCTACTTTATGCTTTTTCTTCTTCTTTTGTTGTTTTGATAACTTGAGCCTAATTATTCTTTTAGGTTCTTCACCCTTCTTCTTATCTTCTTCACTCATCTCCTCCTGTGATTCTTCAAATGAGTGTTGATCCATGTTTATAAAATCTACCCAAAAAATACTATGTTTCAAACTCCTTAGGGCATATGAGACTATTAGTTTGATAAGCCCATGACGTACCAAGAATTCCTATTTTCCTTTCTTCACTTTTCTGAAAAATTTCCAAGATTTCCGAGTTATCATAAATCTTAGAGGGTTTATTTGGTTCTCTTTTGTTAAAACTTGTTCCCATGGTCCCTCTATGATGCTTATGAATTAAATTGTCAAGGATTGTTTTAGGGGAGAAAGGTTTTTAAAGAGAAAAATATGGTTATTGTTTTCCTGTAGGAGGCACTATTCAAAAAATAAAATAAAAAATGATAGTTCAATGCTTGCTTTTGGGTAGCCATGGTAGTTACGGAATTGTAGCATAAATCTATTGGAATAATTTGAGGTATCGATCAATTCAAGGGCAAGATGGTCTTTCCACAGTCGTTCCAATGGGAACCATGGGATAGATTTCTACATGACTCTATTCTACAGGACTGTGTAAGTTGGTTTCTATAGGAACACAATCTCTTGCTAGAATATTCATGCAAACCCTAGAAATGGTGATTTTCGACCATATGTTTGTAAAACATAAAAATTATAACAGTAACCGAGAATTTTATACAATAGAGAATGATTCCTTTGGCAATGAGCGTTTAATGGATACATGTAGTGACCCTACCCCTGAATGATTTCTTACTCCATGGTTGAAAGGTTTTCTCATCTCTTTGTCTTGCAAATTCGTCTCTCATGCTTGGCACAACTTGAAATCACCCTCTTTCTCTCACATTTTGAAATGGTGCTCCAATTTCCCCTTTACTTCCACTTATGCCTTAAATTAAAGTTTAAACTGATGTCCTATCCCAACTATCGACATGATGGCTGAAGTACTCCTAATTTGTGTCTTTGTAATCTTCGATGACTTTTTGAATGATTCTCCACTTATATCACTTAACTTAACGTGTTATTCAAACCTTAACATGAATTATGGCCACCCCCCATCTGACGTGACAGTTGAATGTATTCGTTCTCATCACCATGATAGACTTTTATGAATGTTTTACCATATTAAATATGCATGTATATATATTTGTATGAGGCTTAACAAATGTTGAAGAGGGGAGAGTATTGTGATACCTATGTTACCTTTGCATGTGTTGATTGGTTTGTGTTTGCAGGTTGTTGGATTGATGACATAGTTTATTGTTTTTTATTTGGTTGTTGGCTTGCTTGATCATGTTGAAGACTTCCTTCTTGATATCTACAAAAAATAATCTTGGATATTGTGTCTATCATGTGTTCTACAAGATATAAGGGATCATGTAGAACTGTATTTATGCATACTGTAATGTTCTCTACAAGATATAGGGTATCATGTAGGATTATAATGTTGTTGTCTTTGATGCTTGTATTTGATGAAAAAATGTTTGATATTGGTTGTAATGTTGTTGATGCTAGCAATCATATTGCTAGTGCTGTTCTTGTCCTTTAAAATGCTATTTGTTAGTTGTGAACATGATCCTGTAGGATCCTGTAGATCAATTTTATTAAAACAAAAGGCAAAAATGTAAAGTGTTGAATATAGAAAGTGTTATTGATGTATGAAAAAAATGGGAAAAGGGATTTATGCATGAAAAAGATGGAAAGTGTGATGTATGGAAGATGATATTGAAAGTGCAGAAAAACTGAAAAAAATGTTTATTGCCCTTATTGATTTGTTGCTAACTGTTGCTAATTTTTTTCTTGTGCAGATGATTGCTACAAATGGAGTCCTTGGGTACTTGTAAACAAAAACATTAGTATTCTAAGATTCTTTTTTTTTTTTTTCCCAAGGCAGAGCTCCCATTGCTAGTTTTCACCAATGTTGTGCCACATCAAGCCTCTGGGAGGTTTTCTTGATCAAGATATTTCTTTATTCCTCAAATCTGAGAATACCTCCATTAGAGGTTTTCACCCACATATCTGTCCTAGATGCCTCAATGATGTTTTCATCTATGTATTTTATATTTTTTTTTTTCTTTTTTTTCATATCTCGTTAATTGGATGGACTGCGAGGATCTCTGCTATTAATCACATCTAGATTTTGTCTTCCCTTGTCATTTGTTTGTTGTAATAGGAAGATAATTCCTTCATCAATGGTTATGATCTGGACTGAACCATTGTCATAGCATTTTTCAATAATGTAGGGCCCTAACTACATGGTCATTAACTTTCCCTTGAATTCCTTCAATATTGAATCATATAAGAGGGCCCAATCCCCTTATTTGAATTTCCCATGCTTGATTTTCTTTATTGCTCCACTACTTCAATGTTGAAGAGTGCTTGCAGTTTGTACTCATCTAAGGCATTTAGTTGATTCAATCTTTCTTTCTATTTTGATGGTAAATCCATATTCAATTCAGTTGTTGTTCTCAATGCATGGTATTCAAACTCAATAAGAAGCATGGATTTCTTACCCTATACTAACTCAAAGGGTGTGAGCCATGTGGTAGTTTTCCACGTGATGTTGTATGCCCATGATGTTTCCGTGTCTTTCTTTGACTAGTTTTTCTTGTTCATGCTCACTGTTTTGGTGAGGATATTTTCCAGCTCTCGGTTGGTGACTTCATCTTGTCCATTTTCTTGTGGATGGCATGGTATTGAATTCCTATGGAAGATGTTGTGATCCTTCATGATTTCCTCAATAAGTCTGGATGTGAAATGAGCTCCTTGGCCTGTGACTATTTCTTTGGGATAACCAAACCTCAAGAATATGCATTCTTGGAGGAATGTAGCTACATTCTATTATGTGGCATCCTTCATAGTCTTTATTTCATCCCACTTGGTCAGATAGTCAGTACATACCAGTATGTGCTTCTTCTGCCCTGAAGGTGGATCAATTGAGCCTATAAAGTCCATGCCCCACTTGTCAAATTGTTCCAATGATACTTGGGGCTCCAGGGGCATTTCATTCCTCTTTGTAGGCTTTCCAAACCTTTGACATCCATCACAATGTGAAGTGTATTGTTGAGCGTCTCTGTGTAGGGTCGACCAATAGCATCCATCTTGCAAGATCTTGTAGATTGTCCTCTTTTCTAGATAGTTTCCTCCACATTGGTCATCATGACAAACATGGAGAATATCATGTACCTCATCTTCTTTCATGCATCTCCTCAAGACTTGATCTGGTCCAAGTTTGAATAGATACCCTACTACCCAAGTGTAGGTTGTGCTTTGTCGGACTCTCTTGCATCTTTCTTGGTAGGAGAAACATCGAGGAAAATTCCCTGTTGTTAGATAATTTTTTATGTCAGAAAACCAAGGGATTTATGTTGATATGGAAAAGAGGTGTTCATCTAGAAATTGATCATCAATCATTCCTTTTTCAGTAGGAATGGTCAACCTCGACAAAAAATCTACAACAACATTATGCTTTCCAAGCTTATCAAGGATATTTAGATCAAATTGTTGTAATAACAAAAGCCATTTAATCATTCTACCATTGATGTTAGGTTTATTCATTAGGTATCTAATGGAAACATGATCTGTATGTACACAAACTTTATACCTTGTAACATAATGTCATAATTTATTGAGAGCACGAACTACTGCTAAAAGTTCCTTTCTTGTAACAATGTAGTTTAAATCTGCACTTGCCAATTTTTTACTTATGAAACAAATTGCATAAGGTTTGTTATCTTCATTTTCTTCCAAGAATGCTCCTACATATTTATTTGATGCATCAATATGAATATGAAATGGAAGAGCCCAATTGGGACCTTGTAGCACAAAAGCAATTGAGAGTCTTTCTTTTATTGTTTCAAATGCTAGTTGATAGTTTAGAATCCAACAATAATCTACATCTTGGATAGCAGAGTAAACAAGGGAGAAGATAACTTACTGAAGTCTTTGATGAATTTGCGGTAGTATCCTACATGTCCAAGAAAACTTTTGACATCTTTTGTTTTTAGAGGGGTAGGAACCAACATGATGATTTTGACTTTATTTTTATTTACTTCGATCCATCTGGAGGACAAGTGGTGTCCTAACACAATCTCTTCATTCATCATCATGTTACATTTTTCATTGCCAAGGGATAAGTTCATTTCTATACATCTGTGCAGAACTTTGTTGAGATTATCTAGGGCCTCAATAAATGAATTCTGATAAGGGATAAAGTCATCCATATAGATCTCAAATTTATCATGGATGAGTTCTGAAAAAATGCCAAGTATTTCTCTCTGAAAAGTAGTTGGGGCATTACATAGGCCGAATGGTAAAACTTTGTAGGAAAGTGTGCCTCAAGGACAAGTAAAGGTTGTTTTGTCTTGATCTTTAGGACTGATCTGGATTTGTTTGTATCCACTAAACCTATATAGGAATGAAAAGTATTCTTTCGTGGCTAATACATCCATGACTTGGTCAATGAAGGGTAAGGGAAAATGATCCTTCCTCGTGGCCTTATTTATCTCTTGGTAGTCCACACATATCCTCCATTTACCATACTTTTTCAGAACAATAATTAGAGGAGAGACCCACTCACTATTTGAAATTGGATTTATGAATCCAACATCTAACAACTTTTCAAGTTCTTGTTTAAATATATATTTCATTGCAAGTTTCATCCTTCGTTAGGGCTGCCTAACAAGTTTACAATCCTCTTTGATGTAAATATGGTGATTACAAATGGAAGGATGGATGTCTTTCATATCCTTATAATCCTATGCAAAATATTCAATGTTTCTTTTCAACACATCTAACAATTTTTGTTCTTGTTGTGTTGGTGGTAAATATTGTCGTTTAATAAATGCACAATCATTTAGTTATCAACCCGAGGAGTTCATAAACTTATGAAGCACATGCACAATATATGTAGGATTGAAGCTAATTTAACCTAATATACTGTTGAAGCTACAATCGGAATTGAATTATTAATCTAATGCGAGAAGCTGAAACACACAACTTGGAATTGAATTGCTGAAACACATGACTGAAATGAATTGTTGAAACACATGACCAAAATGAAATTGCGTAAATGAAATTAACTTGGAAATGGAAAATTTCATCAAAGGAAAACAACATGTGAAGAGAAACAAGACAACATGTGTGAGCTCACACTAACAATAAAGCAATCTCAATTACATCACAATGATCAAATGACAAAATAATGAAATCATGAAACTAATCAAAGAAATGACTATGAACCAAATGACTAATTCCTATCATTGATTTCTAATCATTTTTCAATATAAATTTAATATCATTCTAATCCCATAATGACTAATTAATTTATCATCCTAATGACTACACCCTCATGAAGAGAGAGCACTCTCTTTATACATGAGAGCTTTGAAAAGAAGATAAGCATCTCATAATTACAGATCACTCTTCTCTCAACCAATTTCCCATTATTACAAAATATGATCCCTTCAAATCCTCACACATATCTCTCATAAATCTTGGATAAGATATGCTATCCATTCCCCATGATCTTCTCCTTGAAATAATCTTGAATAATTATCTCCTCAAATCTTGAAATGGTCGAGGAAATATTCGAGAAGTCTTTTTGAATTAATCCTTCACATATTCCTACACATTACAAAGCTCACACATTTTTGAGATATATATGAAAACATGTCGATTTTCTAATATTTAATCATAAATTCTCTTTTAATACTAAAATGAATAAAGTGGAAAATAATAAGGTGAAACCCAAATGTATTTATGAAAACAGTATAATGAAAGGTTAAATGAGGTGATAAAATGTGAGGAATGAAGAAAGGAAAAGAGGATGAAAATGCGACATTTCTGAGACCCAACGTGTTGGTTGGTAAGTCTATTGTTGGTTTTTGAGTGTTTTTGCAGAACTGATCTCTATGGTTTTGGCAGATGGGTCTTCAATATCAACAATGGACAAGTCTGTCCATAATTTTGTTTATTTCCAACAGATATTTTAGATCTGGTTTCATCATTTATTCCCTCTATTTTCACATCAGTTGGATATTGGTTTTGTAGAAATTTTTCAAGGAAAGTGTCCTCATCAATTTTGCTACTATCCAATGATGTACTGATTATGTAGATGGGGTAGGCAATTTTTTGGGTTAGATATTCTTCTTCTTCTACCCACATTGGAAGGTTTTGTGTTATGAAAGGTTGGGCATGAGGATAAATAACAATACGTTTATGGGATAGGCCATCAATTATAGTCATGCTATATTACCTACAACTAATGTAGGGATCTAAAAACTAAGTCATTAGGATATGTTGGACACACCGACCACACTTAGATGGTGGGGGGGTGAATCAGTGTAGGGATATTTTTAAACTTCCCTTCACAAAAACTCCTTGGTTAGTAATCACCATTTACTCATCACTTATTATTGTCATTTATAACAAGTTGTATGTGAACATATATCAACAACAGATAACAACAACAAATAAAAACAACATATATCATCAACAAGCCATCACCACAAAGAACACAAGATGTATGTACAATTTTATTTTTATTATGGACTACAATCCTTGGGTTTATCAACAACAACTGAATAGAGTTACAACTCCACAAGAGCACCAGCTCTGCAATGCAAGACTCAACTTACACAACTCAAAACCAACTAAGAAGAGGATCCAATCCTGAACAGATACCAATCTGTCAACAGGTACGTGACTTGTCAGTAGTGCAACACGCATATGTACACACCCTACCAATAGTGTATCCCATGTATGTACGTGGTTTGGCTCATAGCAGCCTACGTGTGCCTCCTTAAGATCTAGGGTTCTCTCTCTCCACGAAAACTTATATCTTTTGCATCCTTTGTCACATCCACTTCTTCCCTTTCCTGTCAAATATGTACCATAACCGATCACAACACATCTATGCTCTCCAACAACTTACTCATGCTCCTCAACCATACAATATGAATGTTACAAAATCATGTATAAGTAACCAATATACTATGGAAACCATATTAGTACTGAAACATAAGAGTGTTTCTCACTCAATCAATGAACCAATAAAACTATATCACAACAACCATACCAAGAATGCCTTAAGAATTCACCATACCATAAGCAAGAGTATCCATCAAAACAAACGTGTAACCATACCAGAACTTCTATGGCAGATCTGAGCCCATAGAATGCAGATCTGGAACTTGCTTCATCCTTCAGGAACCTGACACCAGCTCACACTCAAGTCTCCATGAATTTCTTCAATTGTAAGTGCTTTGATCTTCTTCAGCCCATGTGTGTATGCGTCCCACCTCACTGTGGCCTGCGTATGTACGTGCTCAGGCTCACTGCAGCCCACGTGGTCCTTCAAAAACTAGGGTTTCTGAACTTTCGAAACTTTCACGTCAAGATCTCATACTCACGTAAAATTTGATGCATCTATGCAAACTTGCAATAACTCTCTTCCTTAGAATACATCTTCAATATATGCTCAAGAGAGATTTCTTTACAGGAGACCCTTGCCTCTTATTTATACTCTCCAAGTGGCTTCCTTAGAAGCATCCACTAGGCCACTTTGTCCACATATCCACTTTATCCACATAACCATTTGTCCACGTAGCCACCTTTATTCAATTTTGTCCACTTAGCCACTTTGTTCACTTGACCACTTGTCTACTTAACCCACTTTCCTTATTTTAAGATTAACCCACTTATAACCACTTTCCATAATAGAAAGTTCTCCATTAAATTTATTATTTAAATAATCTTCTTTGACTTCATCAGTTCACTTTATTATTTAAATATTTTCTTCTTTGTAAACACTTTGACTTATTTGACTTTTGGGGGCTTCTAGCCACCACATGAGGGTCCTACAACTTCGTAAGGCCATAACTCTCAAACCGTGAGGAGTTATGTGATGTTCGACATACCACCAAAAATGACATGACAAGAACTATCCATCTAGGATGGTTTCACTAACAAATTCATTGATCTTCATCTCATTGTTCCACAATTAAACATGGATTCTCTAACCATACTTCTAGGATAACTCAACCGCAAAGCATCTTCCCGTGAGGTCTTTCACCATAATGGGACCACTTTGGATTTCATCCATTTGTAATTCCTATCAACCATGACAAGACAATAATGAATCATCTTTACATCAATCCAACTGGAGTAACCCATGACAATATATCACTATGACATTGTCCCTTTGTCATTGATTTTATGCATGACCACATGATCCAATGATAAATACATTCATCCATCCATCCATATATGCATCATATATTATTGAAAACACATCGATCCATCTTCATCTATGCATGAAATCATATATGTATCATATATCAATGACGACACATTGATCCATATTCATCTATGCATGAATTTATTTATCAATGACTTCACTTGACATCCATTCATTTACAACAGTGACAATAGATACTTCATCAATATACTATGATAAGACATTTTTTCTTTGACATCAATGACAACATGATCCAACAATACCCCCCTTTGGCATTGATGGCAATACCCACATTGATGTCAACACCAATCATTGATGACAACATGTAGACATGGAATTTCTCTTCATCAATGGTCATCTCAATCACATCAATGTTATTATATCTCCCCCTTTGACATCAATGGAAAAGGGTAGTTCTCTCCTTGGGGCTGCTCCCCCTGCCTGGATGCCTTTGATATTTCTTTGAATAATCTCTCCCCTTTTGAACAAGGGATATCACTTTGATGTAATGCTGAGGACATATCGCTCATGCTCCTACCGTCGCCATCACTCCCCCTAGAATCATGGGAAGAAGAATGACTCCCCCTATGGGTATGTCTCCCCTTATCTTCTCTGCAATATGAATAATATGCTACCACTGCAACATGATTCTATTGCAAATGCTACTGCTCAACCGGAACATAGATCGACTTCTTCAAGAATTATTTTCTCTTCTTATGATGATCCTTGGACCTGTCCATGCATCAAACTCATGCCATACCATACATCATGAAGCAAAAGATATGTCAACAATGAATAAAGAATCATGAACAAAACATCAACCAAGTACATCCTATGTCATATTGTGTGCCAACCATGCACAATACCCATGTATATCAACCGTGTACATCAATACCATACAATATACCATAATATATCATCAATGGAGTGTATCAACCATATGACAAGAACATGTGCTAACTGTGTACCAACCATATGCCTCTACCAACATGCCAACCATGTGCCTCAAACAAGTGTCATATCACCCATGCCATGCCTCTACCATGAACCAAGTGCCACAACCATGTATCTCAATCAATCAAGTGTCTCAACTATGTCATCCCATACATCATGTACCAAAGTATATGCTAAACAAGTAATACCAATGGCGTACTTTAGCCAAGTACTATCACCCACAAACATATACCATCTATGAGTGCATCAACATTGCACTAAACATGTATCACCAACTTTACCAAGCAAGTGCATCCACCATGCACCAAACAGGATGAACTACAATCAGGATGTGATCTCATACATGCATGCCATATCAACCATAAACCAATCATACCGCTAGAAGGTGCCTCTATTAGTGTACCAAAAGTGTACCAAACATGCATCAACTATATGACTCATCAATGATATACAATATAACCACCTCATCAACTCATTAGCTACATGTCCCAATATGCAGCTCAACCACATGCCAAATGCATGCACCAAGATATCCAACAAATATGCCTCTAACAATACATCATAAGATATATCAATGAAACTCAAATATGTACCAGCCATGTACCCTAACAGATCTATCTCAACCTCCATTCACTACAACAAATACTAAACATCCAAAGATACATGTACTAGAAGTGTGTCTCAATAGATCAATGACATCTCTAGCTAGCATCATCATGATATATCTCATAACCAATGTGCCATAACTTCATTGTCACAACCAACATTGTACCTCAACAGAAAAATGTTTCAATCCACACTCTAGGGTTAGTACCATGCATCCAAGATAGTCTTTCAACACTCAACCATATGTCACCACCATACATACAACAATTATGTATGCAAACATGTAATCATTAAAACCTGCAACAAACCACGTCGTACCCTGCAACAAACCATGTCAGTCCCTGCAACACAGAGTTATACGATTATACCATGCTGCAACTCATATGCATATCCTTTTTAAAAAACTATTACCAATTGTAAGCGACCTACTATACAAACAACTTGCATATGTAGGCGACTATTACTAATGTATCCAACACATTCTTCAGAAGAATTCAAGCTTGATCTTGCCTTAGGGATGTCATTCTATTATGATTGTTCAAGCTTCTTCACCCACTTCTGAAGGTGTCCCAGCTTCTCAGAACTTAAGCTTTGAGCTTCCATCCTTTCAAAATTGTCTTCTCTTCTAGCCTCATGTGTTTTTCTATTCATACTATATGAAACACTCTTCATGGATTGTCTTCTTGTGTTCCAACAATCCTGGGATTTGTGGCCAAATCCACTACAGATGTAGCATCTCATGGTGTGACAATGAGCAACAACGTGTCCTACAAGATTACATCTCCAACACCTTAGGGTGTTATGAAACCTTTCATTATCTCTCCTTGCATAATATCTGCATTCCAAAGCTTTGTGATCATATTCATTACATGAGTAACAGTGACCATGAAAAACATTTTCATACCTTTTCTTTGGTGTCCATCTTGAAGGTGTTTCTCTTTTGAATTTGCTTTGAGGTGTAAAGATTGCTTCTTGATGTCTTCCTTGCTTTGTTCTTTTGAAAGTTTCCTTCCCTTGTGTAGATGGTTGACTTGCAACATTATTTCCATCTTTTGAGAACGAGGGATTTACCTCAAGCTTCTTTGAGGTGCTTGCTTCATCATGTGTAGCTTCTTTGTTGTATCCAAGACCTGATTTATCATTTGGTGATATTTGACTATCCAAGATTTCATTCAATATTGTTGAGCTATTCAAGAATTTGTTTGACTTCTCTACTTTCCTTCTAAGATCAACAACTTCATCTTCCAACTTATGACATGATTCTTCCTTTTCATTTACTTGATTCTTTAGTAGTTCCTCAACCCTTTTGGCTTCTTCAATTTGGGTCTTGAGATGGATATTAACTTCAAGACTTTTGCTAATCTCATTATCTACCTTCTTATTTTCTTCTATTTAATTCTTTAGTCTTTTTATCTCTTCTTCTTTTTCTTCTAATTGAGACCTTTTACTTTCTTCTTTTTCCTTGAGCATTTTCTTTAGTTTCAAAATATGCTTTTGATTCTTTTCAATAAACCTTTTAGTGTTCTCTGAAAGATAGCTATAGTCTATATAACTATGGCCATAGTTGTATTCATATAGACCATGTTGAGAAAAAAATATGAAATGATCTTACTCAAACATTTTCAGATCTTGCTTGGCTAAAGCAAGATAGATGGGAATATCACCCTAGGTTTATAGCCATCAAAATTGATATCTTAATTCATGAGTATTGTTTACAAATGCTTAGGCTGTTTTTTATAAACAAAAGCTTGCTGAAAAAAACATTATTTATGTAATTTTCTAAATATATCATATGTTGAAATAAAGATAGAGACAAAAGTAAAGAAACCAAGTCAATAATCAAAACAGATGAGACATAAATCAATCCTTTATTTCATTCCAATTCATCAAAGAAGCGTTCTCTTTACAAAAAATTTCAAGGAAGTTTTGGACCAAAGTAAAACTTAGTCGCCCCCGATGAAACATACAAAAGGACTTCTGACAAAAAATAAAAATAAAACTGAATTTGAAAAGTTGGATCAACTTGCCACAGATTGCTACCCACTAGACTCTGCACAATAGCCTTTGTCAGTCATGAAAACTAATTCACAAACAGAAAAATCTACATAGACTATCAAAGATAGATCAACACCTCTGAAAAACAAGTGTCTGAATGATGTAATTCAGCCCTGAATTTTGTTGTCTACAATAGGACCCTGCTATCATAAAAAAGAATTAGGCTTCTAATGAATTAAGGAATGAATGAAAACTGAATTATCTCAACAAAAACTCAAAGAGCAAACCTTGTTATGCTTCTCCTTTTATTCTCCTCTTGTTCCTCCCTTTCCTTTTGCCTTTAAGAAAAATAAAATTGGTTGAAGTAGTTGAACTGCTTCCTTAGTTAAGTTAACTAAAAGTCAACCAACTTTTTAGTTAAGGGGGAAAAGTAATAAATCATAATAAGAGTTTTTAAATTAAATAATAACTAGTAGGTGGGACCCCTTGTGACTCCCTTTAGCTTTTAACAATCATAATACAATTAGTTAATCAAACAAAACATCCCTCCTTGTGACTCCCACCATCACATTCATATTTGACAATTTATCTCAATGATAATTGAAATTATTACCAAAATATATTACCCATATATCCAAAAATAGTGTGTTGTCCAAAATTTCAAAGTCAACTGTTATCGTCAATAAAATAAAAACTTAAAATCCATATTTACCACTTTGGGAGGAAATCCTTCCCTTGTTGTTGTTGTCACCTTTTGATCTCTCTGAATTTTCCTTAGGTTGTGTGGAGCCTTTAGGCCTAATCTCACTAATCACATGAGAACAATCATCCCTCAAATGGATGTTGGTGATCTTTGACTATCCAAGATTTCATTCAATATTGTTGAGCTATTCAAGAATTTGTTTGACTTCTCTAATTTCTTTCTAAGATCAACAACTTCAGCTACCAACTTATGAAATGATTCTTCCTTTACATTTATTTGATTCTTTAGTAGTTCCTCAACCCTTTTGGCTTCTTCAATTTGGGTCTTGAGATGGATATTAACTTCAAGACTTTTGCTAATCTCATTATCTACCTTCTTATTTTCTTCTATTTAATTCTTTAGGCTTTTTATCTCTTCTTCTTTTTCTTCTAATTGAGACCTTTTACTTTCTTCTTGTTCCTTGAGCATTTTCTTTAGTTTCAAAATATGCTTTTGATTCTTTTCAAGAAACCTTTTAGTGTTCTCCGAAAGATAGCTATAGTCTATATAACTATGGCCATAGTTGTATTCATATAGACCCTGTTGAGGAAAAAATATGAAATGATCTTACTCAAACATTTTTAGATCCTGCTTGGCTAAAGCAAGATAGATGGGAATATCACCCTAGGTTTATAGCCATCAAAATTGATATCCTAATTCATGAGTATTGTTTACAAATGCTTAGGCTGTTTTTTTATAAACAAAAGCTTGCTGAAAAAATCATTATTTATGTAATTTTCTGAATATATCAGATGTTGAAATAAAGATAGAGACATAAGTAAATACACCAAGTCATTAATCAAAACAGATGAGACATAAATCAATCCTTTATTTCATTCCAATTCATCAAAGAAACATTCTCTTTACAAAATTTCCTAAGGAAGTTTTGGACCAAAGTCATACTTAGACGTCCCCGATGAAACATACAAAAAGAATTCTGACAGAAAATAAAAAATAAACTGAATTTGAAAAGTTGGATCAGTTTGCCACAGATTGCTACCCACTAGACTCTGCACAATAGCCTTTTTCAATCATGAAAACTAATTCAAAAATAGACAAATCTACACAAACTATCAAAGATAGATCAACACCTCTGAAAAACAAGTGTCTGAATGATGTAATTCAGCCCTGAATCTTGCTGTCTATAATAGGAACCTGCTATCATAAAAAAAAATTAGGCTTCTAATGAATTAAGGAATGAATGAAAACTGAATTATCTCAACAATAACTCAAAGAGAAAACCTTATTATGCTTCTCCTTCTATTCTCCTCTTGTTCCTCCCTTTCCTTTTTCCTTTAAGAAAATTAGAATTGGTTGAAGTAGTTGAACTACTTCCTTAGTTAAATTAACTAAAAGTCAACCAACTTTTTAGTTAAGGGGGAAAAGTAATAAATCATAATAAGAGTTTTTTAAATAAATAATAACTAGTAGGTGGGACCCCTTGTGACTCCCTTTAGCTTTTAACAATCATAACACAACTAGTTAATCAAACAAAACCTCCCTCCTTGTGACTCCCATCATCACATTCATATTTGACAATTTATCTCAATGATAATTGAAATTATTACCAAAATATATTACCCATATATCCAAAAATAGTGTGTTGTCCAAAATTTCATAAGTCAACTGTTATCATCAATAAAATAAAAACTTAAAATCCATATTTACCACTTTGGGAGGCAATCCTTCCCTTGTTGTTGTTGTCACCTTTTGATCTCTCTGAATTTGCCTTAGGCTGTGTGGAGCCTTTAGGACTAATCTCACTAATCACATGAGAAAAATCATCCCTCAAATGGATGCGAGAGGACACAGATTTATCAGAGCCATTAGAGGGTGAGTAAAGGGCAACAATGACTTTTCCTTTGTCAGGGGCATGGTGGGCCTCAATTATCAACCTTTTGCTTGCATGTGAATACTAAATTGGTGAGTGGACAGGGGAATCTTGGACAATTTGATTGATAGGTGGGGGAGCAGGTAAAGACAAATTAGGCCAGCCACGATGTTGGGAGACTTCCGAGTGGACAATCTCTTGCCATCCGTCATTTTGGTGAACTTCATGTTGCAGTGAGACATGAGGAGGCATGGGGATACCAGAGAATTGTGGGGTTTGGAAGGGAGGCCTTTTAGGCTTAGGTTGGACCACTCCTTGCCCAATCCAGTTAAAAAACCCATCTTGAAATAGTTGGCCTAACTCTTGAGAATCTGCATCAAAGTGTATGGAGAAACTTAGCCTTCTAGGGCCCCTGTTCCAATTACCTCTTCCTTGGTTACCTATTCCATGGCTACCTCGGTTGAAAAAGCTCATTCTTGTATGCATAATTGATTAGAAAATAGTTTCTTTAACAACCATACATGACAACTCCTTTTAAAATATGAAATAAATTTTGGATCAACAACATATCAGACTCATGCAATCAAATCCATACAAATTGTTTAATCGTTGTCAACGATCAGGGGGTGAAAAAAGGTTCTGGGATATGCGAGGGGTTGTATTGAGCTAAAAATGTTAAAATGAGAGGGAAAAGATCACGATTACTACTCAAAGACAACAAACAATCAACTGTAATGTAAACCAAAGAACATATCACTGTAATCCATCCCTGCGATCTTAAACTGTCATAATACATAGTTTCCCTTAACTGTAATTAAATTTTAGGAACAAGGATTGGATAATGAATATGAGAAGGTGAGGGGATTTTAATTATCAAAAAGTGAAATAATGGTAGGGAAAAAGAGCGAATATTGTTCGAAAATTAATTAAGTAATCCATAAAACAATTATGTATTCAAAACCACTATCCCAGCACCAATTAACAATTACTGTGGTCAATTTAACCACTATCGCGTGTTAAACTTGTTCACTGTCCACATTTAAATCTTTAACACTTTTAATTAACACAATATTATCATACTCAAAATCAAACATGCCTTCCAAACAATCTGTATAAGAATTGTGTTTCCTCTCACTTCTTCCATTTAATATTTAAAACAAAATTCCAATGAACACACAGCCGTTTTTTCCAACTCTGTTCAACATCAAAACCTTAATCATTGTTCATAAATTAATTCCTCAAATCAAACAAAGACACAAGCTCTTTTGAAACATGCCCGATTCCATTCCTTCAACCAATTTTAACAATTAAATTGCAATGAAACCATACTATTTAAAAACTCGTGCCCATCTCCGATGGTGCAATGATACGATGCACGATATCCATAAAACATACACAGTGGACAACCAAGGCACAACTATTATTGGTCACTATAATTGCTTAATTAATTCAAACAACTAAGTGATACATAAATTATCAACCCAGGGAAGTCTTTTGTTTCAAAGATAACCATGCACTGTATATGCTCAATTCCAAAAGCAACTTAGTGTTGTAGTAAAGAAACTTATACTAATCACACTTGCTTGATAAAACTGAAGTTCTGAATTAAATCACAGGAAAGCAACTTCCCTATTGCAGATCTTTAAAGATTAATCTAAGAATCCTGGATCACATTATAATAATACTTGCAATGGGAAAGAACAACTATTCTGTAATCATAGATCATGACCCTTACTCTCAAACAGAGACTTCAGTGCTGACACTCTTTCATGAAAATAGTAAGCAGAAGGCAATTAACTATATCTAACAGAAAACAAGGCTGTCTAGTTCCTTCCTTTCTAAGCAGGAGCTTTAAGCCCTATTTCTGTTTTAGCACACTTGTGGAATTAAAGTTTACAGAGAACAGGATGGTCTGATCCCTTCCTTTCTGAGTAGGAACCCTTCACCCAATCCTTGGCTAGCACGCTTGCAGAAGCAAATGAAATCTATAGAAGATAAGGTGTTTTGGCTCCTTCCTATCTGACCAGGAACCCTTAACCCAATCCTTGGCTAGCACGCTTGCAGAAGTGAATGAAATCTACAGAAGATAAGGTGTTTTAGTTCCTTCCTGTCTGAGCAGGAACCCTTAACCCAGTCCCTGGCTAGCACACTTGCAGAATTGAATGAAACCTACATAAGATAAGGTGTTTTGATTCCTTCCTGTCTAAGCAGGAACCCTTTACCCAATCCCTGGCTAGCACACTTGCAGAATTGAATGAAACCTACAGAAGATAAGGTGTTTTAGTTCCTTCCTGTCTGAGTAGGAACCCTTAACCCAATCCCCGGCTAGCCCTTATAAAATCATCACACAAGATTGCTGATAAAAAGGGTTACGAAATTCACTCAATAAACTAAGATAGAGTCAGTCGTGTTTCAGTGAAGCGAAATTCATTAAAAACAGTGTTTCAGCAAAAAGTTAAATCAAACCATAAACAAAAACTGTATTAACACACTTCTAAACTAATGGGTGAATCTTGTGAAGAAGGTGGGCCCTCCCTTCTCACAAGATTCCCCTGAAATGAAAAATCTAGAGAAGGATACTCAAAGCAGTCTTATATTCAGCTGTCGAAATATCACATTACAATTTGGAAAAAATAGAATACATCCCTCTTCTCTGGAGTTGCTTCAATGCATCAAACTTCGATCCCCCGAATGATGATTTCCCCTCATTTAAAAAGAAAATCCCTTCGATACAATAATTACAATGCATATCGCAGTCCTATCCTTAGTCGGATCTACTTTCTAAACCAGCATAGGATGTCCTATCTTCACGCAACAGAATGCTATTACAGGAGTTGGATGAGGTATTGTTGTTACAGGTGGTGTAACAGCTTCTTCTCGTTGCTGCTGATGTTGTTTCAGCATCGCAATTCGCGGGTTGTTTCAGCCACGTGAATTGCGCTCTGACAGTGTCGGCTTCTTGTGTAGGAATGACGGTTAGAGATTGTTGACCGCTGACTGTAACGGCTTCCTTGTGTTTCATCATCGTCGGTCCTGGCGGTTTCCTTTGTGTTTCAGCATCTGCAACTCTGGACTGTGTAACAGCTCCATGTTTCGGCATCTGCGGCCTTGGAATGTATAGCAGCTTTGTGTCTCAGCATCTGTGACCTCAGACTGTATAGCAGCTCCGTGTTTCAGCATCAGTTCTGTGTTTCAGCAACGACGACCTTGGACAGTTCTGTGTTTCAGCATGGGCCTCAAATGCTAATTTGCAGTTTTGAACACTTAATGCATTTCTAATCAATAGTCAAGTACGAGAGTAATGTAAAATATTATGCAAAACAGATTAAANGTATAGTAATGAGAAGGGACGTTGTATACCTTTGGGATGATCAGATAAATTGATAGTATGAGTCTAAATATAGGTGATCAAGAGTATAATAATGGCAAAAAGTATAGGCAAAAAGGTACATAGTGTGGTCCTAACATCCCCCCCAACTCAAGGTGTTGCATGTCCTCAGGCAACTCACTCTGAATCAGAGTCCTGATACCGACTCTGATCATGTAAGTTACTCAAGCTGTAACTCTGGGAGGTACTGTCCGTTGGCATTCTGAACCCTTGCACCTGCTGCAATCTTTGCCATGCTGTTGTTTCTGCCTTCTTAGGCAGCTTATATTTGATTTGATACCTTTCTATTGGCAACCATATGATAGGAAAATAGAATTTGTACCCTATCCAGTTTGTAGCACAATGTCTAACACACTGGATATAGTTGGGTATCCTGGAAATTGCTACTTCTAAGTTGGCAGGACCAAAAGGATTGTGTTGTTGTCTCTTTTCCGTGGATTGCTGCCAAAACAGGTTTTTGTCCTGGAGGGTAGGGATCTCTATGGATCTGATGATCTGTTCACAATCCTGGAGCACTTCGGATTGTAACTGTTGAACATGTTCAGTCACCCCTAGTTGCTTTAAGAACTCATAATATTGGGAGATAAAGGTAGCTTCCCTCTGTGGTTCTGGTCTAATCCAGAGGAGGCGATTATCTTCATTGTGCTGGGCAGCCAAAAAGTCATCTTGCCAAATAATTTGGTTGAGGAGAAAAGAGGTGAATTCTCGAATTTGAATGTCCCCAACAAGGGGGTTTATGTTTAGCAAACTGTTTTCTGGAATAGCCTCATTATGAAAGTATGCCTCACAGAGGAGGTGTTGATCCCTGGTAGAGGCAGCTACAAAAGTTTTAATAAAATCTGCTGATTGTATTATTGCATGGGGTTTACCTTCTAGGATAGATTTGATCTG
>ML778526.1:697786-749207 GCA_009831015.1 Picea engelmannii
CCTTGATCCCTAGTAAAGATGGACAATTTTGGGTGTCATGATCTTTGTCACAAATAGTGCAGATTGGTTTTCTGTCCAGTGGACATTCTCTTCGTGGATGCTTATCTCTGCACTGAGAACAAAATATAGACAAGGATGCTTCTGCTTCTGCTTGCTTTTTCTTAATCTGCGGGGTATCCATTTGTGAGGCGAAAGAGCTCAACATCTCAGTTTTAAAATCTTCAAGTAAATTACCTATCTCTGCTCTTGTTGCTCCCCCACTGGCTGATTTTTGGACTCTTGAAAATGTGGTGTCCCTGTTGTTTAATATGTTTCTCGAAGCTCCTCTTGAACATCTTTTTCATAAATTGACAATTTCATCATATGGTTCCTTAGATATGTCCCCTTTCCCAAGCATATTCAACATATCCAGAGATTCATCCCTTACCCCTTTTAATAATATATTTTTGAGAATATCCTTACTTACATTGGGATGACTGGATCTTTGTAGATTGTATTGTAGCCTCTCTACAAAGTCTTCTAGGTTCTCGTCTTCTTTCTGCATCATTTTAAATAGCTCCTCCTTCTTTTCTCTCGTTCAGCGGTAGTCCTGATACTTGTTCAGAAATTTATGTTTCATTTGGTCCCATGTTGTGATTACATGGCCTCCAAGACTCATAAACCATCTTAATGCATTTCCTTTTAGTGTTGCTGGAAATAACTTCAGTTTTTGAGTATTAGAAACGTAATCATAACTTCTACATAATATATCAAACTCAAACAGAAACTCATCAGGATCTTCTGAGGATAACCCATGAAAATAAAGGCAATGCTGAGAGTGGAATGTTTTTCATGGGGGCTTCTCCTCTAGGGAGATCGCCAATAGGGAATCCTAGAGTAGAGAAAGAGTTTTCATCTTTTACCTCTCCTTCGGGATCTACCTGTTCTTCATGATGCAATTGTTCGTTGTATTCATCCATGCTTCCCTCTGTCTGCTCTCCTGCTGCACTTGCTCTGTCCTCAATGTCTCCTACTGGCTTCTGGACTGTCTTTGGACTCCAAACTTCTTTCCCTGTTCCAAAAATTGCTCAAAATGAAGGCTGGAATTCTATTTTTGAAGGTTTGGTCGTTGAGCAGCAGATTCAGACTTGGATGCAATCTCGTCAATGAAAGTCTTTCTTTCTCCTTTTCCCTTTCCCTTGCCACCTGTAGGGTTAGTATCTTTGGGGTTTTTCATGCATTCTTTTTACCTAAAGAAAAGAAATCACAAGTGCTTTTGAAATATATAGCTATCTTCCCCGGCAACGGCGCCAAAATGTTGGTCACTATAATTTCTTAATTAATTCAAACAACTAAGTGATACATAAATTATCAACCCAGGGAAGTCTTTTGTTTCAAAGATAACCACACACTGTATATGCTCAATTCCAAAAGCAGCTTAGTGTTGTAGTAAAGAAACTTATACTAATCACACTTGCTTGATAAAACTGAAGTTCTGAATTAAATCACAGGAAAGAAACTTCCCTATTGCAGATCTTTAAAGATTAATCTAAGAATCCTGGATCACATTATAATAATACTTGCAATGGGAAAGAACAACTATTCTGTAATCAGAGAACAGGACCCTTACTCTCAAACAGAGACTTCAGTGTTGACACTCTTTCATGAAAACAATAAGCAAAAGGCAATTAACTCTATCTAACAGAAAACAAGGCTGTCTAGTTCCTTCCTTTCTAAGCAGGAGATTTAAGCCCTATTTCTGTTTTAGCACACTTGTGGAATTAAAGTTTACAAAGAACAGGATGGTCTGATCCCTTCCTTTCTGAGCAGGAACCCTTCACCCAATCCCTGGCTAGCACACTTGCAGAATCAAATGAAATCAACAGAAGATAAGGTGTTTTGGCTCCTTCCTATCTGAGCAGGAACCCTTAACCCAATCCTTGGCTAGCACGCTTGCAGAAGTGAATGAAATCTACAGAAGATAAGGTGTTTTAGTTCCTTCCTATCTAAGCAGGAACCCTTAACCCAATCCTTGGCTAGCACACTTGTAGAATTGAATGAAACCTACATAAGATAAGGTGTTTTGATTCCTTCCTGTCTGAGCAGGAACCCTTAACCCTATCCCTGGCTAACACACTTGCAGAATTGAATGAAACCTACAAAAGATAAGGTGTTTTAGTTCCTTCCTGTCTGAGCAGGAACCCTTAACCCAATCCCTGGCTGGCCCTTATAAAATCATCACACAAGATTGCTGATAAAAAGGGTTACGAAATTCACTCAATAAACTAAGATAGAGTCATTCATGTTTCAACGAAGCGAAATTCATTAAAAACAATGTTTCTGCAAAAAGTTAAATCAAACCATAAATAGAAACTGTATTAACACACTTCTAAACTAATGGGTGAATCTTGTGAAGAAGGTGGGCCCTCCCTTCTCACAAGATTCCCCTGAAACGAAAAAGCTAGAGAAGGATACTCAAAACAGTCTTATATTCATCTGTCGAAATATCACATTACAATTTGGAAAAAATAGAATACGTCCCTCTTCTCTGGAATTTCTTCAATGCATCAAACTTCGATCCCTCGAATGATGATTTCCCCTCGTTTAAAAAGGAAATCCCTTCGATACAATAATTACAATGCATATCGCAGTCCTATCCTTAGTCGGATCTACTTTCTAAACCAGCATAGGATGTCCTATCTTCATGCAACAGAATTCTATTACAGGAGCTGGATGAGGTATTGTTGTTATAGCTGGTGTAACATCTTCTTCTCGTTGCTGCTGATGCTTTTTTAGCATCGTAATTCGCGGGCTGTTTCAGCCACGTGAATTGCGCTCTGACTGTGTCGGCTTCTTATGTAGGAACGACAGTTAGAGCTTGTTGACCGCTGACTGTAACAACTTCCTTGTGTTTCAGCATCATCGGTTCTGGCGGTTTCCTCTGTGTTTCAGCATCTGCAACTCTGGACTGTGTAACAGCTTCATGTTTCGGCATCTGCGGCCTTGGACTGTATAGCAGCTCTGTGTCTCAGCATCTGTGACCTCGGACTGTATAGAAGCTCCGTGTTTCAGCATCATTTCTGTGTTTCAGCAACGACGACCTTGGACAGTTCTGTGTTTCAGCATGGGCCTCAAATGCTAATCTGCAGTTTTGAACACTTAATGCATTTCTAATCAATAGTCAAGTACGAGAGTAATGTAAAATATTATGCAAAACAGATTAAACATATAGTAATGAGAAGGGACGTTGTATACCTTTGGGATGATCAGATAAAGTGATAGTATGAGTCTAAATATAGGTGATCAAGAGTATAATAATGGCAAAAAGTATAAGCAAAAAGGTACATAGTGTGGTCCTAACAACTATCAACACTTTAAATTGCAATAATCTCGATTGGGCTATTAAATACACAGCAATAACGACCATCATTTCCACTTATACCATGTTGTAGGAGACACACAGACAGATACATAACGCAAGAAGAATTTATGTGACTTAATAAAACCATAAAATAATGTTGAGTCAACAATTCGATTGTTACCACACAAGAGGCAACAATTGTGTGCCCATTTCATTTCTCAAATCAACCAATTAACCATGTTGAGCTATCGATTCAACTATTATAATGCAATGACTAAATACCAATAATAAAAACCACTGACAACGTTATTCTGTCAACTCTGTAATTAAACCGAACAACAGGGACGAGCCAATAATCAACCCCACTAGAAATACTACCCAAAAACTATAACAATCAACCAGATAATTGACAAAGTGTGACTTTTGAGTTAATCAAAATTGGGCTTGGTACCAACGAATACAAGAAAATAGTCAAGGGTTCGTTCGATCATTGAAACACAAGGACACTGGAGTCAACCATATCAACAACAGGTGAGAACCCTTTAAAACAACACAATGAACACACATGCCATATAACCATTAACCTGTATGACAGGATGACAATTCACACTAGGTAGGAGAGAATATGAACAGAGGAGCAGAGGCTCCTTACTGGCCAGTAATAACCCCAAGAACACGCATGGGCATAACCCTTGTGGTTTTCCCACAAAACCAAATAATGTTGGTATAAATGCAGGGCCATGTAATAGAAACCAACCCTAAAGCAAGACTTTTGGCATAATAGCCACCATAACTAACTGTGCAGAAACCAAAATCATAAAATGAGCCCATGACCCAGTGGAAAATGAAATGTAGTGACCCAAGGTGGTTCAAAATCAAGCACAACAACCCCATAACACCAAATACGACCGTGTATGGTTACAAAATTGTGAGGAGGCAACCAACAAGACCGGATGGAATGAAACCCTCCAACAAAAACCCATAAATACAACAGAGAGCCTTCATGGCTTCCACCACACAGAATAATCAATGAAATCGTGACTTCAACCATGAAATTTCCCATTTACAATGAATAACACACAAACAACTATTCCAGAGAAACACCATGAGTTTACACAGTTGTCAGCCTTAAGAAAAGCACATACCAATACATCACCGAGCCAACATCTATTTCATAAATAGAGTGAGTTCATGGATGGAGAAAAAAACATACCTGTAACCAAATAGCCTTAAAAATGTGAGCTTGGTCGAGCGATTCCTTCCTTGCCTGAATATCGGAGCTTAACCACAGCAAAAAAAACAATTGAACAATAGCCAAGCTAGGGTGACGGCCAGTATGGAGTGACATGTAGTAAATGCACGTCACTTCCATCCTCTTCCTTATTCAATTACATAGTACGCACCAACCAACCATCAATTTATCCATTTCATCGAAACTAACATCCATTGTTTTCCAAATGTGCCAAATGCGTCCATGAGAACTTGCAATCACTCTCTTCCTCAGAATAGATCTTCAATATATGCTCAAGATAGTTTACTTTACAAGAGACCCTTGCCTCTTATTTATACTCTCCAAGTGGCTTCCTCAGAAGCATCCAGTAGGCCACTTTGTCCACATATCCACTTTATCCACATAACCATTTTTCCACATAGCCACCTTTATTCAATTTTGTCCACTTAGCCACTTTGTTCACATGGCCGCTTGTCTACTTAACCCACTTTCCTTATTTTAAGGTTAACCCACTTATAACCACTTTCCATAATTAGAAAGTTCTCCATTAACTTTATTATTTAAATAATCCTCTTTGACTTTATCAGTTCACTTTATTATTTAAATAATTTCTTCTTTGTAAACACTTTGACTTATTTGACCTTTTGGGGATTCTATCCACCACATGAGGGTCTTCCAACTTCGTAAGGCCTTAACTCTAAAACCATGAGGAGTTATGTGATGTTACACATACCACCAAAAATGGCATGACAAGAACTATCCATCTAGGATAGTTTCACTAACAAATTCATTCATCTTCATCTCATTGTTCCACAATTAAGCATGGATTCTCTAACCATACTTCTAGGATAACTCAACCACAAAGCATCTTCCTGTGAGGGATTTCACCATAAGGGGACCACTTTGGAGTTCATCCATTTGTACTTCCTATCAACCATGACAAGACAATAATGAGTCATCTTTACATCAATCCAATTGGAGTAACCCATGACAATATATCACTATGACATTGTCCCTTTGTCATTGATTGTATGCATGACCACATGATTCAATGATCAATACATTCATGCATCCATCCATATATGCATCATATATCAATGACAACACATCGATCCATCTTCATCTATGCATGACATCATCTATGTGTCATATATCAATGACAACACATTGATCCATATTCATCTATGCATGACTTTATTTATCAATGAATTAACTTGACATCAATTCATTTACAAAATTGACAATAGATACTTCATCAATATACTATGAAAAGACATTGTTCCTTTGACATCAATGACAACATGATCCAACAATATCCCCCTTTGGCATTGATGGTAATACCAACATTGATTTCAACACCAATCATTGATGGAAACATGTAGACATGGAATTTCTCTTCATCAATGGTCATCTCAATCATATCAATGTGATTATCTCTCCCCCTTTGACATCAATGGCAAAGGGTAGTTCTCTCCTTGGGGCTAATCCCCCTGCCTGAACTCTCCTTGGGGTTGCTCCCCCTACCTGGATGCCTTTGATATTTCTCTGAATAATATCTCCCGTTTTGAACAAGGGATATCACTCTGATGTAATGCTGAAGACATATCGCTCATGCTCCCCCTGTGACCATCTCTCACCTTGGAATCATGGGAAGAAGAATGAATCCCCCTATGGGTATGTCTCCCCCTATCTTCTCTGCAATATGAACAATTTGCTACCACTACAATATGCTTCTGCTGCAAATGCTAATGCTCAACCAGAACATAGATCAACTACTTCAAGAATGATTCGCTCTTCCTATGATGATCCTTGGACCTGTCCATGCATCAAACTCGTGCCATACCATACATCATGAATCAAAAGATATGTCAACAATGAATAGAGAATCATGAACAAAACATTAACCAAGTACATCATGTGTCATATTGTGTGCCAACCATGCACAATACCCATGTATATCAACCATGTACATCAATACCATACAATATACCATAATATATCGTCAATGGAGTGTATCAACCATATGCCAAAAACATGTGCCAACTGTGTACCAACCATATGCCTCTACCAACATGCCAACCATGTGCCTCAAACAAGTGTCATATCACCCATGCCATGCCTCTACCATGAACCAAGTGCCACAACCATGTATCTCAATCAATCAAGTGTCTCAACTATGTCATCCCATACATCACGTACCAAAGTATATGCTAAACAAGTAATACCAATGGTGTACTTTAGCCAAGTACTATCACCCACAAACATATACCATCTATGAGTGCATCAACATTGCACTAAACATGTATCACCACCTTTACCAAGCAAGAGCATCCACCATGCACCAAATAGGATGAACTACAATCAAGATGTGATCTCATACATGTATGCCATATCAACCATAAACCATGTGCCAATCATACTGCTAGAAGGTGCCTCTATCAGTGTACCAAAAGTGTCCCAAACATGCATCAACTATATGACTCATCTATGATATACAATATAACCACCTTATCAACTCATGCACCAAGATATCCAACAAATATGCCTCTAACAATAACCACATGCCAAATGCATGCACCAAGATATCCAACAAATATGCCTCTAACAATACATCATAAGATATATCAATGGAACTCAAATATGTACCATCCATGTACCCTAACAGATCTGTCTCAACTTCCATTCACTATAACAAATACTAAACATCCAAAGATACATGTACTAGAAGTGTGTCTCAATAGATCAATGACATCTCTAGCTAGCATCATCATGATATATCTCATAACAAATGTGCCATAACTTCATTGTCACAACCAACATTGTACCTCAACAGAAAAATGTTTCAATCCACACTCTAGGGTTAGTACCATGCATACAATATAGTCTTTCAACACTCAACCATATGTCACCACCATACATACAACAATTATGTATGCCAACATGTAATCATGAAAACCTGCAACAAACCATGCTAGTCCATGCAACATAGAGTTATACCATCATACCATGCTGCAACTCCTATGCATAGCCTTTTTAAAAACTATTACCATTTGTACGCGACCTTCTATACAGACAACTCGCATATGTACGCGACCTATTTATAGGTCTGCTCGCATATGTACACGACTATTAGCAATGTAACTAGCGTATTCTTTAGAAAAAGTCAAGATTGAGCTTGCCTTAGGGCCATCATTCTGTTCTGATTGTTTAGTCTTCTTCACCCACTTCTGAAGGTGTCCCAACTTCTCATAACTTAAGCTCTGAGCTTCCATATTTTCAAAATTTTCTTCTCTTCTGGCCTCATGTTTTCTTCTAGTCATATTATATGAAACACTCATCATGGATTGTCTTCTTGTGTTCCAGCAATACTGGGATTTGTGGCCAAAACCACTACAGATGTAGCATCTCATGTTGTGACAATGAGAAACAACTTGTCCTACTTGATTACATCTCCAACACCTTAGGGTGTTATGAAACCTTTCATTATCTCTCCTTGCATAATATCTGAATTCCAAAGCTTTGTGATTATATTCATTACATGAGTAACAGTGACCATGAAACACATTTTCATACCTTTGCTTTGGTGTCCATATTGAAGGTGTTTCTCTTTTGAAATTTCTTTGAGGTGTAAATATGGCTTCTTGATTCCTTCCTTGCTTTGTTCTTTTGAAAGTTTCCTTCCCTTGTGTAGATGGTTGACTTGCAACATTATTTCCATCTTTTGAGAATGAGGGACTTACCGTAAGCTTCTTTGAGGTGCTTGCTTCAACATGTGTATCTTCTTTGTTGTATCCAAGACCTGATTTATCATTTGGTGATCTTTGACTATCCAAGATTTCATTCAATATTGTTGAGCTATTCAAGAATTTGTCTGACTTCTCTACTTTCTTTCTAAGATCAACAACTTCATCTTCCAACTTATGACATGATTCTTCCTTTTCATTTACTTAATTCTTTAGTAGTTCCTCAACCCTTTTGGCTTCTTCAATTTGGGTCTTTAGATGGATATTAACTTCAAGAATTTTGCTAATATCATTATCTACCTTCTTATTTTCTTCTATTTCATTCTTTAGTCTTTTTATCTCTTCTTCTTTTTCTTCTAATTGAGACCTTTTACTTTCTTCTTGTTCCTTGAGCATTTTCTTTAGTTTCAAAATATGATTTTGATTCTTTTCACGAAACCTTTTAGTGTTCTATGAAATATAGCTATAGTATATATAACTATGGTCATAGTTGTATTCATATAGACCCTGTTGAGGAAAAGATATGAAATGATCTTACTCAAACATTTTCAGATCCTGCTCAACTAAAGCAAGATAGACGAGAATATCACCCTAGGTTTATAGCCATCAAAATTGATATCCTAATTCATGAGTATTATTTACAAGTTCTTAGGATGTTTTTTTATAAACAAAATCTTTCTGAAAAAATCATTATTTATGTAATTTTCTAAATATATCAGATGTTGAAATAAAGATAGAGACAGGAGTAAAGATACCAAGTCAATAATGAAAACAGATGAGACATAAAGCAATCCTTTATTTCATTCCAATCCATCAAATAATCGTTCTCTTTACAAAATTTCCTGAGGATGTTTTGGACCAAAGTCAAACTTAGAGGTCCTCGATGAAACATACAAAAGGACTTTTGACAGAAAATCAAAAAATTGAATTTGAAAATTTGGACCAACTTGCCACAGATTGTTGCCCACTAGACTCTACACAATAGCCTTTGTCAGTCATGAAAACTAATTCACAAACAAACAAATCTACACAGATTATCAAAGATAGATCAACACCTCTGAAAAACAAGTGTCTGAATGATGTAATTCAACCCTAAATCTTGTTGTCTACAATAGGACACTGCTATCATAAAAACGAATTAGGGTTCTAATGAATTAAGGAATGAATGAAAACTGAATTATCTCAACAAAAAATCAAAGAGCAAACCTTAGTATGCTTCTCCTTCTATTCTCCTCTTGTTCCTCCCTTTCCTTTTGCCTTTAAGCAAATTCGAATTGGTTGAAGTAGTTGAATTATTCCTTAGTTATGTTAACTAAAACTCAACCAACTTTTTAGTTAAGGTGGAAAAGTAATAAATCATAATAAGGGTTTTTTAAATAAATAATAACTAGTAGGTGGGACCCCTTGTGACTCCCTTTAGATTTTAACAATCATAACACAACTAGTTAATCAAACAAAACATCCTTCCTTGTGACTCCCATCATCACATTCATATTTGACAATTTATCTCAATGATAATTGAAATTATTACCATAATATATTACCCATATATCAAAAAATAGTGTGCTATCCAAAATTTCAGAAGTCAATTGTTATCATCAATAAAATAAAAACTTAAAATCCATATTTCCCACTTTGGGAGGCAATCCTTCCCTTGTTGTTTTCGTCACCTTTTGATATCTCTGAATTTTCCTTAGGCTGTGTGGAGCCTTTAGGCCTAATATCACTAATCACATGAGAGCAATCATCCCTCAAATGCATGTGGGAGGACACAGATTTATCAGAGCCATTGGAGGGTGAGTAAGTGGCAACAATGGATTTTCCTTTGTTAGGTGCATGGTGGGCCTCGATTTTCAAACTTTTGCTTGCATGGGAAGACTGAACTGGTGAGTGTACAAGGGCAACTTGGATAATTTGATTGATAGGTGAGGGAGTAGGTAAACACAAATTAGGCCAGCCACGATGTTGGGAGACTATTGGGTGGACAATCTCTTGCCATCCGTCATTTTCGGGAACTTCAGGTTGCAGTGAGACATGAGGAGGCACAGGGATACCAGGGACCTGTGGGGCTTTTAAGGGAGGCCTTTCAGGCCTAGGTTGGACCACTCCTTGCCCAATCCAGTTAAAAAACCTAGCTTGAAATAGTTGTCCTAACTCTTGCGAGTCTGCATCAAAGTGTATGGAGAATCTTGGCCTTCTAGGGCCCCTGTTCCAGTTACCTCTTCCTCGATTACCTCTACCATGGCTACCTCGGCTGAAAAATCTCATTCATGTATGCATAATTGATTAGCAAATAGTTTCTTTAACAACCATACATGACAACTCCTTTTAAAATATGAAATAAATTTTGGCTCAGCAACATATTAGACTCATGCAATCCAATCCATACAAATTGTTTAATCATTGTCAATGAGCAGGGGGTGAAAAAAGTTTCTAGGATATGTGAGGGGTTGTATTGAGCTAAAAATGTTAAAATGAGGGGGAAAAGATCACGATAACTGCTCATAGACAACAAATAATCAATTGTAATGGAAACCAAAGAACAGATCACTATAATTCGTCCTTACGATCTTAAACTGTCATAATACAGAGTTTCCCTTAACTGTAATTAACTTTAGGAACATGGAGTGGATAATGAATATGGGAAGGTGAGGGGATTGTAATTAGCGAAAAGTGAAATAATGGTAGGGAAAAGAGCAGATAATGTTCGAAAAATTAATTAAGTAATCCATAAAATAGTTATGTATTCAAAACCACTATCCCAGCACCAATTAACAATTACCGTGGTCAATTTAACCATTACTGCGTGTTAAACTTGTTCACTGTCCACATTTAAATCTTTAACACTTTTAATTAACACAGTGTCATCATACTCAAAATCAAACATGCTTTCCAAACAATCTGTATAAGAATTTTGTTTCCTCTCACTTCTTCCATTTAATATTTAAAACAAAATTCCAATGAACACAGTCATTTTTTCCAACTCTGTTCAACATCAAAACCTTAATCATTGTTCATAAATTAATTCCTCAAATCAAACACTGAAACAAGATCTTTTGAAACATGCCCGATTCCATTCCTTCAACCAATTTTAACAATTAAATTGCAATAAACCATACTATTTAAAAACCCATGCCCATCTATGATGGTGCAATGATACGATGCACGATATCCATAAAACATACACAGTGGACAACCAAGGCACAACTATCAACACTTTAAATTGCAATAATCCTGATCGAGCTATTAAACACACAGTAACATCGACCATCAGTTCCACTTATACCATGTTGTAGGAGACACACATACCAATACATAACGCAAGAACAATTTCTATGACTTAATCAAAGCATAAAATAATGTTGAGTCAACAATCCAACTGTTACCACACAAGATGCAACGACTGTGTGCCCATTTCATTTCTCAAATCAACCAATTTACCATGCTAAGCTATTGATTCAAATGTTATAATGCAGTGACTAAATACCAATAATCAAACCACTGTCAACGTTATTTCGTCAACTCTGTAATTAACCCGATCAACAGGGACGAGCCAATAATCAACCCCACTGGAAATACTACCCAAAAACTATAACAATAAACTAGACAACCGATAGAGTGTGACTGTTGAGTTAATCAAAATCGGTCTTAGTACCAATGAATACAAGAAAATAGTCAAGGGTTCGTTCGATCATTGAAACACAAGGAGATTGGAGTCGACCATATCAACGGTAGGTGAGAACCCTTCGAAACAACACAATGGACACACATGCCATATAACCATTAAATTGTATGACAAGGTGACAGTTCACACCAGGTAGGAGAGACTATAAACAGAGGAGAAGAGGCTCCTTACTAGCTAGTAATAACCCCGAGAACACGCATGGGCATAACCCTTGTGGTTTTCCCACAAAACTGAATAATGCTGGTAGAAATGTAGATCCATGTAATAGAAACCAACCCTAAAGAAAGACTTTTGGCATAATAGAAACCATAACCAACTATGTAGAAACCAAAATCATAAAACTAGTTCGCGACCCAGTGGAAAACGAAATGCAGTGACCCAAGGTGGTTCAAAAATCAACCAAAACAACCCCATAACACCAAATACGACCGGGTATGGTTACAAAACTGTGAGGAGGCGACCAACGAGTCTATATGGAATGAAACCCTCCAACAAAAACCCATAAAGACAAGAAAGATCCTTCATGGCTTCCACCACACAGAATAATCAATGAAATCGTGACTTCAACCATAAAATTTCCCATTTACAACGAATAACACACAAACAACTATTCTAGAGAAACACCACGAGTTTACACATTTGCCAGCTTTAAGAAAAGAATAGACCAATACATCACCGAGCCAACATCTATTTCATAAATAGAGTGAGTTCATGGATGGCGAAAAAAAACATACCTGTAACCAAATAGCCTTAAAAATGCGAGCTTGGTCGAGCAGTTCCTTCCTCGCCTGAATATTGAAGCTTAACCATGGCAAAAAAAACAATTGAACAATAGCCAAGCTAGGGTGATGGCCAGTGGGGGAAGTATGGAGTGACATGCAGTAAACGAACGTTGCTTCCATCCTCTTCCTCATTCAATTACGTAGTACACACCATCCAACCATCAATTAATCCATTGCATCGAAACTAACATCCATTTTTTGCCAAATGCGCCACCTGATATCACATTAACCATTGCCAAACATACCATAATGTATATCAAATGTGCCTTAATATAACTCAATAACATTGTATATCCACTAACATTGCTAGTTAGGACTAACATCAACCTTTTAAAATTTCAAATGCATATAGTGTAGCATAGTTTCCTTCTTAGATTTATTCCATATTTCTCTTATCTTTTGTTATGACTAACATGTGTCTTGTGCAAGTGTAACATGTAAGAAATAATGGCACTAATAGCATTGTAATAATAGTTGACATAAGCCATCATGACATGGAATTTAGAGTTTAGAGTAACGAAACCCACACATAGCATGCATTATCCATCTGCCATTATGTTGCAAATAAAACCAAGATTTCATCATCAATCATGTAGAACCCTGTAAGCAGTGTCGAACAACAACATAAATATAAAACAAGAACATGATCCTCGAATCTACAAGGGGGTCCCACCTACTAGTATTATATATTATTAACTTATAAATAATAGGCTTTAGCAACACTTTGCGGGCGAAATCCTCGTTGTGATTTTTATCGTTAACAGACCCCAATCAACTTTCTTTTTAAGCTTTGAAAGTTCTTCTTCTACTTCTTCCATGGGATAATTATCATCTATTTCTTCACAAACTATTTCTAGATATTCTTCTTCACATGTAGAGAAACATTCAACATCATCACATTTAGAATTATTGCAATCAGAGGATTGTGGAGATTCTTTACCTTTATTGTTCTTGATGGAGTTGTCTTTAGTGTCTTCCTTTTTTCCTTGGTATGTCTTCTCTAGATTTAGCCATAGATCCTTGGCGGAAGTGCATTGTCCCATGCTTTCTTTGATAGAACTTGAGAGTGGGGCTGAAGATGGTTTTGAGAGCCAATGCATCATTCTTCTTTTCTTCCTTTTGAGCTGCAAACTTTGACTTATTCTTCAAGGGAACTGATCCACCAATAGTTTCTTTCAAAAAACCTGCTCTTTTTTCCTTCAAATGCACTTTCATTTCTATTCTCCATGTTGAATAATTTTCCTCATCAAGGATTGGAACTTCATCATCCATTTGTGTGTCCATGGATCTCCTCCAAGCTTGTTAAGGCTTATAGTGAAGGCATGCTCTGATACCAATTGTTGGACACACCGACCACACTGAGAGGGGGGAGGGTGAATCAATGTAGGGCTCTTTTTAAAATTCCCTTAAAAAAAACTCCATAGTTAGCAATCACCATTTACTCATCACTTATTACTGTCATTTATACCCAGTTTTATGTGAACATATATCAGCAATAAATAACAACAACATATATCATCAACAATCCATCACCACAAAGAACACAAGATGTATGTACAATTTTGTTTTTATTATGGAATATAATCCTTGGGTTTATAAAAAACAACTAAATAGAATTACAAATCCATAAGAGCACCAGCTCTACAATGCAAGACTCAGCTTACACAACTCAGCACCAACTGAGAAGAGGATTCAATCCTCAACATATACCAATCTGTCAACAGGTATGCGACATGTCAGTAGTTAAACACACATATGTGCATGCCCTACCAATAGTGCAACCCATGTATGTATGCGGTTTGTCTCACAGCAGCTTGTGTGTGCCTCCTTAAGATATAGAGTTTTCTTTCTTCATGAAAACTTAGATCTTCTGCATCCTCTATCACATCCACTTCTGCCCTTCACTGTCCAATCTGTACCATAACCAATCACAACACATCTATGCTCTCCAACAACTTACTCATGCTCCTCAACCATACAATATGAATGTTACTCAATCATGTATAAGTAACCAATATACTATGGCAACCATATCAGTACTAAAACATAAGAGTGTTGCTCACTCAGTCAATGAACCAATAAAACCATATCATAACTTGCAATCACTCTCTTCCTCAGAATAGATCTTCAATATATGCTCAAGAGAGATTACTTTACAAGAGACCCTTGCCTCTTATTTATACTCTCCAAGTGGCTTCCTTAGAGGCATCCACTAGGCCACTTTGTCCACATATCCACTTTATCCAAATAACCATTTGTCCACATAGCCACCTTTATTCAATTTGGTCCACTTAGCCACTTTGTTCACATGGCCACTTGTCTACTTAACCCACTTTCCTTATTTTAAGGTTAGCCCACTCATAACCACTTTCCATAATTAGAAAGTTCTCCATTAACTTTATTATCTAAATAATCCTCTTTGAATTCATCACTTCACTTTATTATTTAAATAATTTCTTCTTTTTAAACTCTTTGACTTCTTTGACCTTTTGGGGCTTCTAGCCACCACATGAGGGTTATCCAACTTCGTAAGGTCATAACTCTCAAACCGTGAGGAGTTATGTGACCTTCCACATACCACCGGAAACAGAATGACAAACACTATCCATCTAGGATAGTTTCGTTGACAAATTCACTGATGTTCATCTCATTGTTCCATAATTAAGCATGGATTATCTAACCATACTTCTAGGATAACTGAACTGCAAAGCGTCTTCCCGTGAGGGATTTAATTATAAGGGGACCAATTTGGAGTTCATCCATTTGTAATTCCTATCAACCATGACAAGACAATAATGAGTCATATTTACATCAATCCAATTGGAGTAACCCATGAAAATATATCACTATGAAATTGTCCCTTTGTCATTGATTTTATGCATGACCACATGATCCAACGATCAATACATTCATGCATACATCCATCTATGCATCATATATCATTGACAACACATTGATCCATCTTCATCTATGCATCACATCATCTATGTATCATATATCAATGACAACACATTGATCCATCTTTATCTATGCATGACTTTATTGATCAATGAATTCACTTGACATCCATTCATTTACAATAGTGAAAATATATACTTCATCAATATGCTATGACAAGATGTTGTTCCTTTGACATCAACGACAACATGATCCAACAGGATATTCCCAAGAATTAATAGAAATTATTATATCCTCCAACATCCCTTCGGGTTTGACCATGGATATGTCTGCAAGTTTGAGAACAGTGGGGGTATTCCTAAAAAAATCCCTGAAGGTTGAGTTTTAACATAGTATCTTTGGTCATAACATTGACGGTAGCCCCTAAATCTATGAGAGTATTCTAGATGAAAGTTTTGTTGATGTGAACATTCACTAAAGGACTTCATGTATCCAAATATTTAGGTACAATTAACTTTCCCAACATAAGGTCAATCAGTTGTCCTATAGCATTTATGGTGGCACCATCTTTTATTTTTCTCCCTAGCCTTTTGATGCACTCTTCTTTGATAAATCTGTTGAAAATGGGCACATCCTTGATGGCTTGTAAGAGACATATTTTTAGACACAAACTCTTGAGTTATCCTAAGAGTTCTTTCTCTCTAGATGTATAAGTTCTCTTTGCATTTAATATTTTAGGATAAGGAGGAGTTTGTGGTTGGGGTGAGGTAATATCTTCTTTTTTAAGATTCTACATTTTTTATGAGTTTTGGTTGTTGTTGCAAGAATTTTCCTGATATGAGATTAATTTCTTGTACTTCCAAGGAATAAGTTTGATAAGTTGTTTCATTGTTGTACACAGGTTGAACATGATTTTTATTCGGATTTGGAGCAGGTTGACCAGGTAGTTGAGGTTGTTTAGGAGGAACACTATTTTGAGTAGTGTTTTGAGTTGAAGGGGAGGAGGCATTAATGTTGGTTGCTGAAAATTTTGTGGCCTCCATCCTTGCAGAGGTTGACTCCACTAGGTGTTTTGATTTTGTAGCATTCTAGGAACAGATTGGTATGGATGAGGAATTGGTGGTCCTTGATATTGCCAAGGATTTGGATTTGTCCAAGGAAATGGATTGAGAATATGCCATGGTTGAGAAGAAATTTGAGTATTATATGCACCAAAATTTTGAGTTGGATTGAAGTTCAAACCTGCTTGGAAGTGTCTTGGTGCTCCAATCCTCCTTTGATTAATGAAGTATAGTGATTCCAAATTCTCCTCTGCTCCTCAAAATGTAGCTTTCAATCCTGGCAAATAAGGACATTTGTTAGTTAGATGATTTTCTTCACAAATACCACAAACATCTACAAGGTCTAGAGGGAACTCATTTCTAGGATGATTTTTAGTTCATTTAGGGCTATAGATGGTGAATGTTTTCTCTGCTTCCTCCAGTTTCTTGTTTATCTACAAAGTATCCAATTCCATGTATAAAAAATTCAAGATATCAATTTTCATATCTTCTATCAACCCTCCTAATTCATTTTTTATATGAGTTGTAGGGTTAGAATATTGAGGTACGAAACCTCTACTGCTTATACCTTTCTTTCTTGAGGATCTTGAATGGTTTTTAAATATTCTCTTGATATCATCATAATTCAATTGATAGATATCTCCATTAGATAGGAGATTCAATGTTTCCATGAGATCCTATCTTACTCCTATGAGTAAGGCAAGCTTGAGTGAGTCTTCATCCAGAGTACAACTTTGAGCTATTTTGTAGCTTAGTTGGAATATCTCTTCAAAGTCTTCTAGAGATTCACCATGTCCTTGAATCTTTTTCAATATCTCATCCCTTGTGTCCCTTGCTTTGCAATAGTCTCAGTATCTTTTGTTTAAGGTATTTTTCATTTGATCCCAAGTTGTGATACTATCTCCCTCCAAGCTCATGAACCATCTTAGAGTTGAATCCTTCAAGGTAGAAGGAAAAAGTTTGAGCTTATGTTCATCAGTAGTATAATCATATGTCCTACATGTAAGTGCAAACTAAAACAAGAAAGTGTAAGGATATTTAGAAACAAGTCCAAGAAAATGAGGTAAGGAAGAACGATTAATATTTTTCATCTTAGTCTCTCCATTGGATTCCCGTATGGGAAACTAAAATACTTCTACCATCTATTCTTCACTAGCCATGGCATAAGGTGAGGGAGATTGACCTGCTTCTGAAAGATTTTTAAATTCTCTAGCTTCCCTTTCCAATAAAATTTCAAGTGTTTTAGGACCAATCTCTGGATTACTTGGACCTATTTTGGGGTGGGGGTTTTTGGTAAAAATTTTCCTTTTCTATCTCTAGGTATAGTCATTCATGAAATTAAAGAAATTGAAATCAAGACAAAAATGTAAAGAGTGTGACAAGGAGCTAACAATACTCATTCGAAGTGAAAGCACTTGGGCTTTTACACTACATAAATTCTATAGTGAGGTTGGCATTGTGACTGATTTATCTTTTGTACTTCTCCAAGTCACACAAAATAAAACAAAAAGGAAAATTATATCCAGACTTTAGAAACTCCCAGGAAATGATGCCAAAAAGTCATAGACCTATGAATAACAACAATAATGCTATTGCATCCCTGGCTCCTTACTTTACTTTGTCAACCCGAGATTCGTACAAACTTGAGAGGTGATGTGCAATGTATATGCAATATGTACTGAGAACAATAGAGGTCTAATATTAATCAAGGGTTGAAATGCATGAAATGGTGCAAAGAAATGAAATGGCAGAAATAAACTTTAAAGTATTGCTTGAATGAAAAGCACACCAATTTAGAAGAGAGAGTAATCTAGATTGCAGAAAAAAAGAATTTAATTTGATGGCATGAAATAAAGCATACCAAACCATGAAAATCAAACTGAATGGAAAATATAAATTCTTTCTAGTGTATGACATAAAACTATAATTAAATAAATTAAGTTGGTGCATGGACTAAATCAACTACTTTATGCCTAACCCTTGAATCAAAATCAAGCCATATGTCTCCTTATTGTTTATTGCTATTTTTATGAAAATAATATTAAGATAAATTGAAATCTAGAGCTAAAAAATTCTTATAGGAAGTTTCTATAGTAATTGTACAGTTTCTACATGAATTGTTACGATCCTACAAGAAGCCAAAAAAAAGCCTAGAAATATAGTATGAGTCTTCTGAATCATCAACAAAGATAGACTAAAATAAAAACAAGGTAGAACTGAGGTTCCCAGCCTTGATATGACACCTAAGAGCATCCCAATAGGATCTTGACTCTTTCTACGTGATACCTGTTGAAACTAACCAGTTTATGATAAGTTGACAGAAGTCCTGAGCACCCTCTGACAACACAAGTTATTTTCCAATATAAAGAAATGCTCATTTGGCATGTAGAGAATTCAATACTTGAGATACATAATGGATGAACATGGGGTGCATGTGGACCCAACCAAGATCCATGTCATTCATGATTGGATTACCCTGACAACTCTGATAGAGCTCCACAAATTCTTGGGCCTCACCAACTTCTACTTCTACTACAGGCTTGTGTTGGGGTTCTCTGATATTGCTTGGCCCCTAAGCCAAGTGACCAAAGGTGGAGCTAAGGTCAGGTCTGCATTGTATGAATCATAGCATAAATCATTATAGGATTTGAAATGTCATCTTTGCTATGCATCAGTCCTCATGTTGGCATACCTATTGTTATCACACTAAGTTGCCTTGGGTTTTTTAGTTTGTTTCCATCTTTTCCTAAGCCTTAGATTTTTATTTTTTAAATTTCACCCCTTTTAAAATTGTGTTTGTTAGGACCCCCTTGATAAATAAAGTGTTGAGTCATGACTTATGTTTTGATTCTCATGTGAATTTGCACTTAGGACCATTTTTGTTCATGACTTAACTTTGATCCCCCCTCATGATTTGTCACTAGGATCGATTCTCTCCATGAATAGATTTATTTGACATACCATTTTCCTCATTCATGCCCTCATAGCCATGCCTTGCTATCCTTTTCTTACTTGTCCAATCATTTTTTGAAATGGAGCATTGCCCACTCATCAGGAGTTTCCGTAGCGCCTTTCTCGTTCATCATTTTCCACCTTGAGTTATGATTACAATATTGATGACATCTTCCTTGTTTTCAGTGCCAAGATTTGGTTAAAAGATGCCTTCAAGATATTGTATTTACGAGCTCTAATAACGGTTTGTGATTTTGAAAAACTTAAGATTGTTGCGCTGCGCAAACACCCAGTTCTAACCAGTCGACAACAGTGCTACCAGATCCAATGTTGAGGTAGATTCGAAGGCTGGGATGTTCGTGACTTCTTTCTGAAATCTCTCTGAGGCTTCAAACAATTTTTTATTCCACAGGTACCCCGTGTTTCCTCCTCTGCACATAATTTTAAAATAGAGTTAGCGCTCAGAGTTTTGGATTATCGGGCTTGCATAGTTGAAGGAGACCTTTCCTTACACCATTCTATCCTTGTCTCCTCTCTTTTCAAACCTGTAAATTTCACTACATGTATGTCGTAGTCTGATACATTCACCCACCATAGCTACTAAGCTCACAACATCTAGACAGTTCTATCCTCTGCATACACAGTGCGCTACCTAGAGGCATTGCTTAACCACACTGTTTCTCCCCTGCTTCCTTAGACACTTGGGTCGGGAGTTGTCTACCCAGTTTCAAAGGCCAATTACAGAGTGCCCTCTCATTATCTAATTGTTCAGTACCTGCACAAATCCAAGGGAGGGATTTCCTCATCCAAGTTTAGCTTACTAGCAATTAGTCTGGTTTAAGGGAAGTTCTTGTAAAAGTGCAACCTTGTCCATTTGAAGTTTGACTTTAGGTCCTCTTGGTCACTACCACCCCATAGACATAAGAATCTCTCATCCTAAGCTATGGAGACTCCTTAGATGAAGAAGTCACACAAGGTGGGAAAGGTAGTTAGAACTGAACCTTTGGATATGCATCTTTTTGAGACAGAGCCCATGGCAAGAAAAGTTTTTCAAAGACTGGGATGCCTCTCTTTCTGCCAGAATATGAAAAGAGGTCCTCTTGAGGTGACAAGGCAGTTTTCCTTACATTTTGATGGTCGAAAGACCAAGGTAGGGTATTTAGAATTCGAGGTGATTGAGGCCTCTATTTTAGCTGCAACAGGAATCCCTATCACATGTGAGAAATGGTTTAAATCCATGGCTTTGAATGCAGCCTATGCCAAAGATTTCCTTAAGCCTGAACATCAAGCTAGTGATTTGTCTAAAGGTGTGCCAAGGAATCAACTGATTGAGCAGTTTGACAAGATATTGAGAATTATTCAGAGATACTTTACATGTGAAGGGAGGTTCAACACATTATACCAGTACCATATAATGCTTCTATTGCATTTTATTGGTAAAATTGAAATGAATATTCCTTACTATTTGCTAAGGAGCATAGGTAAGATGTCAGACATGATTCAATACAAATATAAGGATGTGGATACTAGCATATTCGACTCTGGATTGATTAGAATGCTAGTTTATGAAGAACTGGGTAAGAAAGATATCTCATGGGAACATTTTTTTGTTGCTTCTCACTTCAAGTTGGATATAGCAGCTACTCCTCAATCGCAGAAAGAAAGCCCTTTATCATCCACCAGTGCTGCTAAAGTAGGTACCAGCAAGAAGAGAAAGGGTAGAGTTCTTGTTCAAGATTCATAGGTCATCAAGGAGGTCACGGGAACTGAGGAGGAAGCTTGCCATTCCCCACAGAGAGATTTTTCACCCCCTCCTCCACCAGAGTTAGAAGAAGTTCCTTCTACTACTAAAACTGCAACAAAGAAAGGGAAGAAGCTATAATTCTCCTCATCTCGTCCAACAGACAGTACCAAGTTCAAGAAACCTTTCACAAGATCATCAGCTCCTAAAGAGGTTTTTGAAGAACAGTCCCTACCAAAATCCTTTATCCTAACAAAGAAGAAAGTTAAAGGCATTGAAAAGACTGTGGAGAAGAAAGAAGAAACCCATGTGCAAAAGAAGAAAGATAAAGGCAAAGGTATCAAGAAGCCTGATGAGATAGACAAGAAAATTCCTATGCAGCAGGAAGAGGAGACCATGAAAAAACCTGTTGAGATTGTTCATGTCACTACTCCACCTAACATCCAGACATTCAAAAGATTAATTGGGCTACTTAGGGATGCTAGGAAGGAGGTGGCTCAGTTGAAAACATAAGCGTTGTCTGACAGGTTTAAGATGAAATAACTCATGGATGGCTACAACCACATTGTTGACCTCACAAGGTTTGCAACAAGAAATTCCCAGCCTCTCCATAGGCAACTCAAAAACCTTTACAGGTAAAACATAGGCTTTCAGTCTCAGAACAGGAAGCTCAAAGCATAGTTGCATCATTTTCAAGATGAAGTGGCTCAAAGGAACTTGCAGGTATTGGTTGAAGCTTCTATTGAAAAGGAGACACCAACAGCCAAGGAGAGCATAGCTCCACTGAAGAAGCATGTCACTGCTAAAAGGAAGAATCCTGTTGTGCCAAAGGAGGATCCTCCTTCCCCAAGGAAGAGTGTCAGGTTAAGGTGTCAGGGTAACGAAGTAGATAGTGAAAGGTGAGCCCATTTTTGAAGATGGTTCCTTTTTGTGAGGATAAATTGTTGTTGAAACACTACCTCTGCCACTTATATAGGCTTCTAAGTGTTTATTGTTCAGATTTTTGGGCTCTTTATGAGGAATTAACTCCTTCGACAGTAATAGTGCATACATTCTGTAGCGCTATGGCGCTACATAATAGTCTATTTTTGGTGTTCCAATGGTTTTCTACCTACAATGTTGTTGAATCACCTAAAGATAATGGTGCTACTACTACTCAAGGTCGCTACTTGTTTCGCACATGTCCAAGTGAAGGTGCTACGTATTTTTATGGAGCTACGTAAAATTTGCATAGAGACACACAGCGAGCGCTACCTAAATTCTCTACCGAATTTTTGGTAGAGATAGAATTTGCACAGAGACGCACCAGAGTAGCGCTACCAAAATTCGCTACCTAAATTTCCGCAGAGACTAAATTTTGCACAGAGGATACAAATATTTGGTGCTACCTATTTTGCTACCTGTCTCGTTTGAGGTTGCACTACAGAGTCTCATGAAATTTGGTGAAGACATTACGAAGTGCGCTACTCAGAATGTTACCCAAAGGTGCTACCAATAGATACCAAGAATCCAGGAGGGTCAAGCTAACAAATTTTGGATAGCTGATGATGGAGAGAATTGCAGAAATAGTAGTTGGAAGCATGATGATAGCCACATGCCCCTGAAAGACACATGGAAAACAAGTAATTGTGCACCAAAGAGGGATCAAGTTAGTTTGAAGATTGGTTGGATTAGTCACCAACACTTTTCTATTTTATAGCATAGGTTGTTCGTCAAGTTGTTAGATGAAATAAATGCTTAGATATTTTCATGGGAAGAAGGCCAGATCGTACCTCCAACTGTTGCCTCCCTCTTTGTTATAAATAAATAGATGAAATGATTTAGTAGGTTCGAATGGTTGATCAAGGCTCCCTCATATTGTAATATTTTGATGAAGTTACTGTGAACTAGTTATGTACTTGACTGAAGATATCTTGGTTAATAGAAATCAACTTCTCTTTCCAGCTTATTTTCTTATGATGCTAAAGTGTTCATGCTTTGAATGATTCACATGAATGTTTGTGGTGATATTATGGTGTATGTTTGATTATTATATTATCATGATGTTTTTTTAGTGTCCTTAAGTTCTGAACTCAAGAAGATCTTGTGTTAAGAATATTTCTTCCTTAGGTTGTTTGCAGACCTGATGTTTACAACAACCCCTACATTCCTCCCACTGAAGTCTTCCCTCTGTTCATACTTACTCCCAATTATTGATTGAAGTTAGCCAAGACCTTGATTGCTTGTGCATTCTAGCCCTGATTTTTGAGTTGGAATATTATCATCTTGAGTCTTATCCATTTGGCCCCTCAAAAACTCTTTTACATTCATATATAACTTGATGGGTATCGGGCTTGTCTTCCAAGCAATCTGAAGGTGATTCCTAGTGCTAACACCTACAACAACCATTTGAGATTGAGATAGATTCTTCTAACTATGCTATTGGTGCACTCCTCACTCAATAGGGACATCCAATGGCCTATCATAGTGAGACACTATATGATGTTGTTCGTGGATATCCCACCTATGACAAGGAGATGTACCCCATTGTGTAAGCAAGACGACTATGGAAGAACTATACTATGGGAAAGGAAACAATCATCCACACATATCAAAAGCCTCTATGATTCATCTAGACACATGGGAAGCTGTAGAGTGACCACCATCAGGAATGGTCCACATACCTCTAACAATTCCACCTGAACATTAAGTACAAGAAGGGAAATGCAAACCATGTTGTATGTTGCCTTAGTCGGCCTCCGATTGTGGCACTATCTACAGTTCTTGACTCCCTTAGGCATGATACCTTCGGGTGCCCACAATTATACAACAATGACTCTTACTTCACTACTACTTATCTAATGCTAAGTGCAAGGAAACAAGTTCGAGACTTCCACCTCTAGGATGCGCTCTTGTGCTATCTGGGCCATGTCTCTGTTCCTTCAAGTGATCATGAAAATCTAATTTGGGAGGCACATTACAGTCGAGTAGCAGGGCACTTCAATGTGGAAACAACAGTGGAAATTCTTCAAAAGTATTTCTATTGGCCAAATCTTTGACAGGACGTCAATCGTTATATTATGTCATGCATTTCTTGTGTCGTCATTAAACCATCCATCAAGAAGCAAGGGTTGTATACTCCTCTCCCTATCCTGGACAAGCCTTGAGAGTCAGTCTCCATGGATTACTTGTCATATTTGCCGCCATAAAACATGGTCACGATTGTGTCTTTGTGGTCTTCGATCGATTCTCTATGATGTCTATTTTGGCACCCTGTAAAAAGGGTATCACAGCTAAGGCCACTGCTTGGCTATTTTTTAGCATGTTTGGGTTTATTTTGGGCTACGAAAGACCATATTTTCAGATAGGGACATCATGTTCATCAATACCTTATGGTCCATCCTATGGTCTTTGATGGACACCAAGTTGACCAAGTCAACTACCTTTCACCCCCAAACAAATGGGAAAACAAAAGAGGTCAACAATATAATTGTGCATATCCTACACATGTACAATACCAAGCATCCATGTACCTAGGATGAGAACCTTCCATATGGTCAAAATAACTATAGCATATCCATTCACATCTCTATTGCCCACGACCCTTTTCAAGTCTACTTGGGGTTCCAACCATTGGCCCCTATTGATGTAGCTCTTCCCATTTCATCTTCACCGATAGAGTCTTGCCATGCTCAAACGAAGGTAGACAAAGCAACCAAATTTTTTGAATGGATCCAACACCTCCAACAATCAATTCATAATATATTGCAAAACCCCAATTCTAATTACAAGCAATGACAAGATCAACATTGGGTTCCACACAAGTTTTAGGTTGGTGACAAGGTCTAGTTGAATTTGCAGAAAGAGTGTCTCACGGACCCCCATAAGAAGCTTACACCACTCTGAGATTGGCCTTACACCATCACCAATGTTGTGGATGAAAATGATTTTGAATTGTGTATTCCTCCTATTCTTGGCTTACACCCAGTATTTAATGTGGAGTTGCTTCGACCATGTTTCCCACCTTTGTTGAACACCTCCACTACAAGGAGAATACCTTCTAGCTGAGGTTTTTAGTGTTACAAAATTTGGCAAAATTTTCAAAATAACCTTTGCTACAACCTCCTCTATTGACTGTGAACGTTTTAGTGGAGGTTCCATATAACTAAAAAAAATTAGGCGAGCGAAGGTTGTAGCCGAGTTTTTTTTTTTCCGGTGTTGTTCTTGTCAAAATGAATCGGTACGGTATTGACGAACATGCATCGATGCATTAATATAATAACAATGCATCAATGGGTTCATATAACACAAATTCCTCTATGTGGTAATATAATAAAAAACGCCCCAGTGCGTTTATAACTATTACACACTAGTGTTTATCTAAAAGACTATTTTACAGTCTTAAGGTAAACCTCAGAAGGATATGAATTCCCCTACATTTTTAGAGAGGTGGTACTCCTTTTTTTTCTTATAAACTTATAACAAAATTTGAAAAGAACCAAATTCTGTAAAAGCTAACATTCTTATTCAAAAAAATATCTGGAATATGGACCAGATACCCTTCAAAAAGAAAACAAATATATACAATATTTACAACGTGGATAAAACAAATATGAAAAATAAAAGGTTGACATTTCCATCATAACATTTATCGAGACAATAAAAGATACCCACATTGAAAAGAGACGAGAAAGATGGACCTCATAGATAATAGAACTTTAAATGATCATTCCATTAAACACCAAATAGATTATGACGGATAAAACATTTGGAAACTCAAGCTTCAAATCAAAGTCTTTGAGAATACAATAATGTAGTATCCCAAGTAGTTCTCTCGGAGTCTCAAAAATAATATAAGTCTTTAAATACAAATTCAATATATTTAGAGAAAAAGTATGTGTTCGCCCTTCAAAGAGGATTGGGATTGGCTCCCACAGACTATAAAAATAAAAGACTGTGATGGAAAGTACTCATTATCTTTACTTGTTTGCAACCGATTCCTTTATAGTTGTATGTTGTGGTTGAGGTGGCATAACCACTGTAGTTGCTTCTTGATTTTTTGGTTAAGTAATTCTGATTAATGCCTTTTTCAACCACTCCTCAAAGTATTCCCTTAACTGTGCTATGCTAATTTCATGCTTAGTTTTAATTTCAAACATGGTTTTCAAATTTCCTGAAATCCATCTCTGATTGATGCAATGTGTCATCGACTTCGTCATTCCTATCGATATACCAAACTAGCCATTTTTCAACTTCATCTTCAGAAAACTCTATAGTCTCAGTAAATTCATTTTCCCAAGTGATTTTTAATGCATTAGGTTGTCCTGTTAAAAATTATTTTGATAGGATCATGGTATTCATCGATAAATTGGGACCATTTAATTCTTAAGTAAGACCAACAAGTTTGAGGAACAAATCACTCCTTTTATTTCTTAAGACACAAGTTTCATTTATCGTTTCTTTTAATTCCTTGATTCTCCTTAGCCAACATGCATATATTTGTTTCATACGGTAAGGCGAAGGAAGTTTTTGTTCTTTCCTTCAGGCTTCATTTAAGCTTGAAAATTTGTTTGAAAATGTAGTTACGGCTTCCTTGAAAAATCCTTCATCATTTTCCAAATCCTTTTGCAAGTATTCTTTGAAATTTTGTATTTTGGACGAAAAGCTAGCAATGCTTTGGGCAAGCTCACAAATTTCTTGGATTATATCAATTCTCTTATGTATGGCATCACCAACATATTTTATTATAGCTTGCAATAAGCTTGATGAGCCTTTGTACTTTGTGTTGCTTTATAGGGTATCGTCTAACACAAGTGCAGGTTGGATTGAATTCAAAGGTTCAGGAAATAATGGTCTTGGTACCAAAGCAACTTCCAATTCTTTTATCCTTCTCTTCAATTCTGAATTTTCTTTTTCCATGTTATCAATTGACTGCTTCAAATCCTCGCCAGTAGCTCTGTGGAATTCTACAATTTTTTATGGTGCTACTCCATCCAAATCAATTGAGGATTTCCATCTTTCTGATGACCTTTCATTCCTAGTATTTACCTTTTCTGGTAACAATTTCTTAGTCTCGTGATTGTAGGTCGCATGGTGTAAAGTTACAGATTCTTCTTCAAATATTCCAGGATTCTGGGTAATGATAGCATTAAGAATTTCTCTCGTTTCCAATAATCTTTGTGCGGACCAACTAGGTTCTTCAATGAGTTCATCCAATTCCATTGCACAGGGACTCTCCTGGACTCCAGGTATGCTTAACTTGATTGATGATGTATTCCTTTTTCTTTTTGCATGAGTATACGTAATATGTTCTTTTTCAATATTTTTCTTCGGTGGCTCTTTATCTCCACCATCATCTAACCCTCCAATTGATGTTTTTCTGGTCTCCATTCCATTGGTTTTATTCTTCGTCCTCAATGGAGTGCTTCTTTGGGATGTTGTTAGTGAATTAGGGATTTGATTTGTCACTTCCCTACCGTGTTGTCTATGTACTTCATTGGTGTTGTTTATTTCTCCTGTGTCATTTGAAACTCGATAGGAAACTATTTCATGGAGATCTAAATTATCTTCGCCAGCATCATGAAACAATTCAATTTTGGTGAAATGTGAAGAGTACTTGACTAATTCCATATGTGCAGTAAATTTATAGTCTAGGTCAAAACCCTCAACAAATTTAGCTTCCTTCAAGCCCAGTTGTTCATGGTGTACTGCCAATTCATTAAGGTGGGTTACATGCTTAACAATAAATTTCTCAATTTCCCGTGGTAGGGGTATGCATTGCTTTTTCCTCTTATCATGGAAGAAGTGGGCCCAAGTCTTATGATGTTTTCACATTTCTATGACAAAGAGTTTATCTGATACATAAAATGGTAAAAGGAAAGTCTTCTCCTTACTACCAAACAATCTAATCACAGTAAATTATTCAAACATTTCATAAGCTCCTTTCCCAGAGAGAAAGGAAGTTTCTTCGAGGGACAATCTCAATGTATTATAACCAAAAATCAACTTTTTTAATTATGAAATGAAGTTGTTATGAATTGAGTAAAAGTTGTATTGATATTTATGTCTGTATCGGACCGAATACCACAAATAAACTAGCTCCAATTTAAAATCAACATGTTTTTCCCTTGGAAAATAATCAAACACATGGCCATAAGCGATGGCGAAAATGTGGTAAGAGGTCATATAAAAATTTCAATTCTTTTTGAGGTTATTCAAATGGAAATAAATTCCATTTGAGATAATATAACCCCAATCAATAATGGATTTTTCATGCAGTGTTAGGGACCTAACCTCCCTAACCCCTTGTTGGATTACTGAGAGAGGGGATGAATCAATAATAAAGCAATTTAATCCTTTTTAACCATATAATCCAAGTGTTATATCAATGTAGCATTATCATCCAATAACTGCAGAGTAAATAAGCAATGAACAAATGAACAATCATACACATACACAGTACACTAGTGTTTTACGTGGAAACCCAAAGCGGGAGAAAACCACATAATGCTTTTTCTTATATGTCTTGAATAATTTCATTCATTGGAAGCACCAACTTCCTTTGTTTTCCAACTGCAACTGGAAGGAGGCTCCAACCCCCTTGTTTCTTAGGCTACAACCTGAAGGAAGCTCCAACTCCCCTATTCTTTGGCTACAACTAGAAGGAGGATACAACCCCCTATGTTCTCCAGCTACAACCGGAAGGTGGCTACAACCACCTGTCCTTGCCACATCCAACCGCCATGAAGTAGAAGTATAATTATGGAACCACTGTCACACTATCACTGTGAGATATACCATTGCAAACCTGTACCAATAAACCTGCACCATGCATCAACCTGTACCATAAACAAGTGCATCAACCATGCACCAACTTGTACCAAACAACCCATAATCAACCTGTACCATAAACAAGTGCATCCAACCATGTACCAAGTATGTATCAATCATGTGTCAACTACTCATCAACTATGACTCATCAATATGTATCGACATCATCAACTATACACCTCATGTATGTGCCAACTCATCAACTACTTGTCTCAACCATGTACCCAACATGTACCTCAACCAAAATCCCTCATCAATGTCATCATCCAAATATTATTTGTAACTCTATAATAGACCTAGTGTATATGATCACATACCTACAAACCTTCACTAACTTTAACAACAAGAGACTAGCATTTTCATCAAACTTTTCTTTAGTCTCACATGACTAGTTTGGATTAGTCAGCAACCTTAACTTGAAATAATCATAACTATGTACTTGTAATGAATAAAGATCTGAAAATGATACATAATGTTCTTCAGTGTGTTTTATGCAATTCCTTCAGGTGTCACTACTTGGAACCTCTCATAAAATGAGTTATAGCAAAAATGACATACCTTGTTCAATTTTGTCTTATTCTAGAGAGCGACCTTGTAGAGCGTGCCCCACACAGAATATTTGTTGAATAGATCTGAAAATGTTACAAAACATACTACAAACTATACTCTAACCAACACATTTGGTCTTACTAAATTTGGATCTATTATGAATAATTTATGACGTTTTTACCCGAAACACCTATTTTAGACTAGTTTCAGGACTAGCCACAAACCCTATTTTCCACGAAGTGTAACTCAAAAGATACAACGAACCACAAGCCTAATTTTTTACCACGGATAATTGGATATGTTTCCTCAATGGAATAGAAATTTCATGGTCTGAATCATTCTATAAAAAAAAATTTTACGAAAATGGTGAGATGACTTGTAAATAACATACCTTAGAAAGCATCATCAAAAAAATTTATCCTCCTTTGAATTCTGGCCTTATTTTCTTCACCTTCCCTCTGAAATTCAGCTTAGATATCCTTTGGTTACCTCATTCAACTATAGATATTCAATATTCTCAAGTGTGATGTAAAATTAGAGAGCCTTTCCTCTTATTTATACTCTCCATCTTCTAGGTCACTTAACCCATTTCTAGGTCACTTAATATATTTCTATGTCACTTAACCCATTTATAGGTCACTTAACCTGTTTTCCTCATTTTTAGGGTTAACCAATTTCCATAATTATAAATGTCTCCATTACTTTATCATTTAAATATTCCTCCTTGACTTTGTCACCTCACTTTATCATTTAAATAATCTTCTTTGATTTAGTCACTTCAATTTATTATTTAAATAATCCTTCTTGACTTTTTCACTTTACTTTATCATTTAAATAATAATTTCTTCTTTGCAAGCTCTTTGAATTCTTTGACCTTTTGGGGCTTCAAGCCAACATATGAGGGTCCTCCAACTTCGTAAGGCCATAACTCTCAAACCGTGAGGAGTTATGTGACGTTCCACATACCACCAGAAATGGCATGACATGTACTATCCATTAGAATATTACCTTCAAATATATGAAAAATCATACCATTATACATGAAACAACCTTGGGTCCATTACCCAAACCTTTATGCCACCAGAATTCGCTATCGGACTGTCTTCAAGGTTTGACATCAATGACAACCAACCTTAATCAACAATATCCCTCTTTGGCATTAATGGCAACACTCTGATGCAATACTGAAATCATTTCATGCAATACTGAATTCATATCACTCATGCTCCCCCTGGAACCATGCCTTTGTCCTCTGTATCTCTGTGACCATTTCTCCCCCTGGAATCATGCCTTTGTCCTCTGCATCTGATAAATCTCTCCCCCTTTGTCATCAATGGCAAAGGTATATTTTCATCCGGGGTTTCTCCCCCTAACGGAACAGTCCTCTTTATGGTGTTTCCTCGTGTACATCTAAGACATATAAGATAAGCATTCAAAAGCATTCATTTTGGAGTAGAAATAATTCCGAGTCTCTGGCGAAGATACTCAAAGGCTTCCCATGGAAGTGGTTTTGTAAAGATGTCTGCCACTTGTTCTTCTGTGCCCACATACTCAACTCTGATGTTCTTTTCTGCAACATGTTCCTGTATAAAGTGATACTTGATTGGAATGTGCTTCGTCTTGGAGTACATCACCGTGTTCTTTGAGATACTGATGGCGATTGTATTATCACAATAGATTGGAATGGGCTCATCATACTCAACCTATATATTTGTCAAAGTTCATTTCATCCAAAGAGCATGTGTACAACATGTTGTTGCTAAAATATACTCTGCCTCAACTGTAGATAGAGATATCGATGATTGTTTCTTGCTTAGCCATGATACTAAACACTCACCCAAGTAGAACATTGCTCCACTGGTGCTTCATCGGTCATCAATACAACCTGCCCAATCTGCATCTGTCTAGGAAATAAGAGATAGATCATTTTCTTTTGGATACCATAATCCAAACTCTTCTGTTCCTTTGAGATATCTTAAAATCCTCTTCACTGCTAACACATGTGATTCCTTTGGTGATGCTTGAAATCGTGCCACCTGTTCAACTGCTTGCATTACATATGGTCTAGATGTTGTCACATATAGTAGGCTACCAATCATTGACCTGTATTTCCTCTGATCTATATACTTTGAATCATCATCTTTCCTTAACTTGCAACTGGTTTGCATGGGAGTGATAACCGGTTTGCAATCTTCCATTCCAAACCTCTTTAGAATTTCTATGATATACTTGGTTTGAGAAATAAAAATTCATTGGTTTCTTTGATGTATCTGAAGTCCCAGAAAGAAGGATAGTTCTCCAAGTAATGACATTTCAAATTCATTCTGCATATCCTTTGCAAATTTCTAGCTTAACCTTTCATCATCACTACCAAAAATAATATCATCAACATAAACTTCAATTAATAAAATATTACCTTGACTTACCTTGATGTAGAGGTTGTTGTCTGCACTTCCTTTTCTAAACCCTGTCTGTTGTAGATATTTATCCAGTCCAGAGTACCATGCTCTCAGAGCCTATTTTAGACCATACAAGGCCTTCTTTAATTTATACACATAGTCTGCATTCTCTGACAACTAAAATCCTTCTGGTTGTTTAATGTAGAATTCTTCTTCAAGTTCCCCATTCAGAAAAGTTGATTTTACATCCATCTGATACACTTTAATATTTTTGGAGCATGCATAAGCTAAAAGTAATCGGATTGCTTCCATTCTGGAAACTGGGGCAAATGTCTCTTCAAAGTCGATTCCTTCAACCTGCACATATCCTTTACATACCAATCTAGCTTTGTTCCTTGTAACCTATCCATCTTCGTTCAATTTATTCTTGTATACCCACTTTGTGTTGATCACATTCTTATCCTTTGGTCTTCGAACCAATTCTCAAGTGTCATTTTTCTCTATTTGATCCAATTCTTCATCCATGGCCTTGTTCCAAAATTCATCCTTGTTGGCCTCTTCAAAATAGCTTGGTTCAATCGTAGATGTGAGTGCTAGGTGCGTTTTTTCTGATGAACAGATTCTTCTTCTAGTCTCAACTCCTGCATCTTTGTTTATGATAATGTGATCTGAAGAATGATTCTTCTGTACTCGTCTGCTAGGTTTTTTTGAAGGCACTTGTTGAACCTTCTAGGTGTCATTCTTGTATAATCATCAACTAATAACATAAAGCATTTCTCACCTTTTAATCCCTTTGTTGTAGTTGGTCCAACTAGATCAATATACACAATTTCCAGTGGTCTTGTCATTGAATATTCCTTTGATTTGAATCTGGTCTTTGTTTGCTTTCCTTGTAGACAATGTTTGCAAAAATTGTTGGTTGGTTTCATGTTCTGGGGCATTTCTCTGACTGCTTCTCTTTTGTTGACTTTGAAAAGGTTATCAAAATGTATGTGACCCATTCTTCTATTCCATAGCCAACTTTCATCTTCCTTTCCTAGACAACACTTTTCATTTCCCATTTCACTTAACACTTATATGTTGCTTGAAGTTCTCGCAGTTGTAGCAATCAATTTTCTTGAACCTTCTTTTCTTATCTCACACTTTTGTGAATCAAAAGTTACTTTATGACCTTGGTCACACATTTGACTCACACTTAGAAGATTATGTTTCATATCTTCTACTAGTAGAACATTTTCTGCCTTTATATTCTTGTTCCCAATTCTGATTGTGCTTTCTCCAATGATTTTGGTTGAATCATCATTTCCGAAGGAGACTGATCCATCTCTTTCCTTTCGTAATGTAAGAAACCTATCTATATCACATGTCATGTGTTTTTAACACCCACTGTCAACATACTGACCATGTTTCTTATGCTTAGCTTGTAGAGCGAGTGTGCATTCTTCATTGGTGTATTGATCCTACTTTCTTGTCCATGTCCTTTTCTGAGGTTCATGTCTGTGACTTTTGTTATTATGTTGTGGTTCTCTAGGAGGGACTGTCATTCTGCAATCTTTGGCCATGTGTCCAAAATTGTTATATTTGTAACATTCCACTTCAGTGCTCAAAGATTCAAACATGTTGTAACTTCTTCTTTGTGTTTCACTAGGCCTTCTAAGATAACCCCTTTGTGTATGACTTTCAAAGTTGTTTATGTTCCTATTGTTAGCTCTGCAATTCAAAGCTTTATGTCCAAAATTGTTACATGCATAACATAAACCAAAAAAGATAGTTTGATACCTGGGAGTTGAAGATCTTCTGAAACGAGGTACTCTTATAAATTATTCTTCTTCCTAAGGCCTATCTATCGGTTGTTGATTCTGAAATTTGAATCTTGTCGGTGGAGGAGTGTCCCTGCAATCTTCCTATCCCCCCTTGATTGTTTCTGTAGAGCTTTTTGGATATGTTTCTTGCTCTATTGTTTTGGAACTTGATCATTTTTTTGTCTGATTGTATCCAAGTCTAGACTTGTCATGATGATATTTTTGACTGTTGATAATGTCATCCAAAAATTTTGAGTTGTTCTGCATATTTTTCTTTTGAAGATCCTTTCTTAATGTGACAATCTCTACTTCCAAATTTGCAATGATCTTGTCTTTTTCTTCTAGTTGTTCTTTGAATGCTTCTTCAATTATTTTATCTTCTTCTATTTGAACCTTCAAATTTGTGATCATTTGTTCTAATTCTTGACTGTCTTCTTTATTGTCTAGTTTTGCTTGTAGTTTCTTGTTTTTCTTCTTTTCTCTTCTGATAACTTCTATGGCACACATTAATTCCTCTCAGTAGCCAACTTCTGCCTCTTCAATTTCTTCTTCGACTTCTTCATATTCTTCTTTGGCTTCTTCATATTCTTCTTCGGAGTCTTCTTTATCAGATTCTTCTACTTCCATGAATAAAAATCTTTTTGTCTCACTATCACTGACTTCATCTTCATCTGATGATGGGATGTCTTCTTTGGTGTATAAGCTTTTCTTGAAAACTTTCTTTGTGGTTCTTTTGCCTTTATATGTTTGTTTTCCTTTTGAGTAGCCTTCATCATTTCTCTTTTTATTATAAGGACATTTGTTAGAAAAATGACCAATACCATCACAATTAAAACAAATTAAAGGAAGCTTACCTCTATACCTGTTGTCGGTTCCCTTGTTCAGTCTTTTGACAAAGTTGGCCACTTCTTCATCATCTTCAGAGACGTCACTGTTGGTGCTATGTTCTTCTTTTTGCCTTCCCTTTTGCTTTGAATTTTTGGATGCTTTGAAGGATGCTTCTTTTATATCTGGACATTCATGTTCAGTTCTCATTTCATATGTTGTGAATAGTCCATGTAATTCATCCATGTTTATTGAGTTTAGATCTGATATTTCTTTTAGTAATGATATCTTAGGGTCAAATCTCATAGGAAGATATCTTAAGTGGTACTTAAACACACATTGTTGGCCACCCTTGTAACCCTTGTTGGCACCCCTTCGAGTGGTATCGCATTAGACAACACTTGTATATGGATCGACCTAGATTTAATGAAGCCCTCCATAGGTAAACCAATTGGCCACCTAACTGTTATAGTGCCACCAAAAAAAACACTTAGGAAGATACTCTCTAGTACCTAGGTAGTCGGGCAGTATGGTCTAGCTTCCTTAGTTTGTGCCTTGAGGTCGAGTACTATTGTTGGACCCCGCATGTATATCATAAAGCTATGGCATAGGGAAAACCCTTAGTCTATAGAAACCTTGAATACCCTAACCCTTGGGATGAAAATAGAAATAGACCAGACACGATCTATTGTCGTGCAACTTTACCTCCTACATTCTGGTTGCAAAATTACTACACATTTTTTCCTGTTAAGAATTTGGGCTTTTCAACACTACAGTATTCTTCAAATTGGAGTATAAATTCGCATGAGTAAAATCAAAAGTGTGTATCCTGCCTGCACCATTATTTGAGCCCTATCCCATTGGATTCATATCTTCGTCCTGATCGTAGTCATACCTATCATTTTTCAACAAATTTTATTTTTTTTTTTCCGTGGACCCAACCCCTTTCCGACCCCCTTATTTGAGACTTACCCCATTGGATTCCTCTCATTGCCCGATCATCGTGATACCCATCACCCATAACCCATTTTCCTCATGGTCCCACCTGTCCCTTTCCAGTTCCCCCCTTCATCATGGCCCACACCCGTAGCCAAGACCTTGAAGCCCACCTCAATACCTTGTCCTATGATTTCGCAAAGGCACGGATGGAAGTGCAACAAATCAGTGCCAATATTACCACCATCAATAAAAACATGCATTCCACAATAAATGAAAAAATGGAAACCCTGAAACAAGACCTCTCTACCCAACTTGAATCCTTCATTGGCCAGATCTGCACCAAGCTGAATATCAATGGAGACCTTACCTCCTCTGAACCACCTTTGCACCCTGAAGGTGAAACTTCCTCCAATTCCAAGACTTTTTAGCCCCATTACTTTCAGCGTGGCCTACGCTTTTCATGAGTGGATGTGAACAAATTTAATGGCTCGGATCCCACCAGCTAGGTAACTCAAATGGAACATTATTTCTCTTTGTACGACATTACAAATGAATTGGATAAACTCCAGTATGGTGTTCTCCATCTATATCAAGAATATTGGTAATGGTGGCAATGGAGAAAAAATGTCTTCCAAGGGTATGTGGCTTATACACAATTTGTTGCAGAGATTTATGAATGATTTGACAATGACACCCACCATTCAGGTTGTTTGACAAAGTTGAAACAATCTGGCATAGTGGAAGACCTTATAGTTTCTTTTGAGCGATTGTCTTTTCGCACAAAGGGCATGTCTGGTGATTTTTTCCAAGAATGATTTATCAACAGTCTCAAGGATGAGATATGTGCTTACGTCCTCATGGCTCATCCTTATAGTCGGGTGGAAGCTACTAAAATAGTTGAGGAAGCACAACAAGTTGTCTCTTCTCAAAGCAGAAAACCCGCCTTTATTCCTTTCACTAAACCAATCACTCCCACTCCTCCTTCTACCCCACTAAAGATCCAGAAATTAACTTGGGCAGAAATGGTTGAACATCAACTCAAGGGCCTTTGTTATAATTGTGATAAAAAATATTTTCCTGGGCACAAGTGTAAGGAACAAAATTTTTTTATGGCTATCGTTGAGGATGTTTTTGAATAAGAGGTCAAGGCTCCCCCTATGGATGAGTCACTTGAACCCACTGATCTGACTCCACCCTCAGACCTCAAAAAGTTGAACAGGTCATTTCTCTGAATTCTCTCACTAGCTTCTCTTCTTCCCAAACCCTCAAGCTAATTGGTTACATTAAGCATCGGAAGGTCATCATCATCATTGACAGTGGAAGCACCCATAATTATATTCATCACCGCATTGTCCAAGAAACTAATTTTTATATCTGAGAAGTCAACAACTTTCAAACCACAATTGCCAATGGAAGGTCCATGAAATGTTGGGGGCATTGTGAAAATGTGTGTCTCCAAATTGGTCAGTACCACATGAAATCTCATATTTTTTCTATAGACATGTGTGGTTGTTATTGTGTTGGGTGTTGAATGGATAAGGACTCTGGGCCCCATTCTCATGGATTTTAAGGAATTAACCATGCAATTCAACTAGGAGGGCCACCATTATAAGTTCTAAGGAATCACAACAAGTTCCCCTAATATCATCAATTCTCATCACATGGAAAAGATCCTTAAAAAAGTTCATTTCGACATTATTGCACAACTCCATTCCATTCACGCCACTGAGACACCCTTTGTGCCTCCTGACCTCCAATCCAGCCTCTCCAAACATAAAGATATTTTTTCCACTACTAGGGACATCCTCCTTCCCGTGGTGTTCATGATCATTCCATTCCCATCGCCCCTGGCATCCTTCCTCCCATTGTTTGTCCCTATCATCATCCCTTTTCCAAGAAAAATGAAATTGAGAAAATTGTTCAAGAATTTCTCCCCATGGGTGTTATCCGTCCAAATACTAGCCCCTATTCTTATCCTATAGTCATGGTACTTAAGAAAGAAGTCTCTCGACACATGTGTCCTGGCTTTCACACCCTCAACAAACTCACCATCAAATACAAATTTCCCATTCCTCTCATTGATGATCTCTTGGATGAATTAAGTGGAGCCCAGTTCTTTACTAAACTTGATCTTCATTCTGGATACCACCAAATACATATGAAAGAGGAAAACATTCCTAGGACTACATTTTGAACTCATGAGGGCCACTATGAGTTCTTGTTCATGCCCTTTGGCTTGTTTAATGCTACCTCCACTTTCTATAGCCTCATTAATCATGTCTTCCATCCTTTTCTTTGTCATTTTGTCTTAGTTTTCTTTGATGATATTCTCATCTATAGTAAAACTTAGACAACCCATCTTTCTCATGTGGATCAAGTTCTTCATCTACTCTCTCGGCACCAACTTTTCCTCAAAGAATCTAAATGTGCTTTTGGAGCCTCGGAAGTCAAGTACTTGGGTCATATTGTAGGCAAGGCAGGTGTCAAGGTGGATCCTGAGAAGATTGAAGCTATGCAGGATTGGCCTTGCCCCAAGACTCTCAAAAGCTTGCGTGAATTTTTGGGTTTAACATGCTATTATCGCAAGTTTGTTAAGAATCATGGAAAGATTGTGGCGCCTCTCACTACTTTCCTTAAAAAGAATTTTGTAATGTTCCCAAGAAATTATGTTAGGAAACTTGGGTGATTTTATGACCTTCTTTGTTTGTTTATGAAGGTTTTTCTTCAGGAAGTTGTGCTCTAGGTGTTTGGTGATGAGTTTATAGCATATAGAGAGCAATGATAAAAGTAGATCACAAGATATAAGAGTAAAAACAATAAATAGCTCAAAAAAACTTCAAATCTGACCTTTATTTAATATGATAAGTTGATCTCCATACATAGATCTGCAGATCGAGATCTAGCCTCCGAAATTCAAATCAAATCCTTTCTCCTCAACTGGTGCACCCTACTTTCTGGAAAACCCTTCAACATATGCCCTGCTTGCACAAATGACTCATGAAATGAATCTAAACTGAATAGAATGACGAGGGAGGAATATTTCACCTCCTTAGCCAATATTGGACCAGGAACATAGGGATCTTTAACCTCCTTGTTGATCTCTAGGGTTTCTTGACTCAAAACCCTCAAAACGTAAGCTGCATAGCTCAAATGAACTGAATAGAAGAATAGCATGAATCAAGAGTGAGTCTCCCTCCTCTCTCTTTTATACATCCATATTCTAATTCTCTGCTGAGTTATTTTATGGTTTTCACTAAGATTATTGTTTTAATTTATCCTTAAGTCAATAAGCGTTTTCCCTTTTCATCCAAGTCACTTTAATAAAATAACATTAAATCACTTAGTGACATCTTTAGCGCCTTGTACCCCTTTTTTCCCATTGGACTATAGTCTAGAGGGGTGATTAGACTACTAATTCCTCCATGGTTCTTTCAAGGAGAATAGAACATTACAATCTCCCCTACTGGAAATTGCTTGCCCGCAAGAAATTTTGTACATGTTTGTTGTAGCACTTTTTCATTCTCCCAAGTAGCATCTTCTATAGGAAAATTCTTCCATATGACCAAGTATTCTATAACATCCATGTTCCTTAATTGTTTCTCCCTTACCTCCAAGTCCTGCTCTAGAACCAAAAGTAAGTGTCCCTCTTCATCAACTGGAGGTAGCTCTTCATTAGCTACAACATGTTGCCCCAAGGCTCTCTTTAGGCAAGATACATGGAAAAAATTGTGGTTTTTTCTCTCCAGCCGTAATTTTAGTTCATATGCAACCTCTCCAATTCTCCTTTCCACTTCATAGGGCCCATAGAAGCATGGTTTGAGCTTCTCGGCGCCACTCTTCTTAATAGTCGCTTATTTGTACGATTGTAGTCTTAAATATACCAAGTCCTCTACCTCAAAAGTACACTCCAACCTCTTTTTGTCAGCATATAATTTATGTTGGTTTTGAGCTCTATGCAAATTGTATTTGAGTTATTTAAGGATGTCTTAGCTTTCCTGTATCCATCCTTTGGGCATAGGAGCCCTATTATCTCTTTAGATTTTAACCTTGTACAATATTTTACTGCAAATAGATTTTCAATAAAAGAACAAAAAAGATACAATGGAAAATACACACATTACACAGATATTTTTTCTTTGGAAACCCAAACCGGGAAAACCAACATATTCTATATTCATTCATAGTGATACATTGTTTACAATACAATATACTTATAGGAGCCAGCGGCATCCAAAACCCTAACCCAATGACCTGGATTAGTCAGCAATCCTAATTCCTTAACCCGAAATAGAAAACCATCGGCAAAAACCATATGTTGAAAAATTGCCCAGCAGTGGACATGAAAATCGAGGCAACACGAAAAATGCAACGTAGCATTAACTAATGTTAGTCGTGCAAACAATATAAGACATACCCAACATTATCTCACATGTTGTTTTCTTTGCATACAAGGGGGTTACAGGGTTAGATAGTCAAAAATCCAGGGCAACAATGCCCATGGATCCTCAACACCAAGAGAACTTCCCAATGCTCACAGATTTTGTTAATGAATATGCAACATTCTTCAAAGTGTCCACCTTCATCAGCAACACTTTCTTTTCTTCAACTATGTCTCTCACAAAGTGATATTGAATATCAATATGCTTTGTCTTTGAATGATAAGTCATGTTCTTCGCTAAAAAAATTGCACTATGACCATCATAATCTATCCTTACAGCTTGTTGTACCAACCCAATACCTGAAAACAATCTTTGTAACCATATTGCTTCCGTACTTGCATGAGTGGATGCCATGTATTCAACTTCTGTAGTTGAAAGTGACACTACAGGGCACCCAATTGCATCTTAGCACCGCCTATCATCCCCATATCGATGGTCAAACTGAAGTTGTCAACAAGTGTTTGGAAACACATTTGAGGTGTTTTGCATCTAGAAGGCAAAATCAATGGGCTCAATGGTTACCCCTAGCTGAATGGTGATACAACACTTCTTAGCATACAACTACTCCCATGACTCCTTTTGAAGCGTTATATGGACAAAATCCACCTTCAGTTATCTCATACATGCCCTTGTTTCGAAGGTCTAGGCGGTTGACCAATATCTTACACTTTGAGAGGCTATTCTATGTACCCTCAAAGAGATTTTGGTCATGGCTCATAACCGCATGAAGAAAAAAGCAGATCAAGGTCATTCAGAACATCAATTTATTGAAGGGGATTGGGAATTTCTTCAAATGCAACCTTATAAGCAGACTTCACTCAAGGCCGACCATTGTCAGAAACTTGCACCCAAATTTTATGGTCCTTATGCAATACTCAAAAGCATGGGATAGGTGGCCTATCAGTTAGCTTTGCCTTGTCATTCTAAGCTCCATCATGTGTTTCATGTCTCTTTATTAAATAATGTGATTGGAACTAAGTGCCAAACTCAAACCAGTATTCCTGAGTTGGATGAAGAAGGCTCCATTTGGTTGCATCCACAAGTAGTCTTGGACCATCGTGAGTGTCATCTCCATCAACGCACCATCAAGGAAGTGTTAATATAGTGGAAAGATACAACTCCAGCAAATGTGATATAGATTTTATGAGCATAATGAAATGACTACAGATTATTAAAAGGTGGTTAACATAAAATAACATAGATACAGTAAAACCAATTTTCTATTCGATAAGGAAATAAGCCGAAACTGTAAAATGCAGCGAAAACAAGCTTGCTGGAATGGTGGCAGCTTATCTCTGAGAAGAGATGTGACGGTTGCACTCATTCACAAGAAGATGATTACAATGAGGCTCTGAAGGCCTTTCCTATAATAAATAGGAATGCCAAAAACCATAGACATCCAAAAACCTAACCCTAGGAGATGAAGCGCCAAAAGTCATGTGGGCCCCATTTTGGTAAGTTAGTACATCAACTTCCCGGGGTCGTAACTTTTGCATATGATATTTGTTTTAGGTGTATGATAGCCCATTGGAAATGTATCGCTAAGGAGATTCATTTTGGGGGAAATATCTAGAGAACTTACACATTGCTCCCTGTTTTCCCAAAAAACATCGTTTAGGGCCTCAAAATGGCTTCGGAAGTGAAAAACTGCTAAAAATAGTAAATTACCAAAATTGCCAAAAAATTGTTTTGAGCTAATTGGAAAAGGTGGGTGGCCACCGATATCCACCTAGATCAATCCTCCCTCCTTAAGAAGCAATGATCTCCATTGTGTTGAGTCCCCCCAACATATAAGTAAATTTTTGTTGAATTTGGCCCCAGGTGAGCCACTTGCCTTGGTGCAAGAGATGCCCTACTTTGACGACTCGATAAAGATGGATCCTTTGTTGTTGAGTGCCCTTGATCTGTGTGTCCATAATATGATCACTGGATGCATGTTGCATGTATTTGGGTTTGATCTCTATTAGTGTTAGTTGTTCTGCTACTTCTGAGGTGTCCAATAATGGTGGGAAATAAGGGCGAAGGAGATCCACATTGAACACTAGGTGCAGGCCAAGGAAAGGAGGAATGTTGAGCTCAAAATAATTATCCCCCATGGCCTTGGTGATGGTGTACGACCCATATCAAAGTGGGTGAAGCTTCCGATGGGGTCCTGTAAGGCGTTCTTTCTGCAAGTGAAACCAAACTTTTTCGCCCACCTGAAACTTATGTGGCACCCGATGTTGATCATGGCGCTGCTTGTACTTGTCATTGGACTTATGTAGGATATCTTGAACCTGTTGGAGGATGTGATGGACCCGCTCAATGAACCGAGTGGCTTTGTCAGCTTCAATTGGAGTAGGAGATGAGTCGATCGAGGTGACCGCAAGGGGAAGTGAAACATCTATGGGACCCAATGGTTGGAATCCCAACCCCACCTGAAAGGGGTTGTGGCCAGTTGAGCTATGCAGGGCTCAGTTGTAGCTATGTTGGACATAGGGAAGGCTATTATCCCATGTGTGAGGGTGCTTAGAATTATACATGCGAAGGATATGCACAATCATTCAATTTACGACCTCAGTTTGGCCATTTGTCTGGGGGTGGAAGGTCATGGATTTGGTGATCTTGGTGTCTAGTAGTGACCAGAATATTGACTAGAACGTGCTGAGAAATCGACTGTCCCGATATGAGACAATGGTTTGTGGGATTCCAAAATGTACCCAAACTCGTTCAAAGAAGAGCTTGGTAGTGGCCTCTGATGTGATGCTCTTCTTGCAGGCAACCAGAATCACCATGTTAGAAAAGCGATCAACAACCACAAGAACACAGTCATTTCCCCACTTGGTGGACAGGAGGCCCAACATGTAGTCCATTGAGATGGATTCCCATGGCCTGTCAAGAGTAGGAAGAGGGGTGTATAGGCCCTGTTTCTTAGTGGTCGATTTGGAAATAACGTAGGCAGTGCAGACCTAATATACTTGTTGACCTCATGTTGAAGTTTTGACCAGTAGAAATGTTTCTATAGAATCGCCACTATCTTTTTTATGCCCAAGTGTCTTGCCACCCGAATGTAGTGGGCTTCCCAGATAAGCTTCACTCTCTCTCTTGATGGAACACATATATGGCCCAGACGACACAACAACCCATCCTAAAGATGGAAATTATTGACAACTGTGTTTGCACCCAACATTTGGTAGGTGGTGGCAAAGTTTGGGTCTGTCTCATAGAGTTGGGGCCATCTAGAGGTCTCATGGCCGCAAGAGTCTAGCACCGTGTTGAGTTCCACAACTGGTGGTCTGCTGAGGCAATCAACAACGCGATTGGTGCTTCCTATTTTATACTTGATGTTGAGGTGGAATTGTTGCAAGTACGTGGACCACTTTTGATGGCGATCATTCTACAATTTTCCTTTTGTCTGCATGAACTACAATGGCTTATGATCAGTGTGGATGACTGTCTCCTTCCCAAGAATGTAATGTCTCCACTGGCGGTAGGCTTGCATAATGGAGTACATTTCCTTGTCGTAAGTAGGGTACTTACAGACAGCATCTGATAGTGTCTCACTATGATAGGTTGTGGGGTGGTCTTGTTGAGTAAGAATGATGCCCACAGCATAGTCTGAAGCATCTGTCTCGATATCAAAGGGTTGTTGCAGGTCAGGTAGTGAAAGTACTAGGGCTGAGCACAAGTGTTGATTCAAATCATCAAACACTTGTTGTTGGGACCGACCCCATGCAAAATTTTCCTTACCGCCACCCCTGGTTATTTGGCTAAGGGCCCATGCAGTATGGGAGAATCCCAACACGAACCTGCGGTAGGAATTTGCAAGGCCCAAGAAGCTCTGAATCTCAGTGAGTGTGGTTGGGGTTGGCCAGTCATGGATGACTTGGATCTTGGTTGGATCCACATGTATTCCATGTCGATCAATGATGTAGCCCAATTAATGAACCTTGTCCATGCCAAAGGAGAATTTTTCCAAGTTGGTGTATAGCTTGTGTTGCCGCAGGGTGTGCAAAACCTATTGAATATATTGCAAGTGTTTGGCCCAACTCTTGTTGTAAATGAGAATGTCATCCAGATACACCATTACAAAAGTATTAGTGAATGGTCACAGGGTATCATCCATCATCCTCATGAAAGTGGTTGGAGCATTTGTCAAACCAAAGGGCATGACCAACCATTCAAAAAGGCCTTCCTTTGACTTGAATGTGGTATTCCATATATATGTTTGTTCTATCAGGACCTGGTGGTAGCCAAACTTCATATCAATATTACTGAAGTATTTTGTCGTCGTGATTTGATCAAGGGGGTTGTCGATTCAGATAATCAGGTACCGGTTTCTGACTATGATCTTATTCAAATCCCGGTAATCAATGCAGAGTCACCAAGTTCCATCTTTCTTCTATAGCGGCACGATTAGGCTCCTGCAAGGTGATGAGCTGGGACAGATGTTCCCCTTGTGGAGAAGTTCTTGGATCTATCACTTGATCTCCTCATTCTCTAACAGAGAGAGGAGATAGACTAGCCCATTGGGCAGCGGTGTGTCGGGGGTCAGATCGATGGGGTGCTTGACCTGGCAGTGCAGAGGTACCCCAGTAGGTGAGGAGAAGATATATGAGTATTCTTCTATGACCTTATCTACTTGCTTCTACTGTGTGGAGAGTTCAGTCGTAGAGACCCTGTATGTGGCTGTGATCTTTCGCTTATTTTGAGAGCAAATCATGAAGAAGATAAACTTCCCCGTCTGAGAGATGACCTTCCTACATTTCTTAGCAGAGATCAAGGAAATAACACTAGATGGGACTTCCTCGGGTATCCTTTACAATTTTCTGTTCAAAGTAATAATAAAACTACAAGACCTAGATTCATATATAGCATGACATTTCCATAAATAAGGTTGGCCCAAAATAACATCGCAAACTTTGATAGGAGCAAAATCACACAATACCTCATCTTTGAAGGGCTTGATATCGTATGACAGTCGATTTTGTTGGCTAACGTGAAGATCGCTTCCTTGGTGGAGCCGTCCAATGGTGTAGGGTTGTGGGTGTGGTGTTGTCGGCAGGTCCAGCCRCTTGACGACCTATGCTGAGATGAGGTTCTTCTGGCTACCACTATCAACGATGAAGTGCAGTGGGATGCCTTTTACCCACATCTGTGAATCCTTCTTCTGGCTCAGTTGGTTCACCARGCTAGAGCTTGGTGGTAGCAACGGTGGCACTGGGTTCCACGTCAATGCTCCATCTTCCCCTTTCTAGTTCTGGCTCAAAGTCAGAACATGCATCTGATTCAAAGGCTTTCACTTCGGCCACCAATGACTGCTTTGAGTGGCATTCAGTAGTGTTATTCCAAGGGATCTTATGGAAGTCGCACCACTTCCCAGTATAAGGGTTCAAAATTGAGCCTGTCATAGCCCGTTAAAGAGTCCCTAGCCCATATCAGAAGTGGCGTTGAAAATATCCACGTCAAAAAAAAAGTTGATCTTTATTTTTACAGGTTTTGAAAGAAGTGAAACTTGAATGTTAAAATTCCATGAGAAGGGCTACAGTTCAAATTATCCGTCAGCCCTAATACACCCTTCGTGCCACAAGACATGTAATAATTTAAAGTGCCATAATTTAATGTCTACTCAAGGATATGGGACATGACATGTAATAATTTAATATCTATAAATTAATGGAATATATCTGCCAAAGCCGCAGGCCCAACGGCCAGAGATCCAGAGGTTACCATCCTGGATTGGAGAAAGATCGTGGATCTAGATATTTTGGAAACCTCGTACGTGGGGTAGCTAAAAAATGAGCTAATTCAAATTTCAAACCATTAATTAGGCACTGAGTGAACCCATGCAGGCTTTTTGTCTTAGGAGAAATGCAATCTCTCGGAATATTCAAAGTTCAAACCATTAATGACTCAATATACCCCTGTGGATTTACTATCTCTCACGCATATGAATAATTGTTTCGTACAATTCTTGCATGCCCTTAACAACTCATTTGAATCATTCGAAGGATTTGAGCCAGTATAACAAATTCAATGTTCATTTACCCGATAATTTTTGTATGCTTAACCAGTTTCTGTTTCCTCCTCTATCATATGACCGATCACAAGTCTATATACAGTGTCAAAGAGGGTCACCTCTTTCAATAGAAGATATGGGGAGGAGAGTCGAGTGCCATGAACCAGCCTCTATTTATGTTTTATAAGGCCTTCCTGATTTCAATGCATGCATATCAATGTTTGTGGGCACAGAATGGTATGAGTTTTTCAAGACGTTTCGAGGGTATGATGACGATGTCGCATTGCAATTCGTGCAAGGATTTAATGGTAAAGTTGCCCACATTTGTGATTTAATCGTGGCAGTGTCTGAGAAGATAGTTTCCTGTGCTACTGGTTTACCTCGCAAGGGTGAATGATGGTTTACACAAGACACTAGAATGCTTAGTCTGTGCTTGTTTTATTAAAGAAGAACATCATGGGGTGAATTGGACGAAAGGCTTCCCTCGAACATGGCTAAAGGATGAGTGGTGAAATGTATTGTTCATGATGCAAAAATATGTAACCTGCGAAGGCAGGTATGCAACAACCTTTAATTATGAGGTTTGTTTTCTTTTTCATTTTGAAGGAGGGTTAGAGATGAATTTTCCCTACTATCTTTGTAAAAGTCTAGCTAAGATGTCTAGATAGGTTAAGAAGCACCTTGATAACCCTTTAATAGTCTTGGCCACCAAGGTCTTATTAGGATCCTTATTGAAGATGAGTTGTGTATTCGAAAGGATACTTTGGGTAATTTTCTGAGCAGGAGTATTCGAAAACCATTACTCCCCTTGCTTCAAACCAAGAATGTGATGAAATTCAAGATAAACAGCCTACTCATATTTCTGAAATTAAAGAAGGTCATAAGGTCAAATCTGCCTAGGCCCATCTCCTCTGTTATCCCATAAGAAATTTGATTATGAGTGTGCCAAATATTTCGATTACATTCTTGTTGATCGTAATTTTTAGCCTGTAACCCTCAATTGTAAAAACAAAACCCTTTTTCTCTCAATAATGAGGCACTGAGTGAATCCAGGTTGGATTTGTGGCTTTGCAGAAACGCAATATGCCAGAGTGCAAGTATGGAGCAAAGTGCCACCGAAAGAATGAAGATCATTTTCTCCAATATAGCTACCCATCCAAACAAGAGGAAGAAGAGTCCCCAGGTATTTAAAACCTATAATAATTATTGCAGGCGAAGTAAGTGGCTTGTATATTGATTACCCATTGGGTCAGAAAACTTTTTATGATTATTGATTTGGTATATGGTGTTTATTGCACATTGAATTTTGTTCTCAGACATGCTTCATTCTATAGTTAGCTGAAATTTAATTTAAAATAGTAAATGATAAATTTGTTTATGGTTGTAATATGAAATAGGGAATGTTAAGCCAACCATGGTTCTTGACTGCGGTTTGAAATTAGGTAGTGTGAATGATAAGAGTATTATGGTAATTTTAGTAGGGCTTCGTGCAAGTGGGAAGAACACATTTTTTTCAAAAAGTTCTTGAGAGTGCACACAGACCTTGAACCAGAGTATGTTCTCATTTGTTTAAATAACTCTTTGATTGTCTGGATGCACACTAGGAGATGTGGGAATCTGGCTCAATTTCTCTCTATTGGCGGCTAGTTGGATCAGTGGTAGTGTTTTTGTATCCTTTGTTTTTTAAGGAAATCTCTAAACCTGGTTCGTTAGATTTTTTTTCAGGTGAACCATTCTTATTCTAGAACTAGTGCCTCTCATCCTAGAAATTACTTAGGAAGCCTCTCACTGCAACTCATGTTCATAATATCCAGTCCATCGCCACCATAATAAAATTGGATAACAGAGCCATCTGAATCTCTTACAATGTAATCAGTTCCTCCTTGTGTTCCTACATTGTCTGGACCTATAAATCATGTGGAGGCATCACGAGTGTTCCAATGAGCTTTGTTTCATTATCTGCTAGTGCTCCAAAAAGCATGGTTTCAACATTAACTTGTGTTCCTACATCCCTTACTATTCCCCACTTATGATGTAGCATGGTTTCAACAATAACTCGAGTTCTTACATCCCATACTATTCCCACTTATGATGTTTAGATATTTGGATTTGGATCAATAAGGAAAGTTGTTTGAAGAGAATGATAGTGATTTCGATGAGTCTAGATGACTGAGTGACCGACATCGAAATGGGTAGGGGAAATCCACAAGAAGAATCTAAAAGAAGGTTGTCGAAACTAGCCTCGCGTTGCATTTACTGCTAGATTGTTGGTGTGAACTCCAGGCCAGTGAATGTGTGAATGGGAGGGTGCAGTCAAGCTAGTTCGTTTATAGTCATGGTTGATGGACATTCCACATTACATTGGGTTCAATTAAATGAGATTGGGAGCTTGTTGATCTGCTTGTTAGAGGATTTGTGAAACAATAGCGATGTTACATTAGCGTAGCCCATGATCCCATTGCTTTTGAAGGATTTGCTACTGAATTTGGATATTGACTTGAAGGTTCTTGGAGGGGAAACATTGTGCTTCGTTGGTGGATTTAATGGGCATTTGCTAGAAAAATGACATTCAGGACAGAATAGCCTTCTCCCAACACTGCCATTCATTCCTAGTTTTATTTAGTTAAAGGTTAACAATGTGACATTAAAATTAAATGAAAATTATCCATGTTATCATGCTTAAGTTTTGACCATCTTATTGAAAACTGTGACCCTATTTTATTCTTATTCTTTTTATTCTTCAAAAGGTATTATGCATGGATTTTTTTAAGTTTTTCATTTTATTTTTGTGATTCTATGGAGTGCTCTATTGTTGTTGAAATTTTAAAAAAAATTTAGATAACCATTGTTTAATTTTTTAAAATTGTAAAGATTTAGAAGGATAATGTTTTATTTTTGCATTTTTTTTAATGAAGGGTTTAATTATTTTACGCTCTTCAATAGAAATACAATTATTTTTATAACTTTTCATCTTTGAAGGGTTGGATGATCATATCCCCTTCCAATTGAAATCAAGACCGGCCCTTCAAATTTGATCATTGCCCAGTATCTTTCTTTGTCTCTCCAGTGTCCTTTTCTTGGGGCTTGAACAGGTTGTCCTAATACTGTCCATCTTTGCTCTATCCTTTGTTCTGTGGGTTGGGGCCACCCTTTCCAGGCTTTTGTTGTGAGGGGTTCCCAGTCCCAAATTGCCACGTCTTTTGTTTGAGCTTATGCTCGATTTTGACGACATATCGATAGGCAACGCCCAGGGATGATATGTCCATAAATTCCATTTCGATCTGGATGTATCTATGCAAAGCACCGTGATACTTGAGCACCATATGTTGATTTGAATCTTTGATACCCATCTTGGTGTGCAAGGTATCGAAGATATTTGTGAAATCTGGCACTGCTTAGTCTCTTTCTTATCACAGTGTGGTCCATTTGGTATACAAGTCGTCATAACTTCCGACAGGGTAGTATTGTTCCTTAATAGAATCCCTGAAGGATTCCCAGGTGACCATGACTATAAATAATGAGGGTTCCTTTGTTTCCTTTTTCTCACAGAAAGTTTCCCACTAATATTTGACATGGGGAATGACTTTGAGGAGCGCAAAAGTAATCATTTCTCTGTTTGAAAAGTTATGGACAAAAAAATACCCTTCTAGTAGATTCAACCACTTGTCTACAACATCTGCGTCTATCTGACCTTCAAATATAGGAATATTTAAGTTTATTTTTACCTTGAAGGGGGTGGTGCCTCCTCTCGAAGAAGATGCATTGTCTGTTGGTATCCACCGAAGGATTTGCGTGAAACTATCCATCATCTCGTTCCTCTGTTGCGTGATCGCTTCCTCAATCAACAGTTTGAAAGGATCTCATGTCTCATCATATTTATTTTCTCCTTCCATGAGAGGTTGCTTCGGCGTGCGAGAGATTTTGTCCTCAAGAGAAACAAGCTCGAGATCCAACTCTTTGTATTCCGACCTCGTTGGGGACATGCATTAAAAAGATAAGGAGCAAACCACTCTAATACAACTGATCCGGATTTGATGATCAGAACGAAAGGACTACAGATTATTAACAGGTGCTTAACACAAAATAACAGAGATACAGTAAAACCGGTTTTCTATTCAATAAGGAAATAAGATGAAACTGTCACTACTACATATTGAAAATTTTGCAACGACCACTTGCGATGAAAGTACTCTTTCGTCACAACATGCAAGAGAAAAAGTTTGGGTTTTTTAAATCCACCCTGTATTCATCGCAATATCAACACATGTAGTTTGACCAAATTATTATGGTCAATGTTCATTGCAAGAGCAATGACTATACTTTGTCTGTCGCTAGAGCGATGTATGACTGAACCTTAAAATTGACCGTTAAACATGACCTTAAATAAGCAGGTAAAAAAATAAATATTTTTAGGTCACTATCTTCGCAATTGCAACGATAGTGACCTAAAATTGCACTATAAATATTTGACGATTCAAATATGTTGCGACAAACTTGCTATAACAACAATGGTTCCGAAAGGGTATTTTTGTGCAGAAGAATGTCACAGAATGTTATTAGAGGTGGGGGAAAAAGTAAATCGGGTGAAAAGGGTGATGGTAGATGCTATTTCCCTTGTAAAAAATGTTGCCTCAGACATCTTGTAATAATTTTAATAGCAACAACTACAAAACATTGTAGGAAATATGGTCACATTGATGGCGGATCGAATGAATATCGTCTTGTGGTAATTAGCTATATATTCATTACCTTTTTTTATTTTGTCGATTTTATATAAAATTATATATATGTATATATATTGTTTGAATGTTTGTTATAGTATACACTAATTTTGCATGATTGTTTGTAATTATAAAGTTAGATTTTCCCTCTAACTTTCCACAGAATATTACACCAAGTATTAGTAGAAATGATGTTGTACAAGCTGAGGAACATCATCATGACCAAGCAAATGAGGATCTCATGGAAGAAGATGATGGGACAAATCAGGTTAATGATCCCATGGAAGAAGATGATGGGACAAATCAAATGATCCAAGATTTGTTTTCACAGCCGGATGAGGATGGGGAAAATGTTAGTATTTATGATGAACCTCTATTAGAAAAGGCAAATAAACGACTTTATGAAGGATCAAGAGCAAATCTTATCTCCGCTACATTGTTGCTAGTGAACTTAAAGGTTATGAATAATTTTTCAAACACTTGTATGACACAGATACTAAGGTATGT
>ML778527.1:0-16288 GCA_009831015.1 Picea engelmannii
AATATCAATTCAACTGACCTAACCATAAATGAGGAGAAGGATCCTAGAGGAAAAGTGTTTCCATGAGATGGAATTGATGATGTAAAGGTCACTAATCTTCAATATGGTCACACACAAGGATTTAATCTTGAAAACAATGCCACTTTAATGGAATGTGCTTCAAAAAATGAACCCATCATCCAATCGGTAGGTAAAGAATATGGCATGCTCTCTCATGAAGTTTATTTTATAGAAAAAGAGGAATGTATAATATATTTTATGGACAATATTGTCAAGGACACTAACAAGCTCTTGGAATTTGAGTACTATGTCATTATGCTATCAAAATATTATAAATATACTCACTTGAAGAAATATTTGTAGAAATATGTGTTATCATCGCCTCCTTGTCTTGATTCCAAGAATTCAACACATGATGAAGGTAAACCACTATAAATACAAATAGTAGAGATTGAAACCTAGGTGAAGGTCATGTTTCATAAGCATATGATTTGACAAGGTGAGATTCATGAGAAACACACACACACACACACACACACACACACACACACACACACACACACAATCTTGTTCCAAGAAGAAATAGAGGGGTGTTATGAATCTAATCAATAAAGGTTATCATAATAAATATCCATAAAGCACACTTATGTGTGATAAATAAGCATACATTCCACAATGATAAATCCTTGTGACACTCCATTCACATGCAATATGGAATTTGACGACCAAGAGAAATAATAAGAAAATATTGTGAGTGTTACCTTGCTGCCTAATGAAAATGTTTCTTCTCAAGAAAGGATTGTAAATGAGATCATACCACTCACTAAAGATGTCACATATGAGGGTGTTGAAACTCTAATAAAAAAATGTAATTTTGATAGAAACTCCACCCCATTTCATATATGATAATTTCTAGATCACAATAGAGAAGCTAGAACCTATTTTATAGGAGAAGCAATCCTATATCTTCCTAGATCTTGAACCAATTGTGATGCATGGTGAAGATAAAGATGATTTTGACAAAGAGGTGATCACAATGAGAAGCAATACAAAATACACAAGAAAATATGACAATCTTGTAAGATATTTTTTTTTAGATTCCATTCATACTTTCAAATATTATAATCATGTTTCTTATGACAACATTGAATGTTAGATGGAATCATCATTTTCTCGAAAATATACAGAAAAGGGTAAGCATTTTGTTCTCTTTGATGTCAATGGAATTTAATCATACTTTCAAATATTATAATCATGTTTCTTATGACGACATTAAATGTTAGATAGAATCATCATTTTCTCGAAAATCTACAGAAAAGGGTAAGCATTTTGTTCTCTTTGATGTCAATTTATGATGCTTTAATTCTTTCAATGATACTTTTCACAATATACCAACCTCACATACCTACTCTGCACCCTAATATTCTTGTAACTATTGATATCCTTTGATTGCTACATTGGCTTTATGATTACACATAATTTTGAATGTCCAAGTGTAAGTTAGGGTAGAAATAGATTACTAGGTTATTTTTAACCATGTTATTATTTTGATTTATTTGCTAAAGTAACTTTTCAACTTATTTGAACAATGCTTTCACTTGTACTTTAGTTCATTGGTCCTTAAGACTAATAGCTTGTGTACATTAGTTTTCCTTATTCATTGTTTTATTTAATTCATTAACTATTTTCTTCATCAATTAGTTAGTTGTTATGATTGTTCTCGTAGAATGGATAGTTGTAGTATTTCGAGTCTACATTTTTCTTTTTGTTTTTTTATTTTGTTTCATGTGAATATTGGCTTACTCATGTTTTGATGTGATTGGTGGATTTATTTTGGTCTCACGCGTGAAACTTATACAGAGGCACACATATTTGAGAGAAATATTTGATTGGGTATCGTTCGATGTCATCTCCTTTTTTCGATTCCAACAATGTTGAGTACATGAAAGATAATCATTGAAATCAGAAATAGGTGAATGGAAAAATCAGGTTAGGGACATATGTTACATGTATGTTGCATTCTATTCGACACTCCATGGCGGAAATCAGGGCGATGGCGGGCGATTGCCGAGATTTGAATCTGGTTTTCACTGAAGGTTTTGGCACCCATGATAGATGAGACTATGCTTGACCAGTAGCGCCATTGACGACTCTGAAAGCTTCTCTTGCGTCAGTCTGGGCGTAGGTCTTTATTCTGCGGCCGTTGTGAGCTATCATTTCACTTGGATGGACTGACTCTGTTTTGTTTTGCTGTTGCTATCGTCCCCGACCGTCGACTTGGAATTGATGTTGTTTTTCTGCTGCTGTGACTCTTCTTTGCACCCCCAGCCATTGGGCTACCTTCATGCTTCCCCGAGTTGTCTTGGTTTTAGATCTGTCGTTTTGCTCATTTTTTTCTGTTTCCTAGATCTTTGTTTTTTCTACCTGGTCCCTTTCTGAAGCACTCTGACTATCCTTCTGAGATTTACTGGAGCGCTCTTCTCCACTTTTAGCTCTTACCGACTTTCACTGACCTTCTAGTTAGGATGGGGGACCCCTAACGCATTCTCCCCTCCTCACTGACTGCTCCAGAAGTCCTTTTTGTTTCTCTCCTACTTTAGTCTCTGTTTTTTTTCTTTAGAAGCTTCTTGAGAGCGCCAAACCACATGGACCCCTCTGCTGGGAGCATGGGAGACCCATGGAACCATCTGAAACTACTGGCCTCGATAGATGATCTCTGCACCAACCATTTCCGGACTTATAGAAGGCCTGTTTCACCTGTGTGTTTGATCCCTGGCCCCACTCTTCCATCTTCTGCTGCACATCCAATTACTCAGTCTAGTTCTCGAGTCACTGTTGAGCCTACTTCACAGACTACTATTGAAGGAGCTCGTCTTATTGGTAATTAGAAGCGAAGCTTTGAAGGGATCAAACAGCTTGAAAGTGGACTTGATGTGAGGCGCCCTCAGCTAGGCCCTACCTCTAAAAAATAAGGCATCCATAAACGTTTGCAAAGAGTTTGGAAGCCTAAACTTAGACATACCAAGCTCATTCTTGGAATGGATGTAGGAATTTCAGAAGCCTGCAACCTGGCCCTGTGTGCCTTAGTTGGGAGGCTAGCTTACAAGGAGAAATGTAAGTAGAACATTGATGTTTGGATTGCAAACCACTGGAAACCAATCCTAGGTTACCTACCTAAGATTCACTTGCTTCAACAAGGCTGGCTTGGTTTTATCTTCAGAAAACCAGAGGACACGACCCTTATCCTAGATAGATTCTGGGCCTTCGATGGGGGAAGCCTTATGCTCAAAATATGGAGACTTGGATTCAATCCTTCCACTGAGTTCTTTAGACATCAGCATATCTGGCTCCTTCTACCAGGTCTCCCACTTCAACTCTGGAACCAACAAGCGCTTGAACTTATAGGGGCCTCCTTAGGCCATTTTCTAAGGGTGGATTTAAAGTCACTAGCTGCATCAGACAGAAGAATGGTGAGGATTTACATGGAAATCGACATCCAGGCTGGACTACCTGAAATTTTAGAGATCGATTGGCACAGTCAACTGATAGCTCAACGTCTGGACTACCTAGGCATCCCGTTTCAATGCTCTCTTTGCCGTATAACCAGACATTTGAGAAGAGATTGCCATAAGTTCCCCCCACCTGACTTCGTTTTGGATCCAGCGGAGGAGTTAACTTTTGATGGATACATCTCTTCACCCAACCAGTTTGTGGAGGAGGCACCTTTCCCACGGAGGGAATTCAATCCATTTGATGAAACTTTAGTAGGTAAGATCCATCAACTTTGTCCCTCACTTTTCAATACCCTCTCATCCTGGGACAGACTTTTCATCATTGAGCAGGCCGAAAAAATCTTGTTTTCTAAACCCACGGCCTCTACCTACCACCTATATTTCCCCCTTCCCTGCCATTACCAACCGAGCCTGTTCCAACAGACAACTCCACCATCTCTCATCCATCACCTACACCTCAACTGCTAACACCACCTGATCCATCTGTAGGGGTTTTGGCTGTCCATCCTACAACAGTCATAGATGAAACACCAGATCCTTTCACTCTACCTGGTTACTCGGAGCCGACCCAATCAGAACTCCAACTAGAAACCATGTTTCTGTACACTACCCCTGCTCCCCTTCTTCCCTTCGATTCGATACCTATCCATACCTATCATGGGAAATCTCTTTTTCAACCTACCCTTCCTCCATCTGATCTCGCATCTTCTTCAAACATTAATCCATCACCAGGATCGGATCCCACTTGGTCAAGAGGTATAGGGCTTGAACTTTCACCTTTAAAAACCCGCAGTGCATGCAAAAAGACTCTGACTGAATCGTCAGCATCAGGCACTTTAGATACTATTACAAATCAAGGGGCGCTTAGAGGATTACAAGCCCTAGCTCGAGGTAAATCATGATTCTTCTATCCCTCAACATAAGAGGGGCTGGAGGACCCCTGAAACTCGCCTCCATGCGAAGACTCCTGGAGAAGACTCATCTGTCAATTATCTTTCTTCAAGAAACACTTGTGGATGCTTCCGCAGCTAGGGAGTTCATGGATCTGCTCTGGCCGAACTGGATGACCTGTGCTGCAAGTTCTGTGGGCACCTCGGGCGGCCTTCTGGCCTCGTGGGATCCCTCTCTCTTTGATTTTTTTCTGATGCTCAGTCCTGGGGGGATTCTACTTTCCGGGACCTGTTATGAACTTAATTCTACTATCAATCTGCTCAATTTCTATGGCCCTTGCGTTGAACGCAAGGTTTTCTGGGAGCGAATTGATGATCTCGGGCTTTTGGCGAAAAAAAATCTCATCCTCACTGGAGATCTAAACTTAACCACCAGTCCCAAGGAAATATGGGGTGAAAAAGCGTTGATCGACCCACTCCTGAGCTTTTTTAATCATATATTTTACAAAAACTCCTTGGTCAACTTGAAGCCAGCTGAGCTTTTACCCACTTGGAGGAATGGGAGACAGTGACCAACTAGCATCACCAAGCGACTCGACTGATTTTTAATTGCAGAGGATTTGCTCTCACCATCCTGTAGCTTCCGCGCTTGGGTAAATCTCCCTTTCCTATCTGACCATGCATCCATTTGCTTACAGATAGGTGTGGGGTGCTTCGGTGCTGGACAACCTGTTAAGTTCAATCCGCAATGGCTGAGGGAGGACTCTTTTAACAGCTTGGTCAAATTGACTTGGGCTGACACATCCCGTTCGGTTCCTGGAGATCCCCAAGGCAATCTGGTAAGTAAACTTTCCAGATTAAAAGTTCATACATTACATTGGTTAAAAGGTAAAAAGAAAGTGGAACAGGCTGCCATATACAGGATTGAACAGGAGCTGGAAGACCTTCTCCGAGCACAGATCCAAGACATTGCCAAAACTGACATTGACTTTAAAATTCGTGATCTAGAGAAAATCTCGTAACACTTTTCTTTGTGAAGATGAGGAGAGATGGTGTTTGAAGAGCAGAATGCTCTGGCTGGCTGGCAGGGACAAAAATACTCGCTTCTTTCACCATATTGCCAGCGCCCGACGTTCAAAAAAGCAGCTTTGGGATATAGAAGATGAGGACGACATTCTACACCATTCACAGGAAGATATCAAAGCTGCCGCTTCCAACCATTTTAAAGTTTTTTTCCAGGATGCCTCTGCTCCTAGCCTAGCAGCTCAGATAGAGTTAGCAAGCCTCTTCCCAAAGATGGTGACTACCGAGGAGGCTATAGCCTTAGAATTTCCCTGTACAAAGGAGGAACTGTTAGTGGTTCTTAGTGGTTTCAAAAAAGAAAAGAGCCCTGGACCCAACGAGTGGTCGGTTGAATTATATCTCCATTTCTTTGATATTATGTGTCAGGATCTTCTAGACGTCGTGGAGGATGCTAGAACAAGAGGAGTGGTAAATTCTCAGCTAAATAATACCTTTATTGTTTTGATTCCTAAATCAAATCTTCCCAGGCAGTTTAAAGACTTTCGTCCCATATCACTCTGCAACCTATGTTACAAACTAATCTCTAAGATCATCGCCAGAATAATCCGTCCCTTTCTTTCCAGGGCACTTTTCGATGAATAGCTCGGATTCCTAAAAGGAAGACAAATTCTCGACGCAGTTGGAGTCGCTCAAGAATGCATCCACAGTATAAAGACAAAAAACCAACAAGCCATTCTTCTAAAGTTGGACCTTAAAAAGGCCTTCGATTGCGTCAACTGGAACTTTCTGCATCTTATTCTTCTATAGTGTGGTTTCGGGTTAATTATAACTAATTGGATTTTGGGATGCATATCCTTGACCACCCTTGCTATTCTGATCAATGGGGAAGCTACCAAATATTTTCGTTGTGAGAGAGGGCTCCGACAGGGATGCCCTCTCTCACCACTTCTTTTCATTTTGATCCTTGAAGGGCTCAACATCTTACTCAAAAACAGTCAAGCGGATGGCCATCTAACAGGGGTAAAAATCTTGGGGTTGACACATATCCTGCATATCCTTTTTGTTGATGATGTGCTGATCTTGACTTCGGCCAGTCGTGCTGAATGGACCATCATACACTCTATAATTAACACCTTTTTCTCTGCCTCTGGATTGGAGACCAATATCCACAAATCTGTCTTCCTAGTATCGAATGCTCAAGAGATTTTGCAATTAGATTTAAAAGAGCTGTTCGGTTTTGCTTCAATCGAGCTAACGGAGGGATTTTCCTACCTTGGATTTTTTATAAAATCTTCCAGATATTCTAATAAAGATTGGCTCTGGCTTATTGACAAATTTGAAAGCAGAATTAATTATTGGTGTAACAAAATGTTCTCCTTGGGAGGAAGATATTTTCTCATAAAAGCCGTCTTGGAAAGCCTTCCAGTTTTTTGGATGGCGTTAGCTCACATCCCGGCTTCTGTTCTGAGGACCCTTCGTCAACTTATCTTTTCCTTCCTCTGGACCGACAGCAAGAAGAACTCAGGTTATCACCTCTGCAGATGGGATGTAATTTCAAAACCTAAGTTGATGGGTGGTTGGGGTCTTAGAAATTTGCCTTTCTTCTATAGGGCGCTCTCGGCCAACACCTTCTGGCGAATTCTAATGAAACCCAGCCTCTGGAGTAAGGTGATCAAAGCCAAGTACTTCCCTCTTTTACCGGTTCATATCTGGATCAGATCTGCCTCGGAGCGACCCACTAGCGGCTCTCAAACCTGGAAACATCTCTCAAAGTCCCTTCCGATCATTCTTCAATGGATTTCGTGGAACCCAGTCAATGGTTATCTGATTGAAGTAGGCAGAGATAGTTTATTGGGATTGGGCAGACATGCCATGATTTCTCCCCCACTTTTGGCGCACCTTCATAGTAAGAGCCTTTTTTTCTTACATCAAATCATCTCACCGTCCAGTGGGGGACAATTGGGCGATCATTGGCTCAGTGGCACGGATCTCCAGTTGGAATCTGATTTAAAATGTGAATGGGACGGCTTCACTCAGTTGTTGACGGACGCGGGCATCCGACTACAAGAGCGTTCAGATACCCTCATGTGGATGAGAGGGGATTGTTCTGGCACACTCACTGCAAAAAATGTTTATCAAGCTTTAGCTGAAAAATTCTGGTCTAAAACTAATGCTAGCTGGCGCCAGAATATTTGGAAGGGAGACTGCCCAATCAAGCTAAAATTTTTCGTTTGGTTGTTGATCGAAAATAAGCTTCTAGTTTGGTCGAACCTTCAAGCCCATGGATGGGAGAGGCCTAGCCACTGCATCCTGTGTAAACTACACAACGAGACTATCCCCCACTTCTTCATCGAGTGCTCATTCTTCCGATCGGTGTGGCAGCTCATATCTCTAGCGCTAATGCTCACCACGACGTGGACAGGTTTCAGCGTGCCAAACTATTTTCAAAACTGGATGGGTGATTTTAAGAACCTTGCTCTGTTGCCAGTATTTCTCTACTGGCAGGTCTGGAAGGCTAGAAACTCTGCACTGTTTGATGAGAAGTCTCCTTTGATATATAGAGTGGTTAATTTAATTATTCTTGAGGCGGCTTTGCAAATAAAACAATCAACGGCTCCACCTCCCAACAGGCTTAAATTTATAGTTCCTCGTGACAGGGCTGTCGCCTGGTTCGATGGAGTGGCTCAACAAGGTGGATCACTTTGTGGGGTGGGAGGGAAAATCGCTCTAAACTCTCATTAGTGATTCCGCTGTACTCTAAACTGTGGACAAGGATCTAACATGAAGGAAAAACTTTTGGGAGCGTGGGCGTCTCTCATTCTGGCAAGTCGCCTGCATATCGATGAGCTTTTACTCCTTGGTGACTCCAAAATTATTATTGATTGGCTGAGCGGTCAAGCAGATTTCCATGTGGCGGCCCTTGAAAGATGGAAAGAGAGAACCCAAGAAGCCACCCACCTGATTAGAAATCTCTCTTTCTCTCACATCTATAGAGAGGAAAACAGTGAGGCGGATACCCTTTCTAAAAAATATTTGTACTTGCCATCGGGACACATTTGTTTTACAAGGTGGGAGGAAGGCAATGAAGGACCTGCCATCATGATCAATCTTTGATTCTGCCACCTTTTATTTTTATTTTGCTGCTTTCCCATGGATCTGGAAGCCGATCTCGGTAATGTCAAGGAACAGATTTCTGATAGTATGGACTGCAATGATCCACAATAACAATACCCCCCATGTATTCGTCTTCGTGAAGATAGATTTGTATATTTTTATATCCTTTTGAATATAAAGCGTATTTTTTCTCATGGAAAAAAATGTTGCATTCTATTCACCTGATGAAAAAATGAAATCAATAAGTTGCACATAATAAGATTATATTAATTGTGGCAATAAAATATTCATAAAATTCACCATTTCAATAACACCACTAACTTATAAATTATTAGCTATACCCAAATACCCATTAGATGGTCCTCGTGCACAATATGTTGTTATGTGGTAAACTCTCACTAATTTTGAGGTACCTCTTGTTTAGCATTTGAAATATAAGAAGATGAATCCACAATATGTTCAAACAAGGAATTCACAGATAGAACAACCCCATTGATATCTTGAGTATACTCTTTCACATAAGAAATAATTGAGTGGAAAGAAGTGTTTATGAGGATTATTGGTGAACCATATCATTGATACTAGATTATCCTTTTGTTTACAAGTGCTTAGAAGGAAAGGTCCATTCAAGAAGAAGATTCAATGGTGGCTTAAGGGTTGAAGGGAGGGTGATGGTAACATTGCTTCAAAAAAATCTAAGATCAAATTCAAAAGTGATATCATGACAAAGGATATGCATGTGCATGAGTTGTGAATTTTGAGTAACCTAAATTAATAGAAGATAACATGTGAAATGGTGGAGGGTGGAATTTCACAAATGAATATTTGGTCTCAAGAAGGTGGAGAAATTTGCATGGATATCTTATGAGTGAAGAGATGGGAAGATTGCATTAAAGTGTCTTGTTCATCATACCCTTGTAATAAAGCCCAACTCAGAAGGAGTCTCTATATTCTTGGATGTGTACCTCTTGTGCAGAATTTGTCATAAATGCCATTGAAAGATGATAAGGAGCCCAATATCTCTAAACTTTAATCACATGCATCATGGGGACATAATCACTATAAAATTTGTGACTCCCAGTATTATATCATTTCCTATCCTAACAATACTCAATGATCATGGAGTATCCAAGTTATTGGAAACCAAGAGTTGCCGGAGGTAAGGAAGGTAAATCTACAAGATAAGGAATAGAGGGGTGCACCATTTCTAGTGAAAGAAATATTGGTTTCTGTCCCAACTAATCAACCAACATGAACATGCAATCCAAGCAATAAGAGTGACCCCATAGATGATAGGAAATCATGGAGTTGAGAATATGACCCATATGGCCCTCAATCGCTCATTAATGAGCCACATACAACCCATGGGATAAATTTCCCTAGTAGATTGGTTTTGTATGGGTTGTTAGCAATCTATAAGAAATAAATTAAGACTTGAAAGACTAGAATATGGCTCATGGAAGTCATGGAAAACAACAATGACATTTTACTCTTTCCAACAATCAATTAGAGAATGGAATTAAAATTTGTAAACTCTCTACAATATTGTAACAATCATATTATCTAATCCATTGATTCTACATCTCATAGATAAACCAATGATGTGCATTCTAGAGATATTGGGATTCTTTAATGGCTAAGAGAAATGAATACATGAAGAAAAAATAAGAGCATTTCCTTCAAATGAAACTTCACACCATTAAAATTACCATTAAAAATTTGAAGAAAAGAGGAATCCAAGGCCCCTCAAGATGTGCCTTCTATCTCTCTGAAGCTCAAATGGTTCATCACATTTTCTTTGAGTGTGAATAATTTACTGTTTAAGTATTAATGTGTTTATTGAATATCTTCTATAATAAATTAAGTGTTAATATGTTTACTGTTTTGAGTTTAAGAAGAATGTATCCACAACAAAAATAGCCTACAAGCCCTAGATTGACAACTTATTATTTCAACATAACTGGATTTTTCTTTAACCATGGTTGTCTTTGAAATAAATACTATAACTACAAATAAAGAGTTATTTCTTAAACCATTTTGGTAACACACAATGAAGGCTCTATATCAACAAATACACAAAGGAAGGCTTGTAGATCAACAAAAACACAAAGGCCAATGTGTTACCTCCAAGATCTACACCAAAATATTCCTTCTATCTTCTTTGTGTAACCCTTTATTTTTGTTTCCCAATCCTTGGTGATTTTCTTCATGTCTTCTAATTTATATTGGGCGTCAATGTATCAACGTAAGAAAGCATTCAAATGTATAAAATATTAAAATGCTCAAGAAACAATAAAATTATGACATATGAGGTCCCATTTAAGGTACTTGAAACATATTCAAATTAAATAGTCATTAAAATGATTTGGATAACATACCTCCCCTAATCGCAACTCATCCATCATTATGTTTGTCTAATACCTGTAGTGCCAAATAATTCAATCTCCATAAATTTCTATAAAATGAATACACTCATATTGGTAGCATTATTTACTCTAAGATGCATTTTTATGAGAATGCCAGATCATACCTTGACAATGCTTCCAAGCACCTTATAGGACTTCTTTTTGGACTAGCCCTTCATCATCCTAGATCCAAACATGGATTTAATTGATGAGAACAAACTACAAACATGATAGATATATAATGTTGGCACCAAGCCGAAGTGGAAAGAAGGACGATCATGGGAAAGAAAGTGTGCAGAAACTAAAGTAACAGCTGGAGAAAGAACAACACACGCACATGAAAGAAAGTGTGCACAAGAAAAGTGACAACTGGAGGAAGAACAACACGTGCATGGGAGGAAGACCTAACATTGGTAGGGTTAGGGTTTTGGTAATACACTGTAAATGGATAAAGATCCCGATAGATATAAATATAGATACACATGTATCATATAGATGTTGGCGTTTTGTAGTAAGTGTACTGTTTTTGTAGAGGTTCAGGTTCTTGTAACATTCCATTAGAGTGATGTACGAATGGATGCGTTATGTAATACTATTATGTACTATTTTTGTAAGTTGTTGAGCAAAGAAAAGAAGAGGCAAGGTAGATCCGAGGAATATTGGATCGCAGGCTGTAGAGCTTGGTGCAATCTGGTTCACCTCATATAGATCTTACCCATTAGATAAGAATTGTAAGTGTGCGACGCCAGAAATGCAGAACTACCATAAGAAAAGAGCCAAGAGCCAAATCTTTGTGGACGTAGCCCAAGAGGGGGTGAACCACGATAATATCTGTGTAATGTGATGAATGCATGGATATCTTTACTTTCTTTCAGAAATTAATGGTTATTCTTGATGAATGAGTTAATACATTGTTATGGAATATGTTTATGCTGTTTGGGAAATAAACTGTGAAATGTACATATGCACTCGTGAGGAATAAGTAGATTACACTTACAACTCATAGTACATGGATTTGGTTAATAAACCCCTATCTCATACTCAATCCTAGGCTGTAAACACCTAAGTCTTACAACCACCCATTTAAAGATATCTCGGGTGAGACTGCACAGTGCATTATGTGTACTGTGTTGACTTCTGGTTTACCAGGAGGGTTGATAGTTTTATAGGCTTGGTTGGAAACCCAAATAACATGAACCTTGGGTCAATAAATCAGATGGCCAAGAGAGAAGAGTAAGCAAAGGAAAACCAACCAACAAATGGTTTCGTTGCCATGTTAAGAGGAATAAGAGAGGACTGAGTAGACGAGATAGAGTGAACGAGAAACAAATCAGCAAAACAAAGAGAAATGAGACATTAGAAGGGAATGTTGAGACCTTGGAACCCCACGAAAGAGGAAATCGAAGGCTGGTTGAGAACCAAAGAACTAGAGGTTGCACAGAAAGACAATAGAAACCCTATAATTACACCGCATAAATATCTGGATAAATACATATTTACTTATTTACACGAAGTCTTTTTTTGTGATTTTCTGCATCTACTACAGGAGTGGATCCTAAGGTTGAAGGATAACCATGCGACGAACCAGATTTGACAGCTAGATTGGACTCTAGTACAGATTGAGGAGCTACAATAGGTGAACAACAAATTCACCTGTGTAATAGACTTTTGGATTGACAATATCGTGGCACACTTCATCACAGAGTTTGAAGTTGACACAGTGAAGTCATACATCAAAACCGATTAAGAATTCCTACATGGATCCAGAGGAAGGTACATTCGATCACTATATACTTCTATTAAGATATTGCTATATAACAAAGGTGTAATGACAATGGAATCAAACAACTAGAATTCCCTGTGTGCATGGGGGAAGGGGGGAAGCACTGACAGAGAAAGGAATAATGGAAGGAAGTCAGAATAAAGGAAAGAGGGAGGAGGAACCCTTGGACCCGATGATGATGGATGACGACCAGATCAAGTGGATATTGGCATCATTAGGAATGATGCGTAGCGGAGTACCCTACTAATACAAGGTGAATACCAAGAAGAGAGTCATAGCTGTGAGGGAGGGCTTGGCTAGCGATGAGGAAGAGGTAGAGGATCTCCAGGTTGTGGAGCAGATTGAGGAAATCTTGCATGCAACATATGACAGGAAGAAGAGAGGCCCAAGAATAGGAGGAGAAGGCATCCATCCTATCCATATTAATGTCAATGTGGAACCCATAAACCCATGTGCGACCAATACACCAAAGAGAACACCACCGTTTAGAAAACCAAAGTTCGGAGGAAGTCCGACAACATGAAGTACATCTACACAAGGAGCAACAACTGGAGGAGCCAGTTCATGCAACCCTAGTCAAGTATCTACACTGCGTAGAGGAGGTAGTAGTTCAATATTCATAATGGCAGGACACGATCCCACTATCAGATTACCAGAGTTTCGAGGAGAAGCAACATAAGACCCTGAGAAGCACTTGTTCATTTGTGCAAAAATTTGGGAAGCAAAGAAGATCATCGATGAAGATACCAAACTTGTGCAGCTATTGATCACACTAAGAGACCATGCATTAGACTGGTACATGAGCCTAGACACGAACAATGCCCCTGCGACGATAAGGACACTGGCCGAAATTAAGAAATTATTGATAAATGAGTTCCAGAAGCCGAGCTCAAAGGATTAGTACATGAACGAGATGATTGAAATAAGACAGAAGCTGGGAGAATCTGTATGGGATATTGATCAAAGATTCAAGTGATTAAAAGGAAAGTTAAAATACCTTATGATTGATATGCAACATCGACACCTATTTGTCAACTCACTACTACCACACTTAAAATATCCCTTACAACAACAAAATTTCCAGATGCAGGCAAAGGCTCTGTAGGCAACCTTACAATTGGAAGCGAACCAGTACCAACAGACATACCCAACTATCGAAGAGATGAAGGAGGATTTGAAGAATTTAACATTTCAATTGAACCAGAATAAGAACAAGGACAAACGAGAAGCCGCTTGGTGCACCACCTGTAGGATGGAAGGACACCACAAGAATGAATTCCCAACATTCATTCAGTATATGGCAATAGGTATGCCAAATCTGCTATCACAGGGAGGATTATGGTGTGAAATATGAAAGAAACCCGGTCATGACCCTTATCAATGGATGATGATGCAAAAATATTAGACAATTCCAAAGAATTCATATTTCACCTTTTGTAAGTCAGTGAGCCATGACGAGAAAGATTGCAGAACTATGGAGCTGATGCGGGAAAGAACATCAGATGCATACAGGGTACATGCCGAAATGATGACTGGGAAAGCAACACCATAGTTCAATCAAGCCCCAACCCCATACAACACTCTGCAACAACAGTATAATACTACGCATCAACCCTACAATAACACGCAACCACACTACAACCCGACACAAACCCAGTACAATAACGCACAATATAATCAGGTGCCATAGTATAACGTGTCGAGAGGTGATCATGCAGACTATAGAGGAGCCGGACAAACCAGAGGATGTTTTAGACGCGGTAGAGGACCAGTCACATGTCACAATTTCCAACAACCAGGACATTATGCACGAGAATGTCCACTACAACCAACGACTTGTATGTATTGTCGCACATCAAACCACGATACATAGGAATGTCCAACATTACTAGTAAAGATTCAAGAAAAAAGGAACCAAAACAATCAGAATGTTTAGTGGATTTCAGCCAAAGCAAGGGACGCCGAACGAAACATCAACATAGTCACTCGTGGAGGAATGAAAATAGGAAATGATGCAATTCGATTGGAACCAATGCAAAACCAATGGGTAAAGAATAACACAGACCCCAAGAAGCAGTTCGACGTGCAAAAGGAAAAGGAGATCTTTAAAGAAGCTCGACAAGAATTTCGGAAGGAGGACATAGCGTCGATTGCACAACAAAGCAAGGAAGCTCTGGAATATGAGATGTCACCATCATTGGACCTGTTGGAGCCGGAGGTCACTCCTGGATTGCTTGCAGGAGTAGAGCCCGACGCTCATCAGTTTAATGTCACTATTTATTTAAAGGGGTGATCAAATGGAGAAAAACTCAGAACAATATCGTCTCAACTCAGAAACTAGGCCAGGCATGCATGGACAAATGAGGTCTTGGTAAACTTCAAACAATGAGTTGTAATAAAGGGTGAGTAGGGGGAAGACTTGCATGAGAAGAGTGCGAAATTCTATCATAAACATCAGGTTTGTAACATACTGGAGAAGAAATCATTCGAACGCGAGATCCTCTTACATTCAAAAGCAAAAGACCAGAGAATACAATAATGTCATAATAAATCCTTTATTATAACATAACTGCAACAATCCACGCGAATCCTTCGATAATGGACACTCTGGCATAAGATGAAACATAGATGGAAAAAGGAGAACTGTTTGTCATAAACCAAGAAATCTCAAACACAGAGGCATAACCAGGAAACCAGAATGGTCATTAAAACTTTACAGTCGGGAACTTAGCTCTACCATCGATAGATACCAAAATGGAGAAATTGCCTATACATACTCAGAACAACCACAACAACAGAATCGAGGCGTTGCATTGAAAGCTTTGCGTCTGCATGGTTTTCTGACAGTCAACACCTCCAGTCTCTGAAAGATCGTGCAACTTTCGACAGACGCGATCGATCTTCTGATAGTTTCATCGACGAATCGACGTGCTTTTAATCCATTGCCGGACTTTCCCATAATGACAGAGGTGATGTCTAACCACCACCAACCACCTCAATAACTTCTTTATTGGGAATGAGGATGACCCGGCCAGCTTGGAACTCTTGGGACGTGGGAGGCTTCTTGCGCTGCCACCTGGATGAGCTTGAACGACCTGATGTATCTGCGTGGAGGCCAACGCGAAGGATGGGGCGCGCAACGGGATGGTGGCGTCGGACTATGAGGGTGTGAAGGAAGTGGCAAGGTGTGAAAAGGGCGACATAGGAGGACACATAGTGAAAGACACCAGGCGGAAGGGGGTGAAGGCGAGAGATGATGAACTTGCTCTTTGGCGAGAGGCTGACGTGGAAAGGAGCGGGACACATGGAAAGCAACAAGTGGATGATGAGAAGGAAGGCGGACCACGCGGACCAAAGAGGGGAGGCAGATGGGTGACACACGTCAGCAGGAGAAAGGTGGTTCTGGAAGATGACAAGACGAGAGAAGGGCCCACGCAAGATAAACACAGAGCAACTGAGGATGGTGGGATCGCGCGAGCGCCGTTGATCCGGGGCGCTAAGATCTCGGCTATCGGAGAGATGCGTGCCAGATTCCGGACCCCCCCCCCCTCTGCTTAAAGG
>ML778527.1:24908-35746 GCA_009831015.1 Picea engelmannii
TGGTATACAGACCAGGAATTGTGCAAAGGAACCACGACATGGACGACACTCCAACATAACTTTATAGTCACTTTCTCATTCGAGCATGAGAACCCCAACATAGATGCAGCTCTAAAACGGATCAAAGGCGTCATATTCATTAAAGAACCAGAAATAAGACTTATCAAAGAAGAACATCAACGGAATAAGAAGACAGTCAAGGAACTGTTGTCATGTTACCATGTACAGGAGGAAGCACCATATGAAGATGACCCGTGTGATATTCAGATTGAAGAAGTTGAAGGCGAAAGAGATGTGGAATGACCACCCATAGAATTGGAGGTCATTTTTGTGCCAATCAAGATAAAGAAAGTAAACATCGGGACTGTCGAGCAGCCCAAAATAGCCAACATTGGAGATTAATGGGATGAGAAGACAATAGAAAGCATCACATAATTGTTGCGCGAATATAGCGACCTTTTTTCCCACAACATTTACAAATATGAAGGGTATAGTCGGAGAATTAGGAGAAATGAAAATACCACTCAGATCTGACGTGAGGCCTATTAAACAATGACCTTATAGACTGAACCCCATATATAAACATAAAGTTAAAGATGGGATTGACAGGATGCTCGAAGCTGGCATCATCGAACCAGTCGAGGAATCAAAATGTATAAGCCCGATGGTAGTACAGGACAAGAAATAAGGAAGAGGGATCATGATATGCGTTGACTTGAGGAAGTTGAACGATGCATGCCTACACGACCCATTCCCTACACCATTCAAGGATGAAGTGTTAGAGAATGTGGGGGGCCACGAAGCTTACTCATTCACCGATGGATTCTCAGGTTACCATCAGATTAAGATATCACATGAGTTTATACACAAGACCATGTTTGCGACGAAATGCGGATCTTATCAATACACATTTATGCCATTTGGTCTGAAGAATGCACCCACAATATTCTCCAGAGTGGTCATCACAACATTTAAGGAGTTCATCCACTAGTTTCTCAAAGTATACCTAGACGATTGGAAAGTTTATAGTCTATTAAAACACCATGTGGAATTTTTACGACTAATGCTAGAGAGATGTAGACAGTGCCACATATCACTGAATATCAAGAAATGCATATTTGGAACACCGTTTGGGATACTATTGGGCCATATAGTATGCAAACAAGGCTTGCTAGTGGATCCGACAAAGATCGCAGTCATTGTTAACTTACCAGCACAAAAAATAGTCTGCCAACTAAGAGCAACATTAGGACACACAGGATACTGCAGGAAATTCATCAAAGGATATGCGCAAATCACAACACCAATGGAAAAGCTGTTAAGGAAGGATACAAAGTATCAATGGAATGACGAGTGTCAACATGGTCTAGATACCCTAAAGGACAAGATGGTTATTGCACTGATATTAGTATTTCCAGACTGGTAAAAGACATTCCATGTGCATGTATATGCATCAACGATAACACTTGGAGCTATCTTAGTGTAGCCAGGAGCGAGAGACTTGGATCACCCGATAGTGTTCGCAAGCATAAAATTATTAGACTTAGAAAAAAATTATAACACGACATAAAGAGAAGGCCTAGACATGGTTTACACATTGCAAAAGTTCATACATTACCTATTGGGAAAACACTTTAAGATGTTTACATATCACTCAGCCCTGAAATACCTAGTCAACAAGCCAGTGTTGGGGGGGAGAATATGTCGATGGTTATTGCTATTTCAAGAATTTGAATTTGAGGTAATAGTTAAACCAAGAAAACTGAATGTAGGACCTGACCACCTATCAAGGGTCACAAATGGAGAAGAACCCACAAACTTAGAAGAAAACTTTCTGGATGCATAGTTATTCTCAGTACAGATTGCTGATGACTACTTTGCAGAGATCATCTAGTAATTGAGCACAGGCACCATGCCACAATAATAAACCACCGCATAGAATAAGAACCTGGTAGTCCATGCAATCGACTATCAATTGACCATAGGACATCTATACAAGATGGGCACATATAGCATTTTACAAAGATACGTATTAGAGAACAAATGACCAAGAATTCTAGCAGAAGTCCACGAGGGAATGGCATAAGGTAATTATGCAAGAAAAGATACCACCCAGAAGGTACTACGTGCAGGATTATGGTGGCCAACGATCCACAAAGACTCGAAAGAGTACTGTCAGAGATGCGATGTCTGTCAAAGGGTAGGCAAACCCAATAGAAGGGACGAGATGCCACTATGACCCCAAGCGACATTACATGCATTTGATAAATGGGCAATATACTTTGTGGGACCAATTAAACCACCAACCAAAAGGACAGGGGCAAGATACATTATCACTGCGACGAAATACCTAACAAGATGGGCATAAGCCGCACTAGTAAAAAATTGCAGCACAGAGACAATTGCACACTTCTTCTTTGAACAAGTAATCACTAGATTTGGGTGCCCAAGAGTTTTGATGAGCGAACAAGGCACACACTTCATAAATAGCACCATCTGTGCGATGATTGAGGAGTTTGAAGTTCATCACCAGAAAAGCACACCGTATCATCCATAGGAAAATGGAACAGTAGAAGCCTTTAACAAAATTTTGGAGAATGCACTGACAAAGATCTATAATGTCAACAGAGACGACTGGGACCTCAAAGTACTAGTAGTATTATGGGCATATAAGACTACATGCAAAAAAGTTGACAGGGCACACACCATTCAAACTAGTCTATGACCAAGAAGCAGTAGTGCCATTAGAATTTTTAATACCCAGTTTACGTGTAGCATCTATCACACAAATGACAGAACGAGGCGTAGTAAAAGAAAGACTGAATCAGTTAATGTCAATGAAGGAAGACTGAATCTTGGCAGGATTCCACCAACAAGTGCATAAATCAAGAGACAAATCTTGGCACGATCAACACATCAAGAAAAAAATGTTTAAGGAGATCTAGTACTGCTTTACAACAACAAATTGTTTCAGCACCCGGGGAAGATGAGAATGCATTAGCTAGGACCCTATGAGGTAAAATCTGTCACAAACAGAGGAGATGTATAGTTAAGAGAATTAACAGGTGCAGAACTCAGAGGAATGATCAATGGGAGCCGACTGAAGCTGTATAAGGACAATCGACCACCCATCGCGCAGTAAAAAAAATAAAAATAATATATATATATATATATATATATAAAGAAGGAAACAAGACTAAAAAGCGTGCATCACACTGGAGATATAAAGACCGCATACCATTTGAAACACAAATCCAACAAAGACAAGAACAACGGTCACATTAAAAGGGAAACAAGAGGGAAAATGAAGTCGCTGAAAGCAGGTTGACAGGACAACACAAGGAAGAATTAAAGCATGACAAGGGCTGATGGGACATAACATTAAACACACCAACTGAAGATGACAAAGCAAGCATAATGGCATTACAAAACCACCACAGATGCATTGAATCCATGGTTATGGTGAATTAATCACACACTGGAGGAAGCATCCATGACAAGTTTCATGACAAGCCCATACAACACGCAAGCACGAGAGTAACTAGTCTATTCACAAAAGGAGAACAGAGAGAGAGAAATAGAAGCCAAAATAAACAGAGCGAGACCGCAGAACTCACCAAAGCCATTCAAACCTAACAAATGTTCAACAATCACCACTATGGCACCATTGAAGCCAACATAACCAGGCTAGACAACCAGATCAACTAGGGTTCAAACTAGGTCACGAGGACCACTGGAAGAAAATGAGAAGAAATAGCCAGATATCATTGATATTGATGAAATCCCATCCCCAGAGACGTTACCGCCGAACCCTACACCAATACTGGAAGAGATTCAACAACCACAAGAAGAGGTTATGAAAGAGGATACGCTAGTAGCGACGCAAGAGCCTCAGAATGAGGAAGTAGAAACCCAACATGAAGTGCAACCAGAAAACAATGAAGCAGCCATGGAATTGAATGGAACGATAAAGAATCTGGGAGCAGCGGTGCAACCAGACAAGTCATAAGCACCCAAATTAGGTCAACCAGCAAAGGAGACCGTTGGAACTACGTCGACTTGGCCAGCATGGATTATGAGGGAGTAACCGAAAGTTGCTGGAAATTTGAACCAACCACCACAACAGGAAGACAAAGTTCAGATACCGAGCTCATCTCGCAAGAAACCTACAAAAGAAATTGTGCTACCACGCATACTAGATGGAGTACAGGTATAACCACAACTACTGGGTCACGTCGGAAAGCTCAAGTATTCCGACCATGACGTATAAAACAAAAAGAAGGACCCGAAACTTGTGCCGAGGGTATTTATGTAGAACATAACCGTAAACCAACTTGGAGAAACGATCATCCAACCACATCAGTGGGCAGCCAGACTGGACAGAACATGAATCTTAGGTTTGCTGAAACTACCACATTTTGGTAGAGGCCAGTACGCGACAACATGCATCAAACAACTGTTAGTAGTCAAGCACGGAGGGGATATATGGTTGGACAAACTCATGCCCATAACTGTTAATATTATCATGTAGATAACAGAACTACCCATCTGGGGTATGGATCCCACGTTGATTTTGGATGATAAATCCAAGGAGAAAAAATTAGCAGAGGAAATGAAGAATAAATATGGTACCGCGAGGGGAACAAGAGGCATCATAATCAAATGCATCAACAATGAAGCTACACAATTGGGTGCAAAGATCTTAGCCTAGAAATTGTTAAGAAAATGCCGCAAAGATGAAGTACCAACAAGAGTCATCGCAGTTGCAACTCAGTGCACATAAGGCACCTCCATGAGTTGGGCACCATATCTATTGAAATTCTTTCAAGTGGACTGCAAGGATGCATAGGACCTAGGTACATAATTCCATTACTCATGGCTAATCACCCTAATAGCCTTCATGGGATGGTGGGAACTAGAGTATGTAATATTTTGTACTAGACCACATTCAGCTGGAGCAAGATATCTATTACTGAGATCTGGGCGACAGGACAAGAATAAGAGGGAGAATGGAATCATATTCTAATCATACCTATGGGACATACAAGAAGCTATCAGCCAACCATGGAGAATAACACCATAGGTTGTCGCACGATATGGGGACATCGCCAACTTTTGGGCTACATGACAAACCATGTGGATACAACCAAGGCAGGATCCAAATAAACAATGGAAACCGATGTGCTACTGCATCACATAGGGTGATATCAATATGGTCATCAGCGAATGGCCTGATGAATGGAGGATCCCAGCCATTACCTAGGAAGTACCGAAACAAACAACAAAAGGAGAGGCTACGCAGGCGGAAACACAGCCTCCACAAATCCCAGTCAAGCCAACTCAGGAAAACAATGGGTCAAAGAAGATAGGGACCCGGAAGGGAAAGAAAGAGACCACACATCCAACCAACGGACATAAAAAATAGTCTGAGTGAGCGTAGGAGACTGCCCCAAATCCCATCACATAGGAACTAGGGGGAACTACGAGACCAACTTGTAGGCAGCAGGCATGCGCAAGAAATTGAAGGTGCAACGAGCATCACCGGACTATACGATCACAAAATATGATGGAGAAATGATCGATAGAATGGTCCAAGATTGCCTAGTAGAAGATTTCGATCATGAAGCACATCATAGGGATAAACTGCAAAAAGAACTGGCAGAAATGGGACAATTCCTCAAGAAACTCGGGGAAGTCCAAATAGCAAGCAGTAGCAGAGGCATAGATCCATCGACAAAAAAAACCAAAGAAAGAGTGGAGGTAGAAGAATAAGACCCAGTCCTCTCAATGCCACATGCAAACACAACGATCTACATCAAACCTAGCATGTTGCGTATGGATGAAATCGTGGGAAAGACACCATTGAAGGACTTGGACCACATCTAATTGGTCTTGATGCAGATGCCATCAAGGGCACTACATAAATTGCAGGTTAGAGTCGACCACAAGATACAGTCTCGAGCACATAAAAACTTATTCGATCTACAACAAGCAACAAAGAAGCGGGAAGCGCTGGAAAAAGTTTGTGAGCAGGCCAAATCCGAAACTCAGGAGGAGAAAGAATGCAGGAACGAATTGGAATGAAGAGTGGGAGAAATTTTTGGGAAACTTCCAAGAACTACTCAAGGAAATGAACTCCCAGCAGTAGAAAAGATCGACTAGATGCACAGGAAATTGATCAATATCAGAGGGAGATCGAGAATATCCGAGAACAACTCACACCAATAACTCCACCAACAGTGAAGGAGCAAAGGAAGCAGGAAGAAACAACACAACTACAGGATATAGAGAAGCAGGTTAGCACGACAACTGACTTGTTTGATAGAGAACCACAACTTTGGACAAGACTGGAGGAGGATCCACAGGTCCAACACTGGGACAAGGAAGAGGAAAGGATCAACGCAGTGATCCAAGAACTCAAGCAGAGACAAAATACCATACCAATCCCAGAACGATTCAAAGGAATGCAAGAGATGAAGAATATACAGGCATAACTTATCACTGCGAAAACACATAAACACGAGCGTCAATATAACTGTTGCAGGAACGGGTAGTAAAAGTACTTGCACAGGCAGAAAGAGATAGAACAAAGATAGCACAGACCCAGGTATAATGTGCAAGATTGTTGAGCGATGAAGTGGTAGTTCAGGTAGTAGACACCATCAAGGAGAAGACCACGCAAACACTGACAAAAGCAACAGAGCTGCAGGGAAATTTCTAGATGATCACCAAAGAGATCGAGGAAGCTCAGAAACATTAGCTAACTCAGGACGAGTAACATGTCATTGTTGGGGGCCTATTGACACCAGGACGAAGTGGAAAGAAGGACGATCATGGGAAAGAAAGTGTGTAGAAATTGAAGTAACATCTAGAGAAAGAAAACCACATGTGCATGTAATAAAGCGTGCACAAGGAAAGCAACAACTGGAGGAAGAACAACATGCGCATGGGAGGAAGACCTAACGCCAGTAAGGTTAGGGTTTTGGTAATACATTGTAAATGGCTGAAGATCCTGATAGATATAAATATAGATACACATGTATCATATAGAGGTTGGTGATTTGTAGTAAGTGTACTGTTTTTGTAGAGGTTTTGGTTCTTGTAACATTCCATTAGAGTGATGTATGAATGGATGCGTTATGAAATACTGTTATGTACTATTTTTGTAAGTTGTTGAGCAAAGAACAGAAGAGGGAAGGTAGATCTGAGGATTAGATTGCAAACTATAGAGCCTGGTGCGATCTGGTTCACCTCATATAGATCTTACTCGTTAGAGGAGAATTGTAAGCGTGCGACGCCAAATCTTTATGGACGTAGCCCAGGAGGGGGTGAACCATGGTAATATCTATGTAATGTGATGAATGCATGCATATATTTACTTTCTTTCAACAGTTAAAGGTTATGCTTGATGAATGAGTTAATACATTGTTACGGAATATGTTTATGCTGTTTGGGAAATAAACTGTGAAATGCACATATGCAACCATGAGGAATAAGTAGATTACACTTACAACTTGTAGTACATGGATTTGGTTAAGAAACCCCTATCTCATACTCAATACTAGGCTGTAAAAACCTAAGTCTTACAACCACCCATTTAAAGCTATCTTGGGTGAGACTACGCAGTGCATTCTGTGTAGTGTGTTTCCTTTTGGTTTACCAGGAGGGTCGATAGTTTTAGAGGCTTGGTTGGAAACCTGAATGACATGAACCCTAGGTTAATAACTCAGATGGCCAAGAGAAAAGAGTAAGAAAAGGACAACCAACCAACATATAACTAAATAGAAATCCTAAATAATCTCCTCTTTCTTTCTAGAATAATTTATTGGAGACCTCTAATCTTGGAGAAAACCTCCCTCGATCTTGAGGAGCAACAATGAAGTCAACATTGACTATGTTGTTTCTCCGTTGGATTGGTTGATGTTTTCTCCAAGATTAAACGAATCTAATAAATTATTCTCTACAAAACAAGGCCAACCACATGAAGGTGGAAGTTCCTGTGGCCTATCCCCCCCTTCACATTACTCTCAATTCCCCAGTACCCAATTTATATTCTACTAGAAAATATGCATTAAAAATATTCAAAAATGATAAAAAGTGTTTGTAAAGCTAAGAAAGAAAGCTAAGATAAAATAAGTACAAAGTTGTTTGATTTCCTTTTTCTTTGAACATAAGTACTACAAATTAATAGAATTGGATTTGTTTTGTCTTTCTATCCATATTTTACTAACCATCTATATTTCATATTTAAATAACATAAGTACACGAAAGTATGCAATAACTCATTCAAAGGCAATGCAAAAAAAAGTATGCAAGAACTCATTCAAAGGAATATGTCATAAAAAATAGTTTTTACAAATGAGGTTTATCATCCAAAAAATGTTCCAAGTATACTAGTTATATGTACATCGATCCTTCTTATAATAATATATACATCATCATTTTTGTAGGCCTCTTATGTGCTTTCTAGTTCTTAATTAAATCATCAACATCCACGTCTTCATTTTCCATGGGATCCTAAATAGTTGATTGTGCTTGAGTCCTCTCACTTAGAGCACACTTGGTCTTGTACTCATGGCGTGCATGCCACTGTGAGGGGGCATCACCTGCAAAAACAAAAAAATATTAAATTTATATGGACAATTTTTAAATATCATTGAAGTCGTTCGGTGATATTAAAAAAAACCTATGCAATGTAATTATTTACCAGGTGCACTACTCGAAATCATTAGAATGGTTTCCTTGTACTCCTCTTCAGGTGTAGGAGATTCAAGTAGAACATTCTCTTCCATTGAAACCATAAAATTTATAAAGACATAATCGTAAATGTATAAGTAAAAAAAATTAGAAGTACAAAATTTATAACTACAAAATTATTAAGTATATGATTAATACAAATCCATATTACCGTCCTAAGCCTCAGTATATGATTAATACAAAATTAGAAGGGGGATGCTTTAGAGAACCATGTTGTGGTGACACTGGACTATCAATGCACTGCTCTCCAATACTAATGGGCTCGTTGATAGTGCTTCTCCCTTGATTAAAACAAAGTAACACATTAAATTTATGGATGATATCAAGCATGAATGTATTTTATAAGTAATGAATGGTTAATGTGGATTGATTTTTATTTACCTTATCCTACAAACTGGATCTTGGGGTCTACCCTATTCTTTTCTGATGTTCGACGACAACTTGATAGTTGTACCTATAACCAATATGAAGGTCTTCCTTCGTGGTTTCAGTTTCGAAGTCGTTTTCATGCATTGCATAAGAGTATGCATTTTTAATGTTATTGGATGCAATTACCTAAAAGTTGGAAGGAGATACAAATAATATTGTTAAGATTCTTGGGTACATACAATTCATCACTGTAACTTCATGTAGCCGCCCTAGCCTAGCTTGTGCTGGCCATGTTTGGAAATCCTTTCTTTGGTTTCCTTTGAAGTGCCAGGAAACCCATCATCAAAAATATCAAGTATGTTATATACCACAATTTTATTATATCTAAAGAAAATTAAAGGTATTGAATTCAAAATGTAATTTACCTTGGGGTACCAGTTGGTGTTTTTCTTTCTTTTCTCATTTTTTTTTCCTTTACATCCTCAATGAACACCTTCCACTCCATCTCTAGAAATGTGGGATAATGATCATACCTAGGGTTATTTTGCAAGTGAATCCTATACACATCTCATGTAGATTTTAAATATTGGCTAACTAAGGAAGTGGCCACTTTTTTATTGAAGGTGTCTACTCCAAAGAGGCCTTCGAGATAATCCATAAGTTCTTTTTTGAGGTTCGAATTATGGGAATTCCACCTCATGTGTATGGGTGGCCCAAAAATCACCAATGCCTTGCTCTCCAAGTTCCTATAAAAATGGTCATTTCCTACATGTAAAAATATATGATCATTAATTTAAAAATAATAATCTAGATGATTTATGTTTGAGATAGACAACATGAAACAATTAAAATATTAAAAACTTCCTAGGAGTATTATTTTCTTTAATGGAAGTCCTTCCTCGTTGACCATAAATGTGCACGTAAGTGTAACACTTGTTTAGTAATCAAACATTTATGTAATATAATACAACGAAAGTAACACAAGTAGATAAATTTATTGTTTCCCATGTGAACTTGACATTTCAAAATTACATTATATATATATATATTGTTTTTCAAATATGAAAGAACAAAGATATCATTGCGCAATAATTTCACAATTCATACCAACAAGAATTGTATATTACCTACGCATAATACAACACTAGTACATATGAGCAAATTTGCGACGGTTTTTCGTTGATATTGCCACACTTATCCGTCGCAATTTCCACGAAAGCTGAGATTTTTCTTCGTTGGAATAATTTTGTCGCTATATCCACGATCCAAGTGTGCATGGAAACATCGAAGAAATTAGCTCTCCACGTGTCACCACCTTCAATATTGGTTAACCCTATGCATCATCGCAATTACGACGGACTATCGTCGCAATAACAACAAAGAAATGTGGCAATTACGATGAAGCTTCGTCGCAATTGGGACAAAAAGTTATGCTAAGCCAATAACTTACGACGCAACTGTTGAATGTGCGATGAAAGTCCATCACAAGTTGTGACGAAAATTCGTGGTAATATCAACGAGTGCAATATCTCAAAACCAAATTTACGACACACATGTTGTATATGTGACGAATATTCGTGGCAAATTGCGATGAAGTTTCGTCACTATAGCGACGATTGTGGTAAAATAGTAAAATATTTTCGATGAACTTGTGTTGATATTGCAACGATGACTTTAGGTTTAAATTTTTTTTTTTACATGAAATATGGTAT
>ML778527.1:56979-75165 GCA_009831015.1 Picea engelmannii
AGGTGGTCAATCTAGTTTCCTCCTCGAGTTAACCACAAAACCAAGTAGTTGATCCAATTCCATCATCGATCAACCCCGCTCTTCATCAAGAGAGTGACACCAAAGCAGTCGATCCGTTTCCACCCGTCAACCCCATTCTTCCCTTGGAGAATGAAACTCAAGTGGTCGATCCAGTTTCTCCATCGGTCGATCCCATTCCTCCATTGAGGAATGTCAAAGTGACTGATCCAGTCCCTTCCTCGGTTAGTCCCACTCTTCCTATGAAGAGTGCTAAAGTGGTCTATCAAAGTCCACCATTGGTTGATCCGATCCAATCATCGGTCGATCCTACTCTCCTTCTAGAGAGTAAACCTGATACTGCCCATGTTTTTCTCGTTAATACAGACTCTACCATACTGGGGGGCATTCCCCCTTCTCCTGCGAAACCCCCTCCAAGTAATGAATCCATCCTTTTTGATTGGGGTGTTCTAATTGGACCTCGTCTTCCCTCTCACATTCCTTTCTAGATTACAGTACAAGTTCATGGTCGGGACGTTACTCAAACACTGATAGATGAAGGTGCATCCATTAGTATTTTGTCTTCTATTGCTTGGTACGCTTTGGGTTGTCTGCAACTTGCACCGGTTACACATAATCTGTTAGATTTTAACAGAAGAACTAGTCAACCTTTAGGGATCCTTCCTCAGTTTCCTGTAACTTTGGGAGGGAAAACCATCTTTATCGATATCATGGTAGTCCAAGACCCCTTGGATTTCTCTTTACTCCTTGGGCGGGATTATGTCTATGCCATGAAATCTATTGTATCCACCCTTTTCCGTGTGATATCTTTCCCTCACGATGGAAGAATCGTGACTATTGATCAACTTTCATTCATCGGCCCCGACTGGTTTACCTCCCTAAGTGGTTCTTATATGCAGACAGTATTGCCCTCGCCGCATGTCAATTATGTGGCATTGTCTCCCATGACCCCAACTTCCGACGATTTGGATCTGGTAGTTGACATGGTGATCTCTTCGGTAGGTTTATTGGAGCCTGATCTCCTTACCCCTGTCATGACCCTCGACATGTGTTCCTTATTCTCTTCCATCCGATGAAGATCTCTTGGAAGCCATGACCGAGTTTTGTCCCTTGACATGGTACCCTTCCAGAGCATTATCCTCTCGGAAGCCATGATAAAGAAGAAACCACGAGCATAGTTTCCCTTCTCTGTGGCAAGCTCGTTAAAAAATGAAACAGAGGCTTTGAGCATAGTTTTCTTCTCTGTAGCAAGCTCGTTAAAAAATGAAACAACAATCTGGGGATCGAACCTGGAACCTTGAGCATAGTTATTTTCCTGTGTCAAGCTCATTAAAAAATGAAACAATCACCTCTCCCTTCAAGTTGAGTCTTTCACCATATCTCGTAGATGTCGAGTCGAGTCTTTCGTTAGGTCTCGTTTTTTAACCTTCATTTCATCCACCTGTATCCTTTTTCTCCATCTAGCATAGAAATTGGTGACATCCTCAAAGTCTGTGAATGAATTGAAGCTTGGGGGGCATGTCTCCAGTCTTTGATGACCATTCTGGAGTCAAGTCACTAGCTTTCAAGCTGGGGGAAAAATACCGAGCTTAGTCTTTGTTCTTTCGTGTGCTCGTAAATACATGAGAATGCAACCGGGTAGACTTTTATCTCTTTTTTGGACCTGTATGGATACACGAAAAAGGAACCCCCTGGAGTCTCCTTTAAGCTCTTTTTAGACTCTCTAAACATGAAAAGATTTCCGAGTGATCTTTCTTCCTTTCACGCTCGTTAAAAGGTTCGAAAGGGCATCTTTCGAGCGATAATTTATCTCTTTTTTGGTCTCGTTAGACTACTGTACGAAAAAGGAAATGAGAGAGTTCTCTTTTAAGTGTTTTTCCAAACTCTATAATCCTGAAAAACCTTCGAGTTTTTTGTCTTTAGACTCGCTAAAACACACATCGACAGGCCCATATGGGATCGAACCCTTACTTCTTCTAGTTCGTTAAACAAAGGAAGAGGAACTTACCGAAGGTGAGTTATATCGAGCATGTGTTATCCTCCTCGAGCTCATTAAATAAAAAAGAGGTACTCATCTATCTGGATGGGGGAAAAATTGAAAGGAGCAAGCCGAGCAGTCTCTTGAGGACATCATCAAGCAATTCTTAGAGTCACCCTTGAACACGACACTTTGTCATATGCACACATTATAACCCACTGAACCTCTGCACTGAGCCAATCCTTTGAGTTCCTTTCACTCCTTTGGGTCACCCGACGCAAGTCACAATATCCATTGCATAGTTTTGGTCCATGTCATGTTTTTCTATTGTGCCTCAGTGTTCAAGGGAAGTATCTGCCTCTAGAGTCATCCATCCCAAATATCTTGTCTCAAAACCCATGTCAGTCCATGTCCATTTGATCTACCAATTACATCTCTATGTCTGTTTCATGTCATTGATGGGGGATGCATCAAGGCCCTCCCTCGATGAGTCTATTCCTGTCGACTTCAACACATTATTCGAGAATCAGGCTTAGAAACTAGTTAGTACTTTGGGACCTGCATGCCTAAATGGAAAGCCTCCTCACATTCGACAGTAGGTTTACATCATTGACCTCTGATCAGATGATTCCGCGGATGTTCGACTCCAGCTCATCCATTCACATTCATTGGAATGTACTAGAGTACCTTGGGAATCATTGACATTAATGATGATCTCCCTCGCGTTTGTTAATGGTTTACATCATTGACCGATAATCAAGTGGTTTCTACCATGTTTGACATCAGGACATCTATTCACATGGTTAGATTCATACTACATCGGGATCGGTAAGAAGACCCTGGGTTGAGTGATCACTTTTATATGCACTTTACCCAGGTTGCAAAGGAGTTTCTCTTGAACAATGACACATATACTTTTACATAGATCCACTTTGTATTGTTCGTGGCTATGTCTTTTCATCTCGTAGATCCACTATGTATTTTTCGTGGCTACGATTAGTTCAGGTCATGAGAGTATAGATCCACAGTGTATTTTCGATGGCTATACCTTTTTATCAATACAATTATGGATCCGTAGTGTATTTTACGGCGGCCATATCTTGCAAGTCTTGATCACCCAAGCATAGGTATGCCTGCCTTGGGTTTGAAACATGTCATAATATTTGTTGGATTTTTTGTGTGCAGCTTTTGTCAGGTTCTCTGCGTCTATACCCTTGCTTGAAAGTCTACAAAGTATTTTAGTTATCAGTTCTCATCTTCTAACTTCATACTTTGGGGGGCAATCTGTTACACATCAAAATTACTCACTTTGATAGTGTCGCAAGTGTCATCATTACAAAGATCGCAAGTGTCGCATTTTTCTCACAAGGTCGCAAGTGTCGCATGTTGCTCACAAGTGTCGCAAGTGTCGGGGAAGCATACTGCCATGATGCCTATGTCATGCCTATAATAACATGAGAAGCACACTTGAAACACCTCAAACATTTGATTTGTAAGAGGAGAAATGATTCAGTAGGCTTACAAACCTTTTTCCATTTGATAGCACCTCAAAAACTGAGCTTTTGAAGGAGAGCACTCCCCTATACCTCTTTTGGGAGCGTCGACGCTCCCCCTTACACTATCTGGGAGCATTATAAAGCTCCTCTGGCCCTTTTGAGGGAGCGCTATGGATTTTGAAAGTGTTGGAGCCCCCCTAAAGCCTACTAGGGAGCGCTACAATGCTCTGATGGCCCTTTTGAGGGAGCGCTACCTATTCTGGGCAACAATTGAGTTGTTGAGATGAACGGGGGAAACATCCTTTCATTCTTGGAAGGCAGTTGGATTCGAATCCCTAGTCCAACCATGATCTTAGGGAAGATCCTCAACTGAAGGAGGCAAATCCTCAAATTCCCCAAGGATATATCAAGTGGTTAAAGCCTCTCCAAGGCTATATAAGCAAGCGTTCTAATGGTGAAAGAGGACTAGTAAAGAGAGAATCACACCAAACTTATGATCTCATAAGTGGTGCTGGAATAGAGATATTTTGGAAGCAAGAGAACTATGATCTCATAGGGCGCAATCGGTGAATCTATCATCATTCATATCGTGGATATTTTGAGCAAGGGGTAGACAAAGAGGACTTGACGAAACTGCTGCAATCCATCCATGGATGTAAGCAATGTTTTGTCCTCATTAATATAATTTGCTTGGCCTGTTTCTTTCTAACTTGTGTCTGATCTTACATGAAATCATCATTGATAGATAGATCTGTTTTCAAGCTAATATCAATAGAGTAGGAAGTGGTCATACTTTTTTTGTCTACAGGACTCATTGAAGAACGAGAGTTTGGAGCTCAACTCAGAGCATGCAGGGACAAACGTCGATTAAAAGGTACTTCTTTTCTCCTTCCTTCTCATGCATTAGTTTGTATAGATTTGAAAGGAAGTCAGTGTCCATGTTAAGCACTTTCTGTCTTAGAGTTAAGAATCTAGCTCTCTGAGGCGATCTACCTGTCCGCAGGGAGATTTTCCTACAACACATCTCATATGCGTCCTCCCAAGTAGCAGAATGTGGACTATAACCATCCCACTGTATGTTGACTTGATCGACTATTCGAAGCCATATCTGTCGAGTGAAATGGTCCAGTATGTGGATCAAATATGCTATGAGAGAACCCTCATCCGATACCTGTAATGAACTCATGTCAATAACATGTGACAAATCTGAAATATAATGACGTAAAACTGAAACATGAAACACATCATGCATACGCCTCAAATAATTAGGTAAGGATACTCGATAATCCATAAGTCCTTTCATTTCTACAACTTTTAAAGGTCCTACAAACCTTGGAGAGAGTTTAACACCCTTTCCAAACTTAATTGAACTCTTATGCAAATTCACCCGCAAAAACACTTTATCACCAATCTCATAACTTCAGTCTGTATGATGCGGATTTACATAACTCTTTTGTCAGTCTTGCGCTTCTTTAATCCTTTGCTTGATGGACTGCATTTGATATTCCATATACTAAATCACCTTTGGTCCCACCATGACCCTATCCTCCAATCGATCCCAACTCAAAGGTGTCCTACACGGTCGTTTGTAGAGAAACTTAAATGGTGCCATCTTTATCGTACTCTAATAGTTGTTGTTGTATGAGAATTCTACCAATGGTAAAAATTCTTCTCATCGTTTCCGTTGATCCATCACATACATTCGAAACATATCCTCTAAAATTTGATTCGTTCTTTCAGTTTGTATATTTGTTTCAAGGTGATATGCTGTACTAAAATTCAATTGCGTTCCCAAAGCCTCTTCGAAACTAGTCCAAAAATTTCCAGTGAATATTGATCCTCTATCACATATTATCTTCCTTGGTACACCATGCAATCTTACAATTTCGTTAAAAACAATTCTAGCTATGTTCGATGCTCAATACATCATACAAAGTGGGATAAAATGCACACTCCTTGTCAAAGTGTCGATGACTACAAAAATAGAATCATGTCACCTTGACGTCAATGGAAATCCAACAATAAAATCCAACAATAAAATCCATCGATATAACTTCCCATTTTGATTCAGGAATTGCATGTGGCTGTAATAATCCTACTGGATGTCTATGTTCAACCTTCACCTGTTGACATTCAAGACATTCAAGAAATTTCGCTGAATAATGGTTTAAGATCTACCTTCATCTTCATGACTCCAGGATGAGCCATATATACTTCTCGATGAGCTTTGCTCAAAATTAAGTTTCTCATTTCGTCATTTGGTGGTACATAAATTCTTCCATTATATCTTAAAAGTTCGTCACTTTCCAAAGAATATCCTTCAAATCTATGTATCATCATGGTATCTTGTCCGATATTTTATTTTACTTCCTTGTACCAGTTGTAATCAATATGTAGTGCCAAAATATTTTCTCGAATATTTGTCTTTAGGGGTATTACTGAGAAGATGCGTGCTCTTTGACTTAATGCATCAAATACTCTGTTAACTGTTCCTTTAATGTACATGATCTCAAAATCATTCTCACTTAAAATTTCCGACCATCGTCTTTGTTGCGCGCTCAAATCACTTTGAGTAAAAATGTGTTGTAATCCACTATGATTGATTTTCAACTCGAATTTCCATCCAATAAGATAGTGTCTCTAAAGTCGTAAGGCATAATTAATCACAAGTAATTCCAAATTGTGGGTTGCGTAATTCTCTTCATGCCTTATTAATTTCCTTGAAATGTATGCGATCACTCAACTGTCTTACATTAATACTCCACCCAATCCTTCCTTGGATGTGTCCATGCATACCAATAATTCCTTGTCCATATCTGGAACCTTCAGGTTTAGTGTTGTCATTAATAATTCCTTAAGCTTCTAAAATGCTTCCATGCATTTCTATGACCATACAAGTTTCTTGTTATTCTTTTGCAATTCCGTAATTGGATTTTATTTTTTTGAAAAACCTTCAACCAAACGTCAATAGAAGCTTGCTAATACCATAAAACTTCGTACCTCTTGCACACTCGTTGGTTCTGGCCATTCCATAATAGCCTCAACCTTCATTAGATTCACAACAATACCTTATTAAAACACCATGGGAATTTGTCAATCCAAACAATAATACAATAAATTCATAATGTCCAAATCTTGTTTTAAATCTTGTTTTAGGAATGTCTTCCTCGATTCGCAATTGGTGATACCCCAATCTCAAATCAATCTTTGAAAACATTGTCACTCCCTTCATTTGATCAAATAAATCATCAATTCTCGGTAACATGTACTCATTCTTGATCGTGGCTTTGTTTAATTGACGATAGTCAATGCAAAGCCTCCACGATCCATCCTTATTTCTTACAAAAATTACTGGAGCACCCCACAGTGATACACTTGGATGTATAAGTCCAAAATCAAACAACTCCTTCAATTTCATATTTAACTCTTGAAATTTAGGTGTCGACATCCGATATGGTGTTCTAGCAATGAGTTTTGTTCTAGGTTTTGTATCTATAGTAAATTCCAATTCTTTGTTTGGCGGTAAACCCAATAGTTCGTCAGGAAAAAACCTGACAAACTCCGATAGTATTGGAAAGCCTTCCCTTATTTCCACACCACCTTTTTCATTAAGTGCTAATATGGCGTACAAATTACATCCCTTTCACATATTTTTCTGTAATTGTAGGGAAGTGATAAATCTTAGCGAAACTACTTGGTTTCTCCCTACAAATTCTCTACTTTATATCGAATCATCAATTAAACTTAGTCGTTTCATATTATAGTTAAGTATCAAGTCGTGTGACTCTAACCAATCCATTCCAATCACAATGTCATAAGATCCCAAGATGATGAAAACAAGGTCTACACTTGCAAAAAATTCACTGAAATTGTTAATACAACCTTTAACCTTTCCTCCAACTTTTTTCTTGGCTCCAGATGCCATTTCCACATATCTAAAATTATCTTGTTCGACTTCCTTCACCTTAATTATTTTAAGAACAACACTAGATATAAAACTCTCAGTAGCTCCTAGATCTATCAAAATACTAAACTGCTAATATACTATCATACCTAAAGTCTCAAGCACTGTGAACTAATGCTCGGACTGGCGGTTATTGAACACTACATGAATCCTATGGGCCTTGCCCAAATCTCCTACTATCATCGGTTCTTCTGATTCAATAGCTCTTTCCCTCTCAATAGGATAATCTCTCTGATAGTGTGGCTCTCCACAAGTCCAACATCCATTCTTAGGGTCAGTGCTCCTAGTTCCAAAGGAAGAATCTGTTGGTCTAGGGTTATGAGGTCCTGACCTATTCTGCGAAACATATCTATATTGTTGATGCTACTGAGGAATACATGATTGATGCTGCTGTGGTTCTCTGTACGTAGTCCTCTGATGGGTATTCTATCTGCGCAATGTAGAGAATGCAGGTCCTATGGGTGTATCACGGTGCCTATAAGTCTGTATTATGGATGTCTGCTGCTACGACACTCTATGTGGCATATGTCTTGTCTAACTGGAATGAGTCCTACTTTGAATCCCACTATTCAACTCTTCTTTAGCTATGAAATATTTCTTTATTGCATCGTGCAAATTTTGAGGCATCAAGATCCTCACCTTAGAACGAATGTTGAAGTTGAGTCCAAAAAAAATCTTATTAACCTTTAATTTCTCATTTTTAGACGCGTAGCATATCTGAACAACTCCATAAACCTAGCCTCATACTCAGGTACTGTATGAGTTCCCCGTTGTAAAGCATTGAACTCATTAATCTAGCATTCAATGAACTCATCAGATAGGTACCTCTGTCGGAATCGATCCTCAAACATTTAACATGACATGTCTTCAACAACCATGTTCAATTGTGGTAAGTGTGTCTTCCAACAAAGAAGCGCACTCCCTTTCAGTTGGAAGACCACCATGCGGACCTTAATGTTGGATGTATAATCGCGCCATGAAAATCACATTGCCATATTCTCCAAGCAAGCTTCGAAGACTAAACTGTTTGTGGAACCCAAGAACTCGCAAAATTTTACCTTCTCAATTTCTCTGTGAACACTACCACTCACTACAGGAGGGCACTGTGAACCCTCATTGTGTATAGACTCCATAACCTCATCTCAATCAAGGAGATTTATCAGCGCCTCAGACATCCTCTGAAAATATCTCATAATTCCCATGACATCTCCCACTGCAAATTGCTCTTGCTCGGTAGTTCATCCTTCTCCCTGTGGAGTAGATCCCTTGAGTGTTGATGTACTTGGAGGAGGAATTCCTCTTCTTCCCGTAGACCAACGTCTAATCATTATTTGTCCTCTAACCATGATACCTGTCGTAAAACAAATTCAAATTATATTAGTAATACTTCTTCAATTAAACATAAGCATTGGAAGCTGCAATGGGTTCGGTGTCACAGAGTGGAACCCGCTCGGATACCAGATGTAACACTTCTCCAGTAATCAAACATTTATGTAATAGAATACATCAAAAGTAGCATGTAGAGAAATTTATTGTTTCCCATGTGAACTTGACATTTCAAAATTACATTAAATTTGTATTATATATATTCTTTTGTTTTTCAAATATGAAAGAGCAAAGATATTATTGCACTATAATTTCACAATTCATACCAACAATATTTGTATATTACCTACGCATAATACAACACCACTTCGCTAAGGACTACAAGACGTTCAAATGCTAAAATTTAAAGTTATTTTATTGTAACAACTTTTCTTAACTAATCTACAAGGAGTAACATTTACAAAACAAGCTGAGAAACTTTATAATTATTTTATATGCTTACAAATTACGTAAGTGCTTTCAACATCATAATCATATAATTATTGTAAAACATCACTTGCACCACAATAAATTATATTCCTTGATAACTTCTTTAAGGTTTAACACTAATTCTAAGCAATATTTTATAGAGAAGTATAATATACAAGTAATAACTATTTAAGGTCTATCACTAAGTCTAAGAAATATTTTATAGAGAAGTACCATGTACAATTAAAACAGTTTCCAAAGATGGGTAATGAATGATTAAGTAATTTAAGAATGTAATGTGCAAACAAAAATAATGAGATAAATGATTAAATAATTTAAAGGTGTAATATGCATATGAAAATAATGAGATATCTCACACATTACCGCATGCACAAATTATAAATTCAATCTCCAAGAATCTATGTAAGAACGAGCTCAATACCAGATCTATCAATGTAGCATCCTGAAATTTAAAATACAAATATCCCTTGGCATTGTTTAAGGTTGCTTGTTTTACGCATCCAAAATATATAAACAATTTAACATACACAGAAGATGATTTTGACTATCCACGTAAATAGTAAATCACTCACTTCTTTCACATAAACATTGGGCTCATATTGTTATGATTGAAGATTTACACTTTCCTATCAACAATATAATTATTATACAGGATCTAAATCAATCAACATTCCTTCTAATAAATAACAAAGCTTAATTACTTAGTCTTACAATTAATGATTAGGGTAAGGCACAATTGAATAATTAGAACAATCGATGAATAAACCAAATGTTATAAGAAGATATAAATAACATTATAATGATGGAGATAATCACTACAAAGAAGACCTCAATCCATCCTTATTTATCTATCTTAAAGGAAGATGACAAAGAACCAAAATTTTATACATTTACCTTATTCCTATGAAAGTAATTAAAATAGCTATGACATTAACCATATAAAAATAAAGTTTCCTATTCACCAAGTATCGATATTGCATGTTATACTTTGGAGAGAACGCTATACGTAAAAATAAAAACCACTAAGGAGAAAGTCATCAATATCGCAAAAAATTGCGGAAAGGAAGATATGCACTGATTTAAACTGGAAACATTTAAGTTGTGATCATTATTATTATTTTTTATGTAAGCACACCCTTGTCCCACGGATTACTCAGTTCCATAACTGCAACAATTTCTATGGAGGTGAAAAATTTTAGACCCTATCCCAAATGAGTGAAGCAATGAAAACAATCCAAACCAACAATCTACACATATATCAACACCCAATAATTAAGCGCCAAGCTGAGAAGGAGTCCACCCTGAACCGCATCATCGCTACATGTAGAAGGGAAGGAAATCCAAAGAAAATTAAAAATGAATACCATGATTGAAACATCCATCTAGGTTTATACTATCAACACAACTGAAAAAAAACAAAAGCCCCTAACTTCACATGGGCACCCTATCACCATCTGTGCAAGGGATTAAAAAAAAATCAACCTCACGATACAATTGTCAAGGGTGAGACTGCTAAATTAACTAAGAGGAGATAAACTAAACAACACCAATGATTAGTTGAAATAAATAAATAAACGACGTAAGGATTCTGATTAAAATCTTGTAACAATTCAAAGAATGATATAGGAGGGATTTGGCTCAGAAAGACAGAATAAATCTTACGAAAAGTAGAATTTCATGTCTACCAATGTCATGGCACAGTAAGTAGAAATTCTTTCAACTAAAAGAACACCAGAATACAAAATTATGAGCATCTTCTCTCCCACCAATATACACTCTCCAACTTGCTCTCCAACTCAAATCCATGAGTGCCTACTCGACTTAAATTGGAAGTTTTTTTTTTCTTTTAAAAGGAATGCACCTAGAATTGTGACAAATTGATACATTGCCAGAATCGACAGATTAATTGTTTTTTTGATGCAAGATTGAAGAAGATTTTTTTTTGAAACAAGATCGAAGCAGAATCACTAGTAAGACGCAATACGTCTAATTCGAAATTGTTGTGCGAGTGGATTGACTTCTTAATATAGGAAGGAATAGGTTATGTCATTAAATTAAAAGTGATCTTATAAAATTCCTCAACAAAGAAGCAACAAAAATATGATTCATCAAGAAGTTAATGACACCATATAATTAGCAGAGATGTCATTTCCATACCAGTGATGATAAAGGTTATAGCACAATTGATTGAAGCTCAAAAAAATTTCCAAATCAAATCAATTAAATTATACAATAGTTATGCAAGGACTAGTCGAAATTATGCAATCAAGGATAAGATTTATGATATTGAAATAAACTTAGTTGCATTAAGTCTCTACAAATGAAACTAATTCATTGATCTATCATGACCAAAATTCAAAAAATAACATTGTATTCGACAGTTAACTATTTAAAAATACTAGTACCATAACTGTGTGAATATGATATATGCGAAGATGATCTTCAACTTCCAAACTTGCACTTTCTCTCCTTTCTTTTGCTTTCCAATCCGAAGAATTCACAGGTACCTCCCAACCAATGCTAGGGGTACTCTTCTCCCCCCTTATCCCCCCGATCTGCAAAGGGGCCACACACAGAATCACAGACCAAACTAGCTCATTTTTTCCCTCGCAAGGAGAGACTTCCACCTCTTGCACAAACTTGAATCCCAACTCTAAAATTTGATTCGTTCTTTTAGTTTGTCCATATGTTTTAGGGTGATATGTTGTACTAAAATTCAATTGTGTTCCCAAAGCCTCTTGGAAACTAGTCCAAAAACATCTAGTGAATATTGATCCTCTCTTAGATATTATTTTCTTTGGTACACCATGCAATATTACAATTTCCTTAAGAAAAATTATAGCTATGTCTGGTGCTTGATACGTCATACGAACTAGGATAAAATGCACACACTTGGTCAAAGTGTCGACAACTACAAAAATATAATCATGTCTCCTTGCCGTCAATGGAAATCCAACAATAAAATCCAGCGATATAACTTCCCATTTCAATTCAGGAATTGCATGTGGCTGCAATAATCCCGTTGGATGTCTATGTTCAGCCTTCACCTACTGACATTCAAGACATTTCACCACATGGTTAACTATATCAGTTTTTATTCCTTTCCAAAAGAATAATGGTTTAAGATATGCCTTTATCTTTGTGATTCCAGGATGAGCCATATATATTGCTCGATGAGCTTCGCTCAAAATTAAGTTTCTCATTTCGTCATTTGGTGGTACACAAATTCTACCATTATATCTTAAAAGTTTGTTACTGTCCAAACAATATCCTTCAAATCTAGGTATCATCAAGGTATCTTGTCCGATATTTTCTTTTACTTCCTTGTACCAGTCTTCATCAATCAGTAGTGCCAAAATATTTTCTTGAATATTCGTCTTTAGGGGTATAACTGAGAAGATGCGTGGTCTCTGACTTAACGCATCAACTACTCTGTTAATTGTTCCTTTAATTTACATGACCTCAAAATCATACTCACTTAAACATTTCAACCATCGTCTTTGTCACGTGTTCAAATCGCTTTGAGTAAAAATGTGTTGTAATACACTATGATCAGTTTTCAACTCGAATTTTCATCCAATAAGATAGTGTCTCCAAACTCGTAAGGCATAAACAATCACAAGTAATTCCAAATTGTGGGTTACGTAATTCTCTTCATGCCTTCTTAATTTCCTTGAAATGTATGCAATAATCGACCGTCTTGCATTAATACTCCACCCAATCCTTCTTTGGATGCATCCATGCATACCAATAATTCCTTTTCTATATATGGAACCTTCATTATTGGTGTTGTCATTAATAATTCCTTAAGCTTATGAAATGCGTTCGCGCATTTCTCTGACCATACAAATTTCTTGTTCTTCTTCTGCAATTCCATAATTGGATTTGCTATTTTTGAAAAACCTTCAATGAAATGTCGATAGTAGTCCACTAATCCCATAAAACTTCATACCTATTGCATGCTTGTCGATGATGGCAATTTCATAATAGCCTTAACCTTCGTTGGATTAACAACGATACCTTCTTTTGAAATAATGTGTCCCAAATAGTGAATCTTTGTCTGGTAAAAAGAACAATTTGACAACTTTTCATACAACTTGTTTTCTCTTAAACATTGTAAAAATAATATTATATGTTCATCATGCTCCTCTTTCATCTGAGTAAATCAATATATCTTCAATAAATACCTGTACGAACTTGTCCAAATATTCATGGAATACCCCATTCATTAAAATCATGAAAACACCAGGGGAATTTGTCAATCCAAACAGTAATACAATAATTTCATAATATATGAATCTTGTTTTAAAAGTTAACTTAAGAATGTATTCCTCCTTGATTCACAATTGATGATAGCCCGATCTCAAATCAATATTTGAAAACACTGTCACTCCCTTCATTTGATCAAATAAATCATCAGTTCTCGGAAATGGGTACGGATTCTTAATCATGGCTTTGTTTAATTGACGATAGTCAATTCAAAGCCTCCAAGATATGTCCTTCTTTCTTAAAACAATTACTAGCGCACCCCACAGTGATACACTTGAATGTATAAGTCCCAAATCCAACAACTCATTCAATTGAATCTTTGACTCTTGCACAAGCTTGCCAGAATGGTGGAAGCTTATCTCTAAGAAGAGATATGATGACTATGCTCATTCGCAAGAAGATGAGTACAATGAGGCTATGAAGGGATTTTTACAATAAATATGAATTCGAAACCCTAGACATTCTCTGTCTAGGGTGCAGGATATCTCGTTGGAAAGGTATTAACGAGGATATTCATTTAGGGGGCTCAATTAGAGCCTTTGGCAATAATTGAGGTTCTCGATCATGAAAAAACGTTGTTTAGTCCCTCAAACTATCCCTAGAAGTTAAAAACTGCTAAAAATTGCCAAATTTGCTAGAAAACTATTTTGAGCCAGTTGGAAAAGGTGGGTGGCCATCGATATCCACTTGGATCAATTCATGTGTCGAGATACGATATGGAATTCTAGAAATTGGTTCTATTACAGGTTTTAGATATATAGTAAATTCTAATTCTTTGTTTGGCAGTAAACCCGATAGTTCTTCAAGAAAAACATCGACAAACTCCGATACTACTAGAAAGTATTCCTATCTTTCCATGTCACCTTTTTCATTAAGCACTAATATGGCATACACATTACATCCCTTTTGCATGTTTTTCTGTAATTGTAGGGAAGAGATAAATCTTAGCAACACTCCTTGGTTTCTCCCTATAATTTCTCTACTCTGTCCTGAATCATCAATTAAACTTAGTCATTTCGTCTTACAGTTAAGTATTGCGTCGTGTGACTCTAACCAATTCATTCCAATCACAATGTCATAAGATCCCAATATGATGAAAAAAAGGTCTACACTTGCAACAAATTCACCCAAATCGATAATACAACCTTTAACCTTTCCTCCAAATTTTTGCTTGTCTCCAGATGCCATTTCCACATATAAAATCATCTTGTTCGACTGCCTTCGCCTTAATTATTTTAAGCACAACACTAGATATAAAACTCTCAGTATCTCCTGGATATATCAAAATACTAAACTGTTGATCTACTATCATACCCGAAGTCTTGAACAGGGTGGACTGATGCTTGACTTGGCAGTTATTAACCATTGCATGAATCATATGGGCCTTGCCAAAATCTCCTATTGTCTTCGGTCCTGCTGATCTGACAGCTCTTTCCCTCTAAGTAGAAAAATCTCTCTGATAGTGTGGCTCTCCACAAGTCCAACATCCGTTCTTAGGGACGATGCTCCTAGTTCTAGAGGAATAATATGATGGTCTAGGTTTCTGAGGTCCTGACCTATTATGTGGAACATATCTATAATGCTATTGCTGTTGAGGATGACACGATTGCTGTTGTTTTGGTTTTCTGTATGAAGTCCTCTAATGGGTATCCTGTCTGCACAATGTAGAGAATACAAGTTCTCTGGGTCTATCATGGTGCCCAAAGTTTTGTCTAATGGATGTCTGCTGTTGCGATGCTCTAAGTGGTGTTTGTCCTGTCTTCCTAGAAGGAGTCCTACCTTGACCCCCACTGTTCAAATATTCTTCAACGATGAAAGATTTATGTACTGCATCATGCAAAGTCTGAGGCATCAATATCCTCACCTTAGCATGAATGTTGAATTCAAGTCCAAAAACAAACTTATTAACCCTTAATTTCTCAGTGTTCAGATGCAAAGCATATCTGAGAAACTCCACAAACCTAGCCTCATACTCAGGTACTGTACGACTGCCCTATTGTAAAGTGTTGAACTCATTAATTTGGTGCTCAATGAACTCATCAAACATGTACCTCTATCAGAATCGTTCCTCAAACAATTCCCATGACACGTCTTCAATGGCCATGTTCAGTTGTGGTGAGAGTGTATTCCACCAAAGAAGCGCACTTTCTTTTAGTTGAAAGACTGCCATGCATAACTTCATGTTGGAGGTATAATCATGCAATGAAAATCACATTTCCATATTCTCCAACCAATCTTTGATGGCTAAACCATCCGTGGAACCCATGAACTCATGAAATTTTACCTTCTCGAGTTCTTTCTGAACACTAACACTCACTACAAGAGGGTGTAGCGAACCCTCATTGGGTACAAAATACCTTCCCTCATCGCGATCAAGGAGATTTATTAGTGCCTCAAACATCCTTTGAAAAGATATCATCATTCCCATGACATCTCCCACTGCAACTTTCTCTTGCTCGGTAGTTTGTCCTCCCTGCGGAGAAAATACCTCGAGTGTTGATGTACTTGGAGGATGCATTTTGCTTCCTCCCGTAGCCTGACATATACTAATTCTTTGTTCTTTAACCATGATACCTGCCATAAAACAAATTCAAATTATATTAGTAATACTTCTTCAGTTAAACATAAGCATTGAAAGTTGTAACGGGTCCGATGGCGCATAGTGGAACCTGCTCTGATACCATATGTAACGCTTCTCCAATAATCAAACATTTATGTAATAGAATACGACGAAAGTAACATGTAGAGAAATTTATTGTTTCCCATGTGAACTTGACATTCACAATTACATTAAATTTTTATTATATATATATATTTTTGTTTTTCAAATATGAAAGAACAAAGATATCATTGTGCAATAATTTCACAATTCATACAAACAAGAATTGTATATTACCTACACATAATACAACACCGCTTCGCTAAGGACTACAAGAATTTCAAATGATAAAATTTAAAGTTATTTTATTGTAATAACTTTTCTTAACTAATCTACAGGGAGTAACATTTACAAAACAAGCTGAGAAACTTTATAATTATTTTATATGCTTACAAATTACGTAAGTGCTTTCAACATCATAATCATATAATTATTGTAAAACATCACTTACATCGCTGTAAATTATATTCCTTATTAACTTCTTTAAGGCCTAACACTAAGTCTAAGCAATCTTTTATAGAGAAGTACAATATACAAGTACTAACTATTTAAGGTGTATCACTACGTCTAAGCAATCTTTTATAGAGAAGTACCATGTACAAGTAAAAAAAATTCCAAACATGGGTAATGAATGATTAAGTAATTTAAGAATGTAATTTGAAAACAAAAATAATGAGATAAATGATCAAATAATTGAAGGGTGTAAAATGCATATGAAAACAATGAGATATCTTGCACATTACAGCATGCACAAATTATAAGTTAAATCTTCAAGAATCTATGTAAGAACGAGCTCAATACCGGATCTATCAATGTAGCATCCTGAAATTTAAAATACAAATGTCCCTTGCCATTCTTTAAGGTTGCTCATTTTGTGCATCCAAAACATATAAACAATTTAACATATGCTGAAGATGATTTTGACAATCCAAGTAAATAGGAAATCACTCACTTCTTTCACATAAACATTGGGATCATCTAGTTATGATTGAAGACTTATGCTTTCCTATCAACAATATAGTTATTATACATTATCTAAATCAATCAACATTTCTTCTAATAAATAGAAAAGCTTAATTACTTATGTTGTAGGAAAATCTGCCTGCGGACAAGTAGATCGACCTCTAAGGCTTGACCTTAACCCTAGACAGAAAAGTGCTTATCATGGAAACTGAATTTATTTCGAATCTATCTAAGCCTAATGCATGAGAAGGGAGAGTAACAAAAGTACCTCTTAACCGACGTTTGTCCCTGCACGCTCCGAGTTGCGCTCCAATCCTTTGCTCCTCGCTGAGGTCTCTGGACAAAACAAGATATGACCACTTCCTACTCTATTGACATTAGCTTGAAAACATATCTATCACTGAATGATAAGTTCATGTAACATCAGACACAAACTAGAAAGAAACATGCCAAGCATGTCATATTAATGAGAATAACGACAGCAGTACTTACAATCATAGATGCGAATGCGACAGCTTCGTCAAGTCCTCTTCGTCTAACCCTTACCTAAACGATCCACAACCTGGATGACAGCAGCTTCAATGATTGCTCTCCTTCGGCTGACTGCAAGTTTCCTCCAAGATCATAAGTTTCACATATTCAGTTCCTCCTCCTCACTTATGGGATCATAAGTTTGGTGTGATTTCCCCCATTTGCTCCCCTTACCTATGAGATCATAGGTTTGACATAATTCTCCAATTTGCAGCCCCCTTTCACCATTAGAAAGCTTGCTTATATAGCCTTGGAGAGGCTCAACAATCTTGAGATATCCTTGGGAAAGGTGAGGATTTTCCTCCTTCAGTTGAGGATCTTCCCTAGGATCATGGCTTGATCAGGGATTTGAGCTCAACTGCCTTCCAAGAATGAAAATAAGCTTCCCCCATTCATCTCAACAGCTTAACAACCGCCCAGAATAGGTAGCGCTCCCTCAAAAGGGCCATCAGAGCGTTGTAGCGCCCCTTAGTAAGCTTTAGGGGGTGCCAGC
>ML778527.1:82477-120426 GCA_009831015.1 Picea engelmannii
GACACTTGCAACCTTTGTAATGACGACACTTGCAACACTATCAAAGTGAGTAATTTTGATGTGTAACAACTTAGTCTTATAATTAATGATTAGGGTAAGGCACAATTGAATAATTAGAAAAATCATCGAATAAACCAAATGTTATAAGAAGATATAAAGAATATTATAATGATGGAGATAATCACTACAAAGAAGACCCTAATCCATCCTTATTTATCTATCTTCAAGGCAAATGACAAATAACCAAAATTTTATACATCTACCTTATTCCTACGAAAGTAATTAAAATAGCTACAACATTCACCATATAAAAATCAAGTTTCCTATTCACCAAGTATCAGGATTGCATGTTATAGTTTCGAGAGAATGCTATACGTAAAAATAAAAACCACTAAGGAGAAAGAAATCAATATCACAAAAATCTGTGGAAAGGAAGATACTTGTTTGGCCTATTTCCAATGGTACACATTAATTTAAATCGACAACGTTTAAGTTGTGATCATTATTATTATTTTATATAAGCACACTCTCGGCCCGCGGATTACTCAGTTCCAGAATTTCAACAATTTCTATGGTGGTGAAAATTTTTATACCCTATCCCAAATGAGTCAAGCAACAAAAACAATTCGACCCAACATTCTATATGTACATCAACGCCCAGTAATTAAGTGCCAAGCTAAGGAGTCCACCTTGAACCACATCATCACTACATGTCGAAGGGAAGCAAAGTGAGAGAAAATTAAGGAATGAATATTGTGATTGACGCATCCATATAGGTTTATACTATTAGCACAATTGAAAGAAAACACAAGCACGTAACTTCACAAGGTCACCCTATCACCATCTGTGCAAGGGATTAAAAAAAAATCAACCTCACAATACAATTGTCAAGGTTGAGACTACTAAATTAACTAAGAGGAGATAAACTAAACAACGACAATGATTATTTCATGAAGGAAAATAAAATAAAATAAAAAACCGATGTAAGGATTCTGATTAAAATCCTGTAACAATTCAAAGCACGATACATGAGGGATTTGGCTCAGAAAGACGTTATAAAGTTTATGAAAAGTAGAATTTTGTGTCTACCACTGTCATGGCACAGTAAGGAGAAAGTATTTCAACCAAAAGAACACCATAAGACAAAATTACAAGCATCTCCTCTCTCGCCAATATACACTCTCCAACTTGCTCTACAACTCTGATCCATGAGTGCCTACTTGACTTAAATTGGAACAAAGTTTTTTTCTTTTAAAAAGAATGCACCCAGAATTGCGACAGAATGATACATTGTCAGAATCAACCGATCAATTGTTTTTTTGAATCAAGATTGAAGCATAATTTTATTTTGAAACAAGATCGAAGCATAATCACTACTAAGACGCAATACATCTAATTCGAAATTGTTGTGGGAGTGGATTGACTTCTCAATATAGGAAGGAATAGGTTATGTCATGAAATTAAAAGTGAGCATATAAAATTCCTCAACAGAGAAGCAATAGAAACACGATTAATCAAGAAGTTAACACCACCATCTAATTAGCAGAGATGTCATTTTCATACCAGTGACGAGAAAGTTTATAGCACAACTAATTGAAGTTCAGAAAAATTTCCAAATCAAATCAATTAAATTATACCTCCCAACCAACACTAGGGATACTCTTCTTCCTGCTTTTCCCCCCGAGCCGCAAAGAGGCCACACATAGAATCATAGACCAAATTAGCTCAAGTTTTCCCTCACAAGGAGAGGCTTCCACCTCTTGCACAAACTTGAAGCCCAACTCACATAAGTAAACTTAGTCAGTAAAAAAATTAACAACATCTCATTCATCTAGTAATAAGGTACCTCTCATTCTTCCTCACCTTTATTTTATAAAAATATATGGTTTGACACTTGTCTTCTCATGCAATATTAGCTAATTTTTAATAATTAAATTAGAGATTATTCACCCACAACACATGTCACTCTTTCCCAAGTTGCACATGTTTAATCCTTTTTAATTTAAATAATTATGAATTTTCCCTCACACTCCTCAATTGGTTCCTAGATTTTCTCTTAGTTGTCCCTTAGTTCCCCAATTTCTCTTTTATTGTGTCCCCTAATTGATTTATAGTTGGATTTTGAATAGGACTCTTCTCTTAGTTAGGTTTTAGAGTCTAGATTGAATTAAGATGTGAGTTGGATTAACAAGTGTCACCATTCCTGCATCCACTGACAAAGGTAACATCAATAACTTATATATATGAAATCCATAACTGAAATCATCATATAACATGTGTGTTGGAGAAATTTCTATTTACTAGTTTAGTGAGAGTTAATTGACTAGTTCTATTTTAGACTTTCTAATTTTAGACCATCACTATTATGCATGCATTCCTAAGAAAACCTCACTGCAACTCACTGCTTCTTCGATTTTCTTAATTATATGATGTCATTTCCTATATGAGTGAATTCCACTCACTCATTGAAAAGATCATAATATACATTGATTCTCATTCTTCATATTGTATCTCTCTTCCTTTTCTTGATAAGCTTTGTTTGTGTATTCTTTAGCTAGGTCTCCTATGCAGTTTTCCATGAAACATTGACATGGTATCAAAGTCGAGATGCTTGGAGAAACCCAGTCAAGCCAGATAAGAGAGAAAGATGATTTAATTATTGAGTAACCCTAGTTTCCGCCAAAGTTGCAGCCTATCCCTATCGAAAGGTGCGACATTTGGAATTGACACAGTCTATCCATTGTTAGGGTGCGATGATCAATCAACATAGTATATCCGTTGCTAGGGTGCGACGATCAATCGACATAGTATATCCATTGCTAGGGTGCAACGTTCACACTCAGACTTATGAATTGTTTTTTCCAGGAATCGACGTATTTTCTACACATCCAAGGTGCGACATTGTCGCACTGTATTCTTCACCAGGGTGCAACGTTTAGTTTTCCAAAATAGACACACCCTATACATTGTTAGGGTGTGACGTTTAGTTTTCCAAAATAGACGCACCCTATCCATTTCTAGGGTGCGACATAGTCTCACTGTATCCTTCTCTAGGGTGCGACGTTCTCTCAGTCTGCCCATTGCCAAGGTGAGACACTCTAGAAAATTGATTTTCTACAGTAAAACAACCATATATCGAAATCCACGATTTGGGTCGGGCTGAAATTTTGACCAGAGACGTACAACATAGGGATGCTCATGCTCACCAAAAATATCCAAAACCCACATCATATTTTAGGAGATATAGATTTTTTTATCATATCTATAGCTACCATAGAACCGTCAGTCATATCTTAGAATCCATGATCTGGGTTTTCAGGATCTTTTCAGAATCAATAGTAGGGATGGAGACGATGAAAATTATTCAATCAAGTCTGGTGATAATAATCACACCATAGAACTATTTTGAATGGAATCCAAAGCCCTCATTCCAACTCAAAATAAAATGATTGTATAATTTGACGATGATGACATGAACATAACCTACATCAACGCTTGAGAAGACTAGATGGGTGAACCGTAAGGATGATGTCATATGTCTACTTCTTGAGTTAATATCCATTGATTTATGATTTTATGTTGCCGCATGCAAGACTCCAAACGAGATCTGGAACACCTTGGAAGGACTCATTGGAAAGAAAGATAAGATGCGAGGTCATATGCTTGAGGTAGAGTTGAATACCTTAGACCCTAAAAGTTTTGATAATATACAAGATTTATTTGCTAAATTTAAATATTTGATATTGAGCTTGGGTGAATGTGGTATTAAAAATTCTACACAAGAGAAAACTTATTCTAACGATCTTGGCCAATTTAGGACCAGAATACATTGTATATGTCTCCAATTTCGATTATGGCAGATGTCTTTTTGGAACAAATTGGAAAATGCCTACGATGGCTCAGTTCATTAAGTCTCTCACACAAGAGCAGACAAAAATCATACAAATGGGCCTCATCAAGGATCACAAAGCACATGCACTCACCATGCATGATGGAAAAGGATTATCCAAACAAAATGGGAAGGAGAAACATAACGAGAAGGAGGGATATTCCAAACCCTCTAACGATTCTTCAAGTTCCAAAGACTCTTCAGATTCCAAAAATAAGAAGAAGAAGAAGGGAAAGCAGTGCACTTACTGCAATAAACCAAATCATGAAGAATCCACATGCATGAAGAAACATATCGATCTTATGGCACATGCACTTCAACAAGACAACCTTGGAAACTTAATTCCAGAGGGAATCAAGAAGCAAAAGGAAAAATATCATTCTCCTAAGAAAGGTAATCATCATGCTCTTGTTGCAATTAATTCCTCATCTGATTCATGGATTATAGATTCTGGTGCATCCCATCATATGGCAGTGAAAGAGGAATTTTTCTCTTCTTTGAGTCCATGCTCAAGAGCCCCTATTCTCATGGGGGATGATACTCCAGTAGAAGTAGTAGGAGAAGGGAGAGTGGAACTCCACAATGGAAGTTTTGAGAATGTTTTACATGTTACAAATCTTTCTATGAATCTGCTCTCAGTTTATCAGATCACTCAAAAAGGTAAAAATGTTGAATTTACATCAAATTTAGTTTCAGTAATTGACATACATGACAATTCCATCATTTCAATTGGTGAGGTGGATCACAAGTCAAGGTTGTATAAATTCACTAATTTTTCTGATGATGACTCCTCTTTTCTACTTAAACATAAGGAGAGTACTTTCCATGCACCTCTAGTGCAACATGCATATATTCTTGTGCTTCCATAAATTTCAGACTTCAGAGATGATTTCATACACTTAGATTATGTACATGGAAATAAGCAGGTATTATAGCCAAATATGAAGCCAATGCTGAAGCTTCAACATATGCCCAAGAAGGCATATTTCACACTTTAGGCAACAAGTATCCTTGCAGGGAATCCATTGGATTTGAGGAGGACTCGATCTCAACATGAGGATCCTTCTCATGTACTTTTAGCTTTAGAACCTGCAATGCCCATGCATTGCTATATGATTCAATCTTTTGATCCACATCTCTACAGTGAGGCTGTGGGAAATCCATTATGGAAAGAAACCATGCAAAAGGAGTATGACTCACTCCTAAAGAATCATACTTGGTGTTTGGTTCTACTTCCACCAGAAATGAATATTTTCAGGTGTAGATGGTTCCACAGGATCAAGAGGTACAAGGATAGACAGGTTTCCAAAGGACTTCATCAGATCCATAAATATTTCTACATCTTCACGAAGACTTTCAGTGAGAAGAAGTTTTAGACTTTGTGGGATCGTCTTGTAGTGAAGAACACATTTTCCTAGCAACTGCCTTTTCTTCTTTTGATGCATTGTATTTTGAGGGGGGGTTTTGTTCACACGTGGTTTTCCCTCTTTCCTCATTTTTATTCAGTGTTCATTAGTTGCATTGTACATGAGTACCTAATATGGCCTAGTAGCCGGTACTCATTTTTTACTCCATAGTGATGTTCAAGGGGGTGTTGGAGAAATTTCTATTTTTGGCACACTAGCTCAATGGGAGTTAACTGACTAGTTCCATTTTAGACTTTCTAATTTTAGACCATCACTATTATGCATGCATTACTAAGAAAATCTCACTACAGTTCATTGCTTCTTCAATTTTCCTAATTATAGGATGTCATTACCTATATGAGTGAATATCACTCACTCATTAAACAAATCATAATATACATTGATTCTCATTCTTTATATTGCATCTCTCTTCCTTTTCTTGATAAGCTTTGTTTTTGTATGCTTTAGCTAGGTATCTTGTGTAGGTTTCCATAAAACACTGACAATGCGTAATAAATAAAGTACTCGTAACCAAAGTAAATAATACACTCCCTGAATCAATCCAGATTCCAAGGAAGTCAATCGATGTCATCAAAATCATCATCATGTCATGCTTCTTGCACACTCAGGAAACCTCATCATAATACCCATCAATGCTATACATCATAAAACTAACATATCAATTTCAATTCTCAATCATAACATAAACATATAAACCAAACCGATGATCATAATGTACCATGTTTTAAGACGGATCACTTGCTCGCAAGTGTTCTCAAGGAATAAGTCAATGTATAAATGTGATCAGTGGAACAAGATGTTACAGGAAGGGTCCATGTGTTGGTAACATGTCTTGCTCCAAGAAATGCAACCATATAATACACATCATGAGGCTCATCTCTGTCACCACCTCCAGAGCTTGGTTGTGTGGATGCTTGGGGGTGCTTGTCATGGATCCCATCTAAAGGTGTGGAAGGTGGAGAACTAAATAGCCTGACAGGTATACGAGGGTTCGCGTCAGGTTTTTGTGGCATATGTGAAACACCATTACTACCAACACCGGGATGTAAAGACTCCAAATAAATCTATATAAGAAAGAAAATGTTTTTTCATTTAGATAATGTAAAAGTTAAATAAATAAATAAATAAATAAATAAATCATAATAGAACTTATGACATAAAAAAATCACTTTAAAATATGGTTGTTATCTTATATGTCTTAATATGTGTCATAATGAGTGTGATCCTTTTTTTGACCTCAGGAGTTTGATCTTCAAGGTCTAACAAGCGATCAAGTTCCTTGTTTGCTTTGATGATATTTTTTTTTGTATTATTACAATAGGGTCGGGGGATGAATATAACTCCTCCTCATCGGGAGAATCATGAGAATCATGACTCGTAGACTATATATTTCAACAACAACAAAATTATTTCAGTTATATAAACAAATAAAATAATTGATCGCCACACAAATAAAATTATATAAACAAATAATAAAATTCACGTATAATGTAAGTCAAAATTGTTGATCGTTTACATGTTCTGAGGCTGACCCTTTTCCATGATAATCCTGCCACATTATAATATAATTAGAACCCCAAAATATTTAAAAAAATGTCAAAGATAAAAAAAAAATGATTGCCACACAGATAAAATTATATAAACAAATAATAAAATTCACATTAAATGTAAATCAAAATTGTTGATCATTTACATGTTAAAGATAAAAATATATATAATGCAATAAGTAGAGGTTGATTAAAGAGATGTTTCATAAGTACCCACACACTATTAGTCAATGTATTTATTTGATTCAAATCATAATCCACTAATAACTCTTCCCCGAGAGCTATCTTTTTTATTGCACACACAACTATCGGATTCCCTTCGCATCCCTCATATATGCAATTCGGTTGCCTGTTTGTTGTCTTGGGTCATGTGTTGTTTATAAACCCTGCGATACTATTGGAAGCTTGAGGCCTTCCATAAATATAGATAGTTACTCCCTTATTTTTATCATTGTTTATTAGCTGTATATAATTTGCGGTGAGTGCATATCTCTTCATATTTTTCATGTACCATACCAACCGCATCCAATCTCTATAATCATAATACGGTCCGACATAGTTCATCAATTCAGTTACTGTATTGTATTTTACAGTTATTTCATCCATGCAAAATATCCCTAGGCCATGCAGGGAGGATGGTGCAATGCAATACGTCCTATTGTTGACAATGAAGTCAGTGTCCAATGGAGGTAGTTCCTTAGGTACCCAATGTTTCACCAGATGCTTATACCTGAGTGGAACCTCTATGTCTCCTATGCTCTCATCATCATAAGATAATGATCCTCCTTCAGCAAGAAAAAATTCCATGCGTCTACAAATTTTTCTTCTGACCTTTTCACCCTTGGTCATTGTTCATGTATCAAATCTACTAGATACAGTCACATTTCCCTTTGTTGGTCCTGAGATTCCCTCACTCGAGGAAGAAATATCTGACAGGTACCTATTTAGTTGTACCTTTAGTCGATCGAATTAGATATACAGTTAGGCAGGATTGTAAGAATATAGTGANATATATATATATATATATATATATATATATATATATATATATATATATATATATATATATATATATATATATATATATATATATATATATATATATATTGACACATTCATTAGTTTCCACTCATATACATGCTCTAATATACCATCTAATATACCATACATCGTCATATGTAATTACATATCCACATTGTACATTTTCATTACACAAATAATTTCAAAAACTAAATTCATAGTGCATATGTATATATGCATATTTATATCATCAAAAGCATGAAAAACTATTCATCATGGAGTCCATAAATGTACAAGTTATTGCATGCTCATATCATGCTAAATATAAAAAGAAATGGGAATAATTCCCATCTATTCCTAACTTGTCACTCCCTCCATTCCCATTGAATGTAGTGTTACAAGCAAAGGATACCATGTCCCCCCATAGATAAATCTATGACGCACTTTTCAACCATCACTTCCCTCCTTATAATAGGGTGCCACTCAAGAGACACTCTACTATACACCCCTACATCAATATCATGTAACTTAGTCCACATGTATTATGGCAAACCTCACAACATCTGGTCTACATGATTTCATATAACCTCGATCATTTGGTTGTAACATCCCGTACAACTGATCACACTTATATTAACTTATTCTTTGAGGACAGTTGCATGCAAGTGATCCATCTATAGTACATTATGATTTCGTTTCAATTATGAATTATATATGATGTTGATGATGTATTATAATTCATTGTTACTTTCAAATGTATATGTATTAAAAGATGTTATAGGGGCTAGTCGACTAGACTCGACGGTTGACTTAGACTTGTCAGTTGACTAACGTAGTTAGAAGTAGAAGTCGGTTGGAGTCTCTGTTAACCGACTGACCCAGGTAGTTAAGCAGTTACAACTGCCTGTTAGAGGTAAAAATAGATAACCACATGAAGGCTCATATAGCTTCATGGGAGATGATATATGTAATTGTGTTGTATTGTCTATCATATAATAAAATGACTCTTCTTTGGGATTTCATTACTTGTGTATGTCTATATGTCTATGTGTATGCATCTCTATAATGGATATGTAAGGTTCTATTGGTAACACTCTCTACTTTCCCTTAGATTACAACATTGGTTCTGTTGTCGGTAGTACTGAACTTGGGCATGTAGAAGTATACATGAATGCTAACTCAACAAGACATACGTGAGTGGTGGGAGCAAAAAATTGATAACTACATCATGAAACTACGCAAGAATGAATAACCTCTCTCTAGCCGAAGCAAGGTCGTGGTTCTTTTCAGAAACACACGAAAGATTTCTTGAAGCTATCCCAAAAGCATTGTTTCAACACATCAATAGATTAGGTGATGCATATATTGACATCCAATGAGGAGTTAGGCATGGAGTTAACGAATAGATTAAGAGAGAACATGCACGACTCACTTGAACGAATTATTGAAGATTATATTTCAGAACAAGCCATTGAATATCAGACGTCCCTAGACAAAATAAAAGAAAAATTCTACACCGAATTGCACAACGAATTTTATGCACGGTTCCAACACTTCTTCACAAATTACTTCTCAACAAGGGAGTTGGTGATATCATCAAATACCGACCAATACTAGGCACATCGTTACCGAATAGCAACTTCCATGAAAGAGACGAAAGGTGGGAAGCATTTATTGACGCAAAGTGCAAAGATACAAGAGAAACCTGGGATTACTTCTTGAAGAAATAAACATGACCAATGCTCCTGAATTAGATTAAGTCGGGTAAGAAATGAGGGTTCATTCTAGATTGTGAGATGTCATAAAAACAAGAAGTAGTGTTTCCCATGCCCAATTGTCACCGAGAAGAAAACAATCCCATAAGAAATCTGCGGATATCCAAAAAATAGAACAAGAGAAAAGACAACAGAAATGAGAAGAGCTCCGTAACTGGTGAAACAACTAAAAGTCAAATAGAAAGAAATCAGGGGATAATCATCCAGTCGGAGTGCGTGAGCTGTATGATTCAGACAGAGATCGACCAAAGTTAGCAACAACAGCATCTACAACGACACTCGACATATACAATGACACACAACTGAACCTCCATCAATCAGTCGATGAACCATAAAGTATGGATTACGAAGAATATGGACCAAATTTACGTATGCCACCTGCACCAGAAACCAATCCAAGGATAAGATAATTTCTTCAACGAAGGCTAAAGATCGACGACCAATCGACAAGATTATGGTACAGAACGGATGACCTGGGAAACCTACAAGACACATTAATTATCAAGCTTGGATGAAATGAAGTTGACAATAAGATTATCCAAATCAAATATCTCACCAACTCGACCCCCTTGCCACATCTAATATTGAGAGAATATATTAAATATAATCTGGAAATGACACAACCATTGGAATGATGGTTGGTCAAATACAAAGATCAAAGCTCCCAAACTAAGGACACATTTCCATACTCAAGAATAAACAAATATTCCTTGAGTATCACCCTTCATCGAATGTGGACCAAAACCGAACATAAGGTTCAACGGCTCATTCAAAAGCAATAGTAACTCAAACACTGAGAAAGACAAGTGTCTCCACCAATAAATTCAAAATGGGACTCAATCATATCCTTGTCTACGAGGGCAAAGAAGACCCAAAATGCCATTGGTTTGTATGTGAAACATTTTGAGAGGGAACTATTTTAGAAAAAGATAAGAAGATTATGCAATTCAGAGCTACATTGCGCCATCATGCCTTAACTTGGTTCATGAACTACACTAAGAAGCAAACTCGTTCAAAGGTAGAAATAAAGAACAATTTTATAACATTATTTAAAATCTAGGACATCACACATCTAGAAGCACAAAAGATAAAGGAAATCAAGCAAATATTAGGTGAGTCAGTAAGAGAATATGAAAAAATATTTAAAGACCTCTTAAGTCAAATCCTGTTGATGATTGACTAGAACCTGGTCCAGTGGTATGTAGCGGGGCTACTACCAAGAATCAGATCTCCATTACACCTACATGAGATAACCAACTACGAGGATGTGTTAAAAAAGGAACAATGAGTTGAGTTGGATGATGATATCCCGTTGAATTCCTTGATGACGGAAAGACTTGAGGAAAAGATAGAACACTTGCAATAAACTATAAAAAATCTAACCATGCGATGCAATGAAATATGGTGCACCACATGCACTGTGTACAGGCACACAAAATATAATTGTCCCCTAACTGAGTTCACACAAATGACACACGTCCATCAAGTAAAATCCTAGAAATACTATAAGATATGTGAATGCTTAACTAATCATAACATACAATATTGTCCACACAATCTAAAAAACACAAAGTGGTGCCACATATGCGAAGCTTCTGATCATTGAACTTTAAAATGCCACCTAAATGTGAGAAATCAAAATAATATACGAACCGTCTACCACATAGAAACCACCGACCAAAAAAACAACTATGCTTGAAGAGATGATTATTTGGGTGGTTGTGGTCAAGGTAGAGGAGGTCGATGTAGATTTGGTGGTCGAGGTCGTGGAAGACCATATTGTGCTAATTGATGGAAAAATGATCACAAAAACGAAGACTTCCCTATAAAAAACATGATTGATATGAAGTTCTGCAACATATAAGACATTGGAGATCACTCTCTAGAATATTGCCTGATAGTGCTCGAAAAAATTATACCTAGAAAGACTGTGAACCTACTAAACACAGTATCTAAAGAAGATGTAAGGAACTATAAAAATCTACATATTGTTACAAGGTCAAGCACGTGACTCGACATCCATACTCCACCACAAAACTATCAAAGAAAAAATACTAACAACTTTCTAAATCGAAATAAGGAAGAACACATAATGAGAGAATCTCTTAAATTCTCTAGGAATGGAACAAAAGATCAACAAAACCCAAGAAGTCGAGATGAAGACATCATCCAGGAATTTTTGCAACTACTCAAAAGAAAAATAGTTGATAGGTAGGCTATTGGACCTACTCAATATACTGGGAGAATTCAAATATGGTCAAAAACCAACCAAGGATGCAAATCACCTCTCTTACAACAACAAATATTATGATCCACGAGTCAACTTAGAAAGTGAAGGACTGATGGTCAATCAAGTGGTAGTCGATTTTGGTTGGCATGTTAATATTTTACAAAGAGAAACATGGATACGAATGGGCTGACCCAACCTAGAACCCACATTGAATTATCTTAAGTTAGTTGATCAGAGATTAATAGAACCAATCAAAATACTGAGAAATGTCGATACACAAATTTGGGGAATACCGACTTCGGACGTCTTTGAGGTGATCGACCTTTTCGAAGGAATGCAAACATACGTAGCTCTTGTCGGTTGGACATGGGGTCAATGAATGAAAGCAATTATCTCCCTGAAAAGAGATAGAATCAAATTAAAAGGAAGTGGGAGAAAAATAATTATTCCCCTAGATCGAAAGGAAGGAAAAACATGGATGGAGTCATGGGACAAAGATCAAGAAGCTAGATGTTTATATGAGATAAATAATGAACAAAAATACTATATAGAACCGATCACAGAAGGATAAATTTTGAGAGAATATCCCATGTCGGTTGGACATAATTCTGACTCCACCTTATACAAATAGAAAATAGAGAACTATGAAGCACATGCAAATGACTGTTGGTATATCGAAGTTATTCCAAAGAAACATCTTAAGATGTGCTATTCTATCCAGGTTGTACCAAACGTTTATGAAAAAATATCCCGACGAATTCCCACCCTCATTCTGATGGAAATTCAGATAAGAAAACCCTTGCGATACAGTGAACGACATACCTCATCGAATCACATGGAAGAGGTAGAAAAATCCATAGGAGAGAAAGTAAGAACACATAGTATTGTGGAAACTTTCACAGGCTAGGTTGCAAGATGGTGGGAAACATATTCCCCTCAATTACAAACATGGATGACTGTTTTGACATACTTCGTTGAAAAATTCGATGACAAGAAACTATCCAAATATGAAGATATTCCTACATTTAAACTCCGCTAGGATCCAACATTGCGAAAGTGAATGGTGAATAATTGGATACAAGGATGAAAAGGTATGGACCCATATGTTCCCAAGTACATTAGATGAAATACCAAGCAAATGGTACAAAATTGAAGAAGCATGTGATCACACCTCCAACTGGGTCAAAATCAAAAGAAATTTTGTCCAAGACTTCAAATTTAATCCCATAGAGGAGCACTTGAAAGATGCACCAAACCAAATAAAAATATTTTTAGAAAGTCCTTCACCAGCTCAACAGAAATAAAAATTAAAGATGGCGGTCGATGAAGAATTGACATCAACATGCAACTTTGTGTTGGTAGAAAACAAGGAAATCTCGACTGCTCGGAGGATCGATATGGAGAATACAAAATGGCCAAGACAAAGCTTCCAATGGAAGAAAGGACATCCAACATTACAAAATCATGTGAAATTAGTATTAAGCATAGCCAAAAATACAAAGAGGACCTAGAACAACTCGATTTCCCAAAAATCTTTACGAAAATTGAAGAAGGAGAACGCAATCTCAATGAATAAAAGCCACCAGAATGGATGGATGAAAAAATAAGAACAAAAGAATTTGACATATAAAATGATGACTGACCAAAAATGGTGAGAGTAGGTGATTATTGGTCCGACAAGAAAAAAAGCGACATAGTCAGTCTATTAAAAGAGTACCAAGATGTTTTTGCACATGACTACAAGGAACTTAAAGGACTTGTAGACGAAATGGGTGAAATGAATATCGAACTAATCCCATGAGTAAAACCAATTAAAAAGTGACCATACAAGTTAGCACATAAATACAAACCGACCATTCAAAAGGAGATCGAAGGAGTGTTACAAGAAGACATCATTTATCCTATCGACAAAGTAGAATGGGCGAGTCCAATGGTGGTACAACCAAAGAAGAATGATCCAAAGAAGTTAAGAATTTGTGTCGAATTTCGGGGACTGAACAAACAGACCATGACATATCAATTCCCCACCCCTTTTGCTGATGAAATCATAACAGAGTCGTTGGTCATGATTGTTATTCATTTACTGATGGATTTTCAGGATATAACCAGGTGCCAATCGCAAAAGAAGATCGGGAAAAAACAAATTTCATATCAGAATTTAGATCTTTCACCTACAGAGTCATGCCATTCAGACTAAAGAATGCACCAACAATTTTTTCAAGAATAGTGGTCAAATCATTCCAAGAGTACATCTACAAAACTATGGTTGTATACTTCGATGATTGGAAAATCTATAGTCTACTCAAAAACCACATACAATGGTTCCGACTTATGTTAGAATGTTGCAGACATATTCAACTATCACTTAACATCATAAATTTCATATTCGCCACACCTATTGGAATCTTCTCAAACATGTGGTATGTAAATATGGAGTGAAGGTCGATATAGCTAAAATAAATACTATCCTTGATCTAAAACCCCCCGTAAATAAAAAGCAGATCAAAATTCTATTGGGTCATACTGGCTACTACAGGAAGTTTAAACACCACTACTTAGACATTACCTTCCCAATGGACGGGATTCTATGAAAATATGTTGAATTCAAATGGAGCCAAGACTGCCAAGATCCTTCGAATTTCTAAAGAAGAAGTTGGTCGAAGCACCTATTCTCAAATTTCCAGATTGGTCGAGAACGTTTCATGTCGATGTCGATGCATCAAACGTAGCAATTGGGTTGGTTCTAGATCAACCATATGATGACATAATGGATCATCCAAATGCATATGCTATTCATAAGCTAAATAAAGAAGAAAGAAGTTATTCAACTACAAAACGAGAATCCTTATCAATGATTTTCGCGCTACAAAAGTTCTGTCATTTTTTATTGGAAAACCCTTTTACATTTTTTATAGACCATCAAGCATTGAATTAATTAGTCAATAAACCAATCCATCAAGGAAAAATCTATTGGTGGTTACTATTATTTCAAGAATTTGAATTTGACATAATCATTCGACCAGGAAAGAAGAACGTTCGACCTAATCACCTGTCATGACTAGAAACATGAGAAGATCCTACAGGCATAGACGATGACCTCCCATATGCACATTTATTTAGAGTAGAATATACACCTAAGGATTTAGTGTGGTGAACCAAGCTGGTTCACCAGGTAAATACCCAATGTAGGTAGGACAACATGTTATAATCCATAAAGGATAATATATTAAATAATAATGTATATGAATATGAGATGATGAGATACAATAAGAATGAGGGCCTTATATACCCACGCAGGGGTTCCATTCCATGAAGAGACACAACCTTTCATTGGGAATGTGTCTATTCATTAATTATTCATTAACTATTATAATGCATTTATATTTATTATTATATATTATGTTCATAACATTGACTTCCCCTTAAAAATGCGTTATCCTCAAAGCATAATTATGGAAGACTTATCTCTTGGTATGGCTTGTAGTATTTTATCCTTATTCTTTATTCCACAATTAGTGATCGTTGAGTACTTGAAATGATAGGATCTTCTAAGTGTTGCATAGAACCGTCGAATTGTAAGGGAGTCTGGCTACCTTAAATTGATCTTCTGCACAATGGGGATTTTATGGGGTTCTTGTAGACAATTTGATGTATTTTGACTCCCATGATAAATTCTACCTTGAACATCATTTGTAATGGAGGTAATAATTTTTGACATATTTTTCATTTGTTTCTGTGGATACATTGATTGGTTGAAGTATCAATTTTTGTGATTAGGATGTCTATAAGGCATCCTTGCAACCTGATATTTACTTCACGTACTTGTAACTTCTTCTTGATTAACACTTGTAATTGAGTCTTCTTCATAGCCCTGGCTTGTTTCTACTTCGACATGTGAAGACCTTTTTACATCAACTGAATCCCTTTGAGTTGTAAGGTTGACTGGGTATGTATTAATTGCTTTATCCACCATCAGGTTTTTTCCATTTGAATACTTTTGTAGTTCCATATGTTCAGGCATTGTCTCTTTATCTACCAATGATTATTTATTGATAAGTTTTTCTAACTTGTCCGCTACCATCTTCTTATCACTCTTTATCTTCTTAATCTGGGTGATTTAACTTTGATTATGGATTTTTAGGCGACAATTCTCTTCATCCTTCTTTGATAATTTTTTAATGAGATCGTGATTAGCTTGTTCTAACTTTTGATCCATATGATTCTTATCTTTTGACTCGTTGAGTTGTACCAATAAATTTTGGTTATGATCTTTTAAGTAAGAAATGCCTTTGTCTTTTTCCTGTAATTTTCCCTTGAGATTTTTTTTTTGTCTCTCTTCTTGTAAATTTCTTCTGTGTTGTTGATAATGAATTAATTGGTTTTCCAATTCTTTTATTTTCACTTCCCAATGGGTGTCACATTGATTTTATACTAAAATAAAACTCTTTTTTACAATATGGACAAGGGCGAGCTCCATTCATAAGGCAAATTTATACTCTTCCTCTTTTGCACAATAGGGACATTTTGCCGAAAATGTATTCTTTGTAGATGTCATAGTTCACTTCTTATTTTTCAATAAAAGATAAATGTAAAAGGGGCTCTCCTCTTTAATGATAATGTTATCCTCTTAGAATATATATATATATATATATATATATATATATATATATAAAGAGTACCTTATGTTTTGAATTATAATAAATTCCCTTTTATACTCGTGACTATTTGTTAGCGGCTGTTAGGGATCAACAAATGCAACCCTAAGTTTTGTGAAATACTTATTTATAGATAAATAAACACACACACACACACACACACACACACACACACACACACACACATATATATTATATATGATATGGAATACCATGGGCCAATGGTTTTACAAAACCATGGGATGGTAAATCTCTAAAGGTAAAATAAAATATTCACTTTTCCTCTTCTTTGAAACTTTTTATTTAAATTAATTTTTCTCACTTTTTAAATGACAATTAATTAACTAATGCCAAATCTGGAATATTTCCTTCAAAATTCTTGGTGTGCACTTATACTTCTTCACCTGCACCTTAAGAAAACCTTTTCTTTTTTTCTTTTCTTTTCTTTTCTATTTTTCTTTTGTTTTTTTCTTGTCCTCTTTTTTTTTTTGATATTGTGTAGAATGACCTTTTTACTTTTGTTGAAATGTGTATAATATTTGATTTATAAATGACCAATGGCTAATATGAGTTCAAAGACCTTATTTTAGAGAAACTCTATTTTGTGGCCAAAATTTGGATCGAGACGAAGCTCTGATACCACTGTGGTGAACCAAGCTGATTCACCAGGTAAATACCCAATGTAGGTAGGACAACAAGTTATAATCCATAAATGATAGTATATTAAATAATAATGTATATGAATATGAGATGATGAGATACAATAAGAATGAGGGCCTTATATACCCACGCAGAGGTGCCCTTCCATGAATAGACGCAACCTTTCATTGGGAATGTGTCTCTTCATTAATTATTCATTAAATATTATAATGTATTTATATTTATTATTATATATTATGTTCATAACATTTAGAATACATTGCCACTTTGTTAGAAGAAGGAAAAGCTCCGGAGAACCTCCCGACAAACAAAAATAAAACTCTAGCCATGACAACTGCACCATTCACAATCATTAATGGATACTTATACAAAATGGGAATGGACGATGTGTTAAGAATATGCGTGGAAGAACATGAATGGGAGGATATCATCAATGAATCCCATGCAGGAGAAGCTGGAGGACATTTTCAGTCTGACACAACAACAAGGAAGGTATTACAAGCATGCTTGTGGTGGCCGACTATACATAAAGATTGTCGAGATCAAGTTAAAAAATGTGATAGATGTCATATACTGGGAAGACCCTTTTGGAAAAATGAAATGCCACCAAGTTAGATAAACCCTAATCAATATTTTGAAATATGGGCTATCGATTTCATTAGACCATTCCCATAGAGGGCAAGGAGAAATGGTGTTAAGTACATAATCACTGAGGTCGAATATGTAACTAAATGGGAAGAAGATGAACCAATCGAAACTTGTACCAAATAAGTAGCAACTAAATTCATCTACGAGAACACCATCACAATATTTGGCTTCCCTCTGACACCGATCAATGACCAGGGAACTCACTGTGTAAATGAAACAATGAAATTTTTACTGGAAAAATTCTTAATCGACCATAGAAAAACGATAGCCTACCCACCCACAAGAAAATAGAGAAGTCAAAGAATTTAATAAAACATTACACAAGGGACTTACAAAAATATGTGGTATAAATAAAGATGACTGGGACGATAATATTCTTGCAATCCTCTAGGCGTACAAATCAACATTCAAATGATCGACTGGACATACACCATTCAAGCTAGTCTATGACCAGGAAGCTATAATTCTGCTACAATTTTAGACTAATTTCGATAGGCCCGCAACTATATAAAAAATCGACGAAGGCCAAAACCTGAATGATCGACTATACCAACTGAACAAACTGGAGGAAGAGAGGTTAATAGTGATTCATCATCAAGAAGTTTAGAAAAAACAAAAAAAAGCATGGCATGATCATTAATTAAAGAAAAATGATATAAAATAGGGAGACTTAGTCTTACTGTATGATAGTCGTATAAAAGGAAAACCTAGAAAATTGGAAACAACATCGCTGGGGCCTTATGTGGTGGAAGAAATTCGTCCGACGAGAGCGGTCCAACTCAGAAAATTATTGGGGCATCCATTTAAGAAACTAATTAATGGAGTCTGCTTAAAGAAATACCAAGTATAGAAGAAAAGAGAAACATGTTAGCAAAATTTAGCAAGGAGTTTCCAACAGGAACCGACTAAAATAACTAATAAAACTTATAAGAAATAAACCTTGCTTAAAAATAATAAACAAAAAAGGTAGTTAGAAAATTCAAGTAAAAAACTAAAAATAAAAAGTATTTAAGGTGTACCCATAACATTAAAGGAAAATCATCAATAAAATGGAGAGAGAAAGTAGCCCATGGTCAAGTCTGAGACAAGATAGCATAAGATATTATCGACATTCTACACCTTTGAATGACTTAAGAAAAATACTCATAAGAAAAGAATCCAGTGAAAGGACCAGTCCAGAAGAAAGCGAGAGTGGTACAGGTGAACAAAGATCATATGAACGTAAATCAAGAAATTATGATTGGCATGACAAAAGACGACATCATCCCAACTCAACAAAATTCAACAAAATAAACGAACAAACAATCCCTCATCGACATAGATTAAGGAAGTAATAAATATGGCTCAAGAACTCTGTTCAGTCGACTTACATATTGACCATGCTTCAATAATCAAAATATGGTCGGTCAAACCTGGATAAGAACTAGTCGAAGGGACGCCGATGTTAGCACACTAATTACATTTAATACATAACACAAAATATGGATATTAATAACATAATTGACAATGATCGAATTCATAACGAAAAATATGCCACATCCATCTACAGATTCCCTTATCATGCACAATATTCACAGAGAATCCATCAAGATTATCACACGAGAGAGATTTCACAAGAATCTGTTAAAAAACCATAGAGATATCAACCTACAAAAGGTAATACACACATTCAAAAATGATCAAATTACGATAAGACATATATGCTATCGTACCTCAAAGCAGTTTCACTCATAACAACATGATTCAAATCATTAACTACCTCCTTTTCCTGTACTTCGCAAATATGGGGAAGTCAAGCCTCGTGTGGGGAAATTTCATTATCAATTTAAACTAATGTCAGCATTATGAACCTAAAATTCTATATAAAAAATCCAAGTAAGGATAAAGTTCACTCTGCAGAAAACTAAATACTGGCACAAAAGCCATGAGGTAGCTAAAGTTAGTAGTTGGCGCCCCCCCCCCCCCCCCCCTCGGTCTAGATTGCCAGAATTCAGAAGCAACAATCATCTTGGCCCAACCATGAGAAGAGGAATTTCCCCTTCACATAAAGGCACATAGGGATCCTCTAGGGTTTACTCAATCCACTGGTGAAGATAGAAAAAATTAGTCTTTCTTGTGCTGGATGCAAAAAGAAAATCTGGAAAAAACCTTCCAAGAAACACTCCAGTGCAAGAATAAACGACTGGGAAACCAAACCAAGGGTGACGCCAAAATAGATTTTTAAAAATTCAAAAAGTTTGTATTGGTATCCATGAAGCAACCTACTCACAGGCATCATATATCTTCCACCTAGTAAAACACAAGAACACCATGCATACGAGATGCAGTTGATTCAACTAGCAGTGGAACTCTAGGCACACCAACTCATTTAGAATTAGAACCTTGAGTTGGTCGACCAAATGAAGATCTTGCCTTCTTCTTCTTACATACTTATCTCTGTTTCTCCTTCTATACTTCTTCATCTATTGTAATTTTGTAAATCAAATTATGAGAAAATATCATTTTGTATAACCCCCTCTTGCTTGGGAAAGGAATTGAGGTGGGGGGAGATGTTGTAGGGGCTAGTCAACCCTGTTGGCTAGACCCGACGGTCGACTTAGACTTGTTGGTCGACTGACATAGTTATAAGTCAAATTCAGTTGGAGTCTTTTCTAATCGATCGACCCAGGAAGTTAAGAAGTTACAACTTCCTATTAGAGGTATAAATAGATAAGCACATGAAGGCTCAGATAGCTTCATGGGAGAGGACATATGTAATTGTGTTGTATTGTCTATCATATAATAAAAGGACTCTTATTTGGGCTCTCATTACTTGTGTATGTCTATATGTATATGTGTATGCATATCTATAATGAATATGTAAGGTTCTACTAATAACACTCTCTACTTTCCCTTAGATTACAACAACATATTATTTACGAGTTCTCCTGAGTGTGTAAGACACATGACAGGTTATGGATGTTGATGGTGTCAATGGACTTCCTTGGACTCTAGATTGAGTCAGGGATTGGATTGTATTTTGATTGAGTATTTCATTTTACGCACATGTGATATATGATTGATTACAATACGATTTATGTATATGGATTATTGACATTGTTTTGTCAGTGGATGATTGCTAATACAACTCACATAAGGAGTAAAGGGGTCATGCATAGAAACTAGACATTTGAGGGAGAGGTGTGGCAGCGTCCCTATCACATCCTACTAGCACTCTTGTCGTGACCTGAATTGTAGGTTAATGATTACCTAGTTCGATAGGTACACGATGCAATGAGGGAAGACTGAGATAGTCGCTCACGAGGAAATCTAAAGGGCATGAAATAAGGTGTAATCTTTATTCCTTAGAATCCCTTAGTCTCTCACAAGGTCGATCGAGTGGAGTGTTGACTCCAAGGGTCAGACAAACTTCCAAAACCAACCAAAGGAGAGTGGCACCCTTGGAGCACGAAGGAGCATCTTGAAGGGCATGTCGCGTAATTAAAATGTGAGTCAATAAATCTAGATGGCCTAGAGAACATAATGAAATATCTAGACCTTGTTAAAACATAGTATTAATTAATCAATAAATTATAAACTAGAAGCCTAACAAGAGTCTAAGCCTAAGTTTAAGGCTAAGTCTAAGTCTAAGTTTAAATGAAAGACTAAATAAAAATATTAAATAACTTAAAAGAATTGAGATAAAATGAAACTCTAGGAAAAAGAGTAAAAAAAATTAGAGGTGGGTAAAATGCACATGTGTGCATGAAAACAAATAAGAGATTTTTAAAATAGAAAGAAATTAAAACATGAGAGAATAGATGTACACATAGAGTAGCATCTTGATTTAATCTCCCACAAATCCTAACTAAAAGAAGACTCCTAATCCAACTCTAACTAAGATCTAGTTAGGGGACACTCATTAAATGAGAAATTGGGGAACAAAGGGACAACTAAGAGAAAAAATAGGAACACATTGGGGAATGTGAGGGAAAATGGATTTTTAATTAAAATAAAAAGATTAATTACTTGTGCAACTTGGGGAGAGTGAGACAAGAGTGTGCGTGAATAATCGCTAATTAAATAATTAAAAAGTTGAATTACTTGTGCATGTGCATAAGTGTCATTGAGAATTTACCTATAAAATAAATGGGGTAGAAGGTATATGAATCTCACTTTTCTTAATACTGTTATGCTACCAAAATTTTGTTGGATTGTGTTTTACTTGTGAAAATTGGGATACAAAGCTTGTAAAAAGAGTGGAAACTCTTCCTTGCGAGGTAAGCCTTGGAGCTATTGTTTTTATGGTTACTGTGTGTGGCCCCTTTGCGGCTCGGGGGATAAGGGGGAAGAAGAGTACCCCTAGCATTGGTTGGGAGGTACCGGTGAAGTCATCTGAATTGAAAGCAAAGAAAGGAATCATTGAGAAAGTTACGATGGAAGAGAAACATCAATTTTCACTACTTCTAGTTACAATAAATTAATTGTTAAGTTATTTAAGTTTCAAATTATTGATGTAGTTATTGAATAAACATTGTGATATTTCAATGTAAACACATTAACATTTTTCTATAATAGGGATATATATGTCTCCAGATTATACGTGGATATTTTGTTGAATATGCAATTTGTAATGGATCGTTCAAGTCCTTACGATAAATAGAAAAATCATTTTGAATTCTTTAAGATACTGATGCAGTAAGATTTGATTTTTTTTATCTGTAATACTGTATGAGTGTCATTGGTCAATTTGAATAATTGAACACTCAAATGGAGAATGTTTTCCTTGTCTCTAACTGTTAAATCAATATCCTAGCTGGGTATTCAAGGATTAATTTAATGATTAACATAAACTGATCTCTCTATTTAAATGTCGATGAGTTTGTTTCCAGTATCGATATTTAGAAAAAAACATGTCTTTCTGTTTCTTTGTTGTTGTTTCATTATTCCCTTTCTCACACACCTACATATTTATTCAACATTGATCTTTTCCATGCACCTTTAAGCATAATTTTTTTAATCTTGGATAACTGATAATAGTGTCTATTAGAATTAGAATTTGTTTGTGATATATTCTTGGAAATCAGTGGTGGATAGCAACCACTTTCTCTTTTATTGTTGTGTTAGAGATTGAATAAACCAGTGGAAGTTCCTGTGAACAAGTACATTGAATGCTTAAATCAGTTAATTGTTAATTGGAAACGAGAGTGGACTTTTAGACACACTCAATCACAAATCACTAATCATTGTTATGATTTTCAAAAATATCTTGTTCCGTGTGTAATATCTAGATTAAATCTATCCTTGACTTTCATGGGAAGTATTGCACAATTTCCGTGACAGTTGATTCAATCCTTTAAACTTGTACCTTGTTTTCAGATCAAATCTTGTGTATGACTGCATGAATCTGTTCTGGTTCATGTTATTTACTTGGATATCTCACATTATTATCTCCTTAACCTCTTAAAGAACCTCATTTGATCGATCTCGATTGAGAAGATCGTTGTCTCAATAGCACCGTTGTTGAAATGATCACTTGGTAGGAAGAATTAATGATATCCTTTTGTTTGGATGCATTGTTAAGCACCGTACCATATTTTAGTTTTCATCCTTTATTACACCTTCTAGAAGAAATAAGTCGACTCCAACTTTTTATCTCTCCATTGAAAACCTTAAAACTTACACTCAATAGCTGGATGTACTCCTTGCAGAAGGCACCTTAGTAACCCAATTTATAGTAATGAATTTAGAATTTAAGATTATTAATTCCTCATGTTGGATATAGTTAGTACCTCGCTTCTAGGTTAAGTTAATTCGACGACTTTACAGATGATAATCACAATCAAGTGAGGTATTCTATTGGCTTGTAATTTGAAAAACTGACCCCACCAATTTGCAACGTCTAACTACTATTTAAGAGTTGACTCGACCATCTAGTAAGTAGACAAAATGGAATAGATTTTGTTTTAAACGAGCCTTAAATTCATTTAAATTACTCATGAAATTGGGGTGTAGTAACAATAAACATAATATATTTTATAGTCAATTTTCACTTTAATTTATCCCGTGTGTGTGTGTGTGTGTGTGTGTGTGTGTGTGTGTGTGTGTGTGTGTGTGTGTATATATATATATATATATATATATATAGATATAGATATACACACACACACACACATGGGATAAATTAAAGTGAAAATGATAAGGTATGGTGTTTTTAAAGGAATTAGAAAATATATCAATCTATTTGTTTCTTAGCATTTTGTTTTTATAGCAAGTGTTGCATGGAAGTGTAGTCCCCGCGAGGTTGGAATGGGAATAAATGCGACCGAGTAAAAACACATGGGCATGAAGTTGAAGTACATGGAAACATAAAATAATTAGCATTCACGAATTAGTTTTCTTTAAAACAAGGGTTGGTGGATACAAAAGAAATTGAAATTTATCAAGTTATATGTTCCTGGACAACATAAATTATACATATGAAATTTGTAATTTTATAAAGTAGATATTTACTTTTATACATACGAAATATGTACTTTTATAAAGTATGGGAATAAGAATCCATACATGGCAGTTTTTGGATCGCGGGTTCTCGGGCTGGCGAGCTGAAAATCGGGCTTTGTTGTTCCATGCCCTACAAATAGCACCCAGAGTTTTGCAACATACAAATTGACAATCAGAGTTGTGGACTATTTGAAATTTAAGGGCGTACATATGTTACACAACTTTGTGGACAAAAGCACAAAAAAACTAGCATTCCTGAATTAGTTTTTTTTAAAAGAAGGTCTCATGGACACAAGAAATTGAAAATCATCAAATTATAGTTTCCTGGATAGCATAAATTATACATACCAAATATGTAATTTGATTAAGTAGATATATAGAGCATGCGGTTTGTCAGGCTGGCACGCTGAAAATTGGGTTTGTGTTGTTCTGTGCGCTACAAATAGCACCCACAGTTCCACGACATACAAATTGACAATCAGACTTGTGGACTATTTGAGATTTAAGTGCCAACATGTGTAACATAGGTTTGTGGACAAAAGCATAAAAAAAATAGCATTCCCAAATTGGTTTTCTTTAAAACAAGGGCTCCTCGACAGAAGAAATTGAAATATATGAAATTATAGGTTTGTGGACAGGAGAAATTTTACATATCAAATATGTAATTTGATTAAGTAGATATATAGAGCATGGACATAAGCTTCATTCCGGGTTGTCGGGGTGGCGGGCTGAAAATTGGGCTTCTGTTGTTCTGTGCCCTACAAATAGCACCGAGAGTTATGCAATATACAAATTGACAAGTGGACTTGCAGACTATTTGAATTTTTGGATCGCGGGTTCTCGGGTTGGCGGGATGAAAATTGGGCTTCTTTTGTTTCGTGGCCTACAAATAGCACCTAAAGTTCTGTGATATACAAATTGCCAATTGGAGTTGCGGACTATTTGAAATGTAAGGGCCTATGTCTGTTACATATGTTTGTGGACAAAAGCACCAAAAAAACTCGCATTCTGGAATTGGATGTCTTTAAAACAAGGGCTCTTGGACAGAAGAAATTGAAATTTATCAAATTAGAGGTTCCTAAATAGCATAAATTATACATATCAAATATGTAATTTGATTAAGTAGATATATAGATCATGCACGAAACCCTCATTCTGACGGGCATGCTGAAAATTGGGCTTTTGTTGTTATGTGCCCTAAAAATAGCAGCAAGAGTTCCATGATATACAAATTGACAATCAGACTTGTGGACTATTTGAATTTGAAGGGGCTCGTGTCGAACAAGTTTAGAATTCCTGAATTATTTTTCCTTTTTACATACGTTTGTGGACAAAAAAACAAAGAAAATAGTACTGACGTCTGTTACATAGGCTAGTGGAAAAAAGTATGAAAAAAATAGCAGTCTCGAATTAGTTTTCTTTAAAAGAGGGGGTCCTGCACAGAAGAAATTGAAATCTATCACCCCATACTTAGGCAGTTTTTGGTTCGCGGATTCTCAGGCTGGCGGTTTGAAAATTTGGCTTATGTTGTTTCGTACCCTATAAATACCACTCAGGGTTCCACGAAATACAAATTGACAATCGGTTACATAGGTTCGTGGACAAAAGAAGAAAAAAAAACTAGCATTCGTGAATTAGTTTTCTTTAAAACAAGGGCTCCTGGACAACATAAATTATACATACGAAACATGTAATTTGATTAACTAGATATATAGAGCATGGACGGAACACTCATTCCAGACTTAGCTAGTTTTTGGATCATGGGTTCTCGGGCTTGGGACCGGAAAATCAGACTTTTGTTTTTCCGTGTCCTACAAATAACACTGACAGTTCGCAGGTTCTCGGGATGGCGGGATGAAAATTTGGCTTCTATTGTTTCATGCCCTACAAATACCACCCAGGGTTCTGTGATATACAAATTGACAATCAGTTACATAGGTTGGTGGACAAAAGCATGAAAAAAAATAGCATTCACAAATTAGTTTTCTTTAAAACAAGGCCTTCTGGACACAAGAAATTGTTCCTGGACAACATAAATTATACATACGAAAGATGTATTTTGATTAACTAGATATATAGAGCATGGACGAAACACTCATTCCAAACTTAGCCAGTTTTTGGAACGCGGGTTCTCAGGCTGGGGACCTGAAAATCGATCTTTTGTTGTTCCGTGTCCTACAAATAGCACCGATAGTTCCACAATATAAAAATTGACAATCGGACTTGCGGACTATTTGAATTTTAAGGGGCTCATGTCCAAAAAATTTAGCATTCGCGAATTAGTTTTCTTTACATAAGTTTTACATACACTGGTGGAAAAAAGGACAAAAATTATAGTACCAATGTTTGTTACATAGGGTAGTGGACAAAAGGACCAAATAAATAGTATTCCCGAATTAGTTTTCTTTAAAACAGGGGCTCCTGGACACAAGAAATTGAAATTTATGAAATTATAGGTTCCTGGAGACCATAAATTATACATAGAAAATACGTAATTTTTTAAAGTAGATATTTACTTTTATACATATGAAATATGTACTTTTATAAAGTATGGGGATGAGATTTTATAGAGCAAGCACGGAGCCCTCATTCCATACTTGCACGAAAGCCTGATTCCATACTTAGGCAGTTTTTGGATCTTGGGTTCTGGGGCTAGCAGGCTGGAAATTGGGCCTCTGTTGTTCCATGGACTACAAAGAGCACCTAGAGTTCCGCTATATACAAATTGACTAGCGGGCTTGCAGACTATTTTAATTTTAAGGGCCTTTGTCGAAAACAATACGAAGGACATGTGGTAAAGATGCAAGAAATGACATACTCTCTATACGTTTGAGTAGAAAGAAAGTAGTGAACACAATTTTATGACATTTATATAAAAATAATAATAAAATGTGTTACATATTCCTGGAAATTTAAAGAAACATATGTGTGTGTGTGTGTGTGTGTGTGTGTGTGTGAAATATGATATCTCAAATTTGAGTGAGTGATTTATGTCATACTTAATTTTTTAAATGACCAGGCAGGAGAAAATATGCATCATAAAAAAGAGAATTGAGATAAAATAAACAGAATGACTTCACATTCAACATAGCTGAAGATAAAAATCTAGGAACACATAAAAGCAAAAAAAAAACTAGCATTCCCAAATTAGAGCATGGACGAAACCCTCATTCCATACTTAGCCAGTTTTTAGATCGCGGGTTCTCAGGTTGGGGACCTGAAAATCGGGTTTATGTTGTTCCATGTCCTACAAATAGCACCGATAGTTCAGTGATATACAAATTGACAATGGGACCAGAAAACTATTTGAATTGTAAGGGGCTCGTGTCCAAAAATTTTAGCATTCGCGAATTAGTTTTCTTTACATAGGTTTTACATACGGTGGTGGACAAAATCACAAAAAATATAGTACCAATGTCTGTTACATAGGGCGGTGGACAAAAGCACCAAATAAATGGCATTCCTGAATCAATTTTCTTTAAAACAGGGGCTCGTGGATATAAGAAATTGAAATGCATCAAATTATAGGTTCCTGGAGAGCATAAATTATACATAGAAAATACGTAACTTTTTTAAAGTAGATATTTACTTTTATACATACAAAATATGTACTTTTATAAAGTATGGGGATGAGATTTTATAGAGCATGCGCGAAGCCCTCATTCCATACTTGCATAGAGCCCCGATTCCATACTTAAGCAGGTTTTGGATTGCGGGTTGTCGAGTTGGCGGGCTGAAAATTGGGCCTCTGTTGTTCCATGGCCTACAAAGAGGACCCACAGTTTCATGATATACAAATTGACAAGAGGAATTGCGGACTATTTTAATTTTAAGGGCCTTTGTGGCAAACAATATGAAGGACGGGTGGTAAAGATGCAAAAAATGACATACTCTCTATATGTTTGAGTACAAAAAAAGTAGTGAACACAATTTTATGACATTTATATAAAAAATAATGAAACGTGTTACATATTATTGGAAATTTAAAGAAACATATATATGTGTGTGTGTGTGTGAAATATGATATCTCAAATTTGAGTGAGTGATTTATGTCATACTTTATTTTGAAAATGACCAGGTCGGAGAAAATATGCATCAGAAAAAAAGAGAATTGAGATAAAATAAACAAAATGACTTCACATTCAGCATAGCTGAAGATAAAAAACTAGGAACACATAAATATATAAGGAGACAAAAGAATAGTTTTATTTGGAATATATGAAAAAATAATAGTTTGTTACATATCCCTGGAAATGCAAATGTGTTTGTCATATAGACTGGGATTGGGGCTCCTGCGGACCATAACAGAAATATGTACAAGAAATAGGACTGTGGAAAGAAGAAGTTGGACACGGTAGAATGTAAAACTTGAAAAGTAGAAATGGGAAGATCAGTTTTTTGGTTATAGATTTCTACTCAAAAAAGGTGGAATAACTGGATTGATAAAGAAAGGACTATCAGTATACACTTATAGGAATGGAACATATAAGTAATTTTGGTATTTTCTTGGTCATGTCTTTCCCTGTTGGTTTTTGTGGGTGACCCACTTGAATAACTAGATTGATAAGCAGAGGATTTATGCATTTCCATGTTGGATTTCGTTGGTGACCCACTTCAATTTCTCTTCAATATAGATTCTCAAGGGGGCAACATTGATGTCATTGTGTATTTTAATGATGAAAACTTCATTTTCTAATTCGCTTAGATCAATTGAAAGTTTACACAGAGCTTCATGAATGTCTCCATTCTGTACCGAATACCGGACTAGCCAGTTGTCCACCTCTTCTTCATGATATTCAAGAATCCTGTAAAAAATTATAAAGACAAGGCCTTCAAATTATCAACTTGTTTATTGAAAGCTTGTTTGGTTAACGCCAGCAAGTTGAGGATTAAACTGGGGTCCTGGAAGCCGTTTGTCTTTCCTGCTAAGTCTATTTTGGTGAGCTTTTTGAAAAATGTTTCTTTCTTTGATATTGCTTGCTCACATGATTGGACAATGAGATACAGGTTCTTCACCTTCTCTTTCCAGCATGCTTCTAATTGAGTGAGTCATTTTTTGGACGAAAGATCATGTTGTCTTCTTCTCGTCTCTAGAATGTTGTTGACATGAAAGGCAAAAGGGATGACCATGTGCAAATAGAAAGTTTATTCATTTTTTAAATCTGTCTGCGGAAGTTGGAGCAAGTTATGTGCCTTGATCCCCAGGGAATCCATATTCTGTGATGTTTCCTAGGACTTAGTAATTAGTTCCATTATTTTTTTGATATTTTTCTTGGCATATCCTCTACAGGATGTGAGGAAGGTGGAGGAGCCTTTTAGATTTGTTGCAAGGGTGCACGTAGTCGCAGGCATGGCTATTTCCAAAGAATTGCCAAGTAATGGCATAGGAAACAAAGCATCCTCTAATTCCTTAATCCAGTTCTTTAGTATGGCATTTTCAGACTCAATGAATCCAACATAATCATGAAGAGCATCTCTAGTTTCCATGTGAAGTTGAGAGATTTTGGATGCCTGCATATTGGCCAGGTCAAGTTCTGAACGATGTTTTCTTTTCTTATTTTTTACATCTCTTTTTTCAATGATTAATTTTTTTGATTCGGTTTCAAAAACAACACTCTGGAATACAAGGGATTCATCTTTGTAAAAAAATTCGGTATCAAACATGTCCATTGAGAAGGCATGCTGAATTACGTCTTCGAGCTGATCAAGGTTGTAGAATATACTTTCCATATCAGCGTCAAGATCCATGTTTTCACTGTAAAATTTGGGTTTCTCTGCCTCCCCTACAATTCTTTTTCCCTTCTTCTGCACAGGAAGCTCGTGAGGAAGATGTTCATAGTATCTCTACAAAACTGTTGTGGAGATGCTGCCAGTAGTTTATGAAAATGTTGGTTTTCTCCAGAGGTTGCTTGAAATGAAGAAATGGAGGGGACAATATAACCCGTCGGAAACATTGCTTCAATGCGTGCGAATGGAAAATCTTCTCATTAATGACAATATCTATGTGTGTTGTATGGTGACTTTTTAGTAGTAAAGCTTAATTATTGCATACTTAGAAGTGCAAAGGTGGCGATTACGGCAAAGAACATTTAAGGATTGGAGGTTTCGTGAACGAACCAAGCTGGCGGTGTGCGAATGACATTCCATGGTATTTGAAATTAGCATTGGGAAGAGATTGGAGGTTTCGTGAAGGAAGCAAGCTGGTGGCATGCGAATGACATTCCATGGCATTTGAAATTAAGACTGGGAAGGGATAAGAAAAGCCTTCGCAAATATTGCATTAATGGAAGAACTTATCGAGCCTTGCACGCATCAATGACAACTTAGACGGTGCCTGGACGATGACCTGTTAGCATTAAAGATTTAGAAAGAAGATATATATATATATATATATATATATATATATATATATATATATATATAAACACTATTTCTTATTATGCACACGTGCGAAGGTGACGGGCACAGGGAAGAGCAAGCAAGGAAGGAATGGGCAAGTCTAAAAGTGCATGGTGAAACTGTTGAGTGTCCAATGTTGAAACTGCATGAGTCAGAATTGTTCAGCTAAGAAAACCAAAGGGTTGGGTCCGACTCCCAGTGCATATTTCATAATTCATATGTAACACCAACTCTATGGTTACCATATCAGTGTGTGTAGAAACAAGGCAAAACAAAATTTCCCAATTTACATTTAAAAACATTAAAAATAATATTGAATAAAATTTAAATAATTGTTTATACTATTCTTTAAGTAAAAAGTGTTATAGCATTATATAAATTACTATAAATCTTGGTACAATGTTATAATATTCTAGAAATCCGCAAGCCGTGACTCTGTAATTGTTGGGTGTAAAATATATATCACAGAACAAGTTGTACATGAAAAAATACTCCGCCAACACGCGACTCTGTAATTGTTGGGTGCAAAATGTATATGAAGGAAGTGTTGGGTGCAAAATGTATATCATGGAACACGCTCTACATGGAAAATGAAAAATAAAAATAAATTTCAATAATTAATTAAATAAAATTTAACAAAACATTATCACATATTAATAATGAATACGATATTTAATATTAATATTATTCGGGTGGGCAGGCTCAAAAAAAGGCCTCTATTGTTCGGTGTTCTACAAATAGCACACACACTTCCACAATATACAAATTGACAAGCATAATTGTGGGGTGGCTAAGATTTTATAGGCCATGTACAGTTTCTGGATCACGGGTTCTCAGGCTGGCGGGGTAAAAAAAGGGCCTCTATTGTTCGGTGTCTTACAAATAGATTATGATAATAAATTGACAAGCGGATTTGCGGGCTGGCTGGATCAACATTCTACTCTAGGGCTGGCGGGCTCCCAGAAATGAGCAATACATACCAAATATGTACAGATCCCTTATTCCATACTTAGCCACTTATTTGGATCGTGTACTAGCGAGATGTACATTGGGTCGATTTCTTCCATATAGAAATTAGTTTCTCCGGCTGGCGAGCTCAAAATCGGCTACGCAAAGAAAAGGGCTTTGTCTGACTCCCAGTGCATATTTCATAATTCATGTGCAACACCAACTCTGTGGTTACTAGATCAGTGTGTGTAGAAACAAGGAAAAACTAAATATGTACCTTTATAAAGTATGGGCATGAGATTTTATAAACTATGTACGGATATTGCATTCCATACTTTCCCACTATTTGGATTGCGGGTTCTTGGGCGGGCGAGGTCAAGAAATAGGCCTCTATTTTTCTGTGTTCTACAAATAACACACACAGTTCCACGATATACAAATTGACAAGCGGACTTGCAGGTGGCTAAGATTTTATACACCATGTACAGTTTTTGGATCACGGGTTCTCAGGCTGGCGGGGTAAAAAACGGGCCTCTATTGTTCGGTGCCTTACAAATATCTTATGATAATAAATTGACAAGCGGATTTGTGGTCTGGCCGACTCAACATTTGTCAATTGACAAGCGGATTTGCAAGCTAGCCGGCTCAACATTCTACTTATAGTGATTTTCGCGATATACACATTGACATACTCGAGGGCTGGCGGGCTCCTAGAAACGAGAAATACATACCAAATATGCACAGATCCCTTATTCCATACTTAGCCACTTATTTGGATTGCCCACTTGCGGGTTGTACATTGGGCCTCTAATGTTCTGTGTCCTGCAAATATCACCCATAGTTAGGCGATATACAAATTGACAAGTGAACTTGCGGGCTGACTGGCTCAACATTTCATTTCTATTGGATGGCAGATGTGCAGGGTGGCGGCCTCTAGGCGCAAAAAAAAAACAAAAAAAAACATAGTTGTAAACAAGTTTGACAAATATAGAGAAAGTAAACAAAAAACTGTTTACTATGGAACATGGGCAAAAAAAGAATGCACCTTTGCATGGATTCGTCTACATCTCTGGGTAGGAGTTCTTTGCGTCGTCTAGTTTTCATTTCTATTTCTATCAACAAAAGTACAAAACAAAAGGGATATGAACATAAATTTAGATGTTAATAAAAAGGCAACTACTATGTACATATACTAAAAAAAATAGAATAAGATGAATAGAGTCAAAAATAGTTTTGGGGAGGATGTACCTTTATTTATTTTTTTGCACAATGTATATTTATAATTTGAGTAGAACACCATCTGTATGCTCACCAGAATGATATGTGTAGAAATCAGGGAAAGCCAAGAAGCTGGATAAATATTTTTTTATTTTATTTTAGTTTTTTTTGCAACAAGTTATACATATATGCTTTGAAACATAGAAATATGAGTTTGCAATATGTTTGATGTATATGTCATAATTCAAGCGCAATACCAATTGTATCATGATTAGACCAATATGTGTCTAAGAAAAACATATTGTATTGGGGAATGGGCACATTAGACCAGACATGGTCAATAAGTATGTTTTGCAGATGGCCTGTGTTGTTTAGAGGAAAGCGAAGACTGTATTTGCACATGTAGTTTTCCAATTCTTTTGTTTTGCCAGTATTTTGTAGCATGTCAATATTGAAGTATCCTACAAGTACAATGGGTCCGTTCATATGGAAATGGCCCAATGCATTGGAAATAGCATATACTATGTTGGAGAATGTTGCATGGGGAGCAACATACAGATTCAGTATTGCAACTTCTGTTTCATGGGAAAAAAGAATTGCAAGCACCAGTTCAACATTATTTTCTTCGATATGTATATGGTACAAAATTGGTACATGTTTTTTCACCAGTACCATCACCCCATGTGTAATGTAACTTGATATTCAATTGTGATTTGGGAATTGTTTGTTCTGCATGAATAATGCCATGTGTGTTTGCTGTAAGCACAGAATATCAGATTGCATTATATCATAGTCATTCAGTATATCATCCATGTGTGCATTTAAGTTGCGTGTGTTAAGTGAGAGAATTGATACAGATGAATTTGTTTGTATGGATTGGTAATCATAGTGCAGTTGCCATTTTGTGGTGGTCCTGAGTCGTTCCATTTCAATATCAACTTTATGTTTCACTTTGAAGTTATATTTTGTGAGAGGACTTAGTAAATACAATGAGTCTATGCTTCTGACATGGGACAATGTTGTGTACACAAGTCCATGTATTTGAATTCCAACAGGTTGAAATGCAACATTATCAAGTGTTAATCCTTGTGATCTGTGGACTGTACGTGCACATGCAAGTTTAATCGGAAACTGTTTTCGAATATTCAGTCGACCTGTCTTTGTTGATGTCAATACTGGCTTCGATATTCGCAAAATAGGTGTCCAATCACTTCCATTGTTTGAATTATATAGATAAGACAACTTGCTTGCTTGTCGGTTGCCTATATGTGGTTCATGGAACTTAATCCAAAGGACATCCACTTTTTTTGTCTTCGTATAACCTTTGAGTATTCCATCTGCACCATTCACCAAGCCATCCTGTGAATCATAGTTACAGGCATATATTTCAACCATCATTTCTAATTTGAGGACAAGCTTCAAAGGTAATGTGACTGAATGTTCATGGCATGGCACATTTCCATGGTTGTCTTCTTCCAGGTCAATCGAATTGATAATGATATCATCGCCAGGCATGAGAGAAAACAAGTGGTCGTTATGCATTGCAACATCCTTATTTCTGTAGAACAGGTAAGGGAATTTTGGTTCTGTTGGTGCAGGTCGTAAGAACCTCAAATTGATATAGATCAAGTCATCATATGTTTGGTTGTTTGTGCACATTCTATTCATAATTGCAAGAAATGTTTCATCTGTCTGGCGCATTGTAGTATGCAACTCAAAGCATTTAATATTGTCTCTCCAGAAGTCATGGGTGATTGTTTCCATGTTAACGATAGGTTTTTCAAATATCAAAGAATCTTGGATGGGTTGTGCCTGGTAAAGATCCCCACAAAATATCATGTCAATGTTTCCAAAGTATTTCGTCTGCACATGTTTTATGCTTCTTAGTCGATTGTCAATGGAATACAAGAATCGACTCCCAAACAAAGATGCTTCATCTATAAAGACAAGTTGGAGTTCCTCATAAATCTTAGATAATGTATCCAACATTTCCTTGCTAAGTGGAAGAAACTGTGACTTGTTAAAAGGCATTAAAAATGCAGAGTGGACTATTGTTCCACTAGAATTGTATGCAGATTTTCTTGTGTATGCAACTATTAGGCCCTTTGGTTTCATAGGATCAGAGGAATTGTTTGAATCATAGATTCATATAAGCATTTGGAACAATGCTTTCGTTGTGAATGTCTTGCTTTTTCTTGCTCCGCCTGTAAGGAACACGTGCACGGGGCTGTTCATGTTCAAGCGTTTTTTAAGAGAAATTCCCTTTAGAATTGTTTATTGTTTGTGATTCAACAAATGTCTTATTCTGTGGTATTCATTATTTTCAATTAGGAAAGGATTTTTTGTAACTTGAAAACCAAGATTGATACGTTTTTCACTTCCATCCGCTGGAGGACGAGGCAAATCCACTTGTAAGTCATAGGACTCGGAAGGATTTTTTGTTGTTTTTCGGTTTCTGAATGTCTCATCATGATCGCCAGGGTTTTCTAGGTCATTAAGTGAAACTTATAAATTTCCCCATGTTGGATTAACATTGTAGGTAAATCTAGCTTCATTGATATGCACTATAGTCTCAGACGCAACATACACAACCTCCCATGTAGAGAAGTTATGTTTTAATGTCTCTTCGTTTTCATCGAATGGAACGCACAACAACAATTTTTCTCTACAATATTTTTCATAGTCACAATGTTTATTGTATTTGACAAACCATATCACAGATGTTTTTTTTCATTTTGATATGGGTGCACCATTTTTTTTGTAATGCGATATACGAATTCTGCTAAGCAGATATGCCTAATATGAGATGGATGTTGGACGTAATAATCAATAATAGAGTGACATACCACATCTTTTGAATTGTCAGGCTCTTGTTGCAGCAAAACCGATGGTTTAAGCACAAATGTGTGTTTTTCAAGTAGAGATGTGTTTATAAAGACACATTTTCTTGAACTACAAGTGAGGGGCAAGGAAAGTGCAATGTGAACTGCTTGCTGAGAAGACATTTGTTGAAGATTAAGAAATGTATTGCCAAGTGTGCATATCATTTGTATGGCATCGATATGACTTCTTTCATGTTCTTTGTGTATTCTTTTGAATGCACTTGTCATAGATTTGTCAATCTTCGTCATATACGAGGTATAGTACGATGTTGCAGCATATGCATTCAACACGTACTGTGCATCTGTATTTTCTTTCCACATAAATGGCATTTCCCTGGATAAATTGTTGTTCCAAATATGGGAGAGTTTTCGTTTAAGGAAAAGTGTTGGTTGCCTAAGCATACATTGTATGGATTAGATGTACTCATCTTCTAATAGATTTACCTATGTCAAGAAGGCATCAAAGCTCATCATTTCGTCAAATCCTCCTTGTTCTAGAAATGCGAACAAGGATTTAGATTTATCAACAACAACATTGTCCTCTAAACAAACTGGATCTATGATTCTTGTATCTCTCATTGGCGACATGGGAAAGTTCTATCTGCAATGCGAGTTTTTTCATTTTCTACAACTTCTTGTATGGTAATGTCTATGGACTTTAGCAAGTTCTGGATCAAAATGATCTGTGTTGCATGTTATGTATTTATCCAACAATTGTTCGATCGATGAATTGTTACCAACTCCATAGACTGGTGCACCCTCTGTTAAGCCCTAATATTGGCTCATTACCCCTTAATTGGGGCATATTATATTAGTAATTTTATTTTATTTATGTTGGCTTTAGGCCATTAGCTGTAATTATACCTCCTAGACTCCTATATATACCAAGGAGACATTTTCATTTTTAAACATCTTGTACTTGAACATTTAAGTGGGGTAAAAGGAGGTTGCCCCCTTGAAGAGGCTTATTATCTGAAATTATCTCTTTTTCAAGGCGCTGAGTACATTTTCTGAGGTTTTTCTATGCTATATTGGTATTTGGTTCTTAACATATGGTATCAGAGCTCAAGGTCTTAAGGTTTCGCTGCTACATCTGAGACACCTTGGAATTTTCGCTATAACTTTTTTTCTACAATGTTTCAAAAGAAATGGTTTGGAGGATATTTAGAAGACAGATTAAGGTATGTTGGGTTCAAAATTCAGCTCCTGCGGCCTTATAATTTCGGAGATACAACCTGTACAAGATAGGGTTCTGGAATCATCCTGAAATGAGTCATTGCGGCATTTTCTCTATAAAAACTTTTTCGTAACGTTTCAGACCCTGAAATTTGGAGGATATTTACAGAAATCAGTAAGGTATCTGTGGTAAAAATTTCACATTCTGGGTCATCTTAAATTTGTATATACACCCTGTGTAAGATAGGGTATCTGACTAGTCTCAAGAAGGTGTTCCAGGTAAAACAATCATAAATTCTTCCTAGAATATCCAAATTGAGTGGGACTGGTTTCATTGGACCGTGGACAGTTTGTAGTATTTTTGGTGTGAGTTTCAGAATTTTATATCAATTATTTTGTGCGGGGAACGCTATACAAGTGAGATCTCCTGGAAAGGACAAAAAATGGCAAGTTGTGGGGAAGTCACCGTAAACTCCACTTGGCACGTCCAATTTTGATCAGACCTATGGCATTGTAGAGAATAAATATCAGAGAACTACATAAAATAAAGTTTCATACCCAGAAGAGCTGAAACTTGGGAGATACAACAGAAGAAATATTGTCTAGCAGAACCACCTCAAAATCAAGGTTCAAAAGTGATATTGGGCCAACATGCCACCATAAAAGGGAACTTCTACACCAACTAAGCCTCCAGAAAATCCTACTTGGACTCTTGATGAAGGTGAAGAAATGCGTAGGGACATAAATGAATTACAAAAGAAGATGGATTCAATGGAAGCTAAGTTGGATACTAAGATGGATTCAATGGAAGCTAAGTTGGATACTAAGATGGATGGTTTAAAAGGGGATATCATGGAAGTATTGAAAAATTTTGTCACAGAGAAGACACCTGAAAGTGAAAATGCATCCCATGAAATTCATGATGAGGACACAAGGAAGGTGAATCAAGAATGGAGAAACTCCAACTTTGGTTTGAAGACCAACCACGTTCC
>ML778527.1:144297-155647 GCA_009831015.1 Picea engelmannii
AGGGATATTTAATGTTAAAATAAAGTGTGAATTGCCAAGATGTTACAAAGTGTTGGAATTAGTAAGATGTTACATTGGTGTTCTGATGTATCAGGTTTAACCCTCTATGTCAATCCTGATGACCTTGGAAGTCATGATTCATCATCAAATAAGCACACCTTATCACCCATAACAAAAGGGTAATGGAAGCCTTTAATGAAATTCTAGAGCATTCCTTAACAAATATCCCCAATGTGGAGAGTGAGGACCGAGATGAATGCATTTTTATAGTTTTATGGACATATAGAACTGCATGTACTAGATTAACAAATCATACTCCATTATAGTTATTTTATGGAAAAGAATTAATGACGTCTCTTGACTTTGTAGTCGTCAATATTGTGTTGGCTACAAATATTACAAGAAGTGTGAGAATCAAAGTATCGACAATTTGTATGCCAAGTGTAAATGGCATATTCATCTAAAGAAAAAAACTCACAAGGAAGAAGGTATACCTCTTGCTCCATACTTTGGCCCTAGAAACCATTTCCTTTTGTGACCTCTGTTGTAGGACACTGCTAAAACAAGTTTCTTGATGTTATTTATTGATTTTCTTCCTTTGGTTTATCATTTATGTGTTTCAATTTAGCACTCTCATCCTTTAGTTTAGCAATTTCATTTACTTAATTGTTCTTTTTCTACTTGAAATGCCACCAATACCTTATTTTGAACATGCTCAATATTGAGAAACTTCAATTTCAATTTTAGAAGCTTAATTTCTGAATCCTTATATTTACATAGCATTTTCACAACTTACACATTATTTGGATTTGTTCCAAGAGTGATTACCTTTCATTTGAGATCATGAATATTTACTAGTCTTGATTTATTAACAATATTTTCCTATTTCAATTTCCTTTCCAACACGATGATCATTTATTTTAACTATATCACATTAGATGTAGCTTGGCTTAAGTCTCTAGAAACCATATCACCTATATGTCTATGCCATTTTATCTTGTCAATTACATGCATTTACTCGAATCTAGTTTCATCCTAGTAGCCTCCTACTCATGGGATTTTATTTTAGTTTTAGTTTTACCATATTTTGATGTAAAACAACCATATCAAATGTTCCATTATCACAACTACCTAAAGTTAGTAGCCTAGGAGATGCCGACCCTTTGTTTAAGACTTAGGGTTATATCTCTCCCTTTGAATTAATAGACTACCTCTCAATCAAATTCATTTTAGGGAAAATTTATAAATATACTCCTTTAATATTTTTATTTATATAGCTCTTCCTTATTTGCAATGTATTTTGTTGCATCCATTAATGTATAAGTTGTTTGGATTTGAGTAATACTTATCATGTGGCTTACATAGATCAACTTTCTAGTATTTTCTTTAGGTAGTTTCTCACTTCCATGTACCTCTTTGTCTTCTTCTTATTCTAATCTAGACCTTTTCTTAGCAAGTTTGCTTGACTAACTTTCAACATGCTCACTTCATTTTTCTAATTCTACTCTCTTTTTGGTTGTTCCCTGTTTATGAGGTGTATTAATCATACATTATATATCTTCCATAGTTGTATGCTTATCTGAATTTAGTACTATAAAAGCAATGGATGTCGCTACTACATCAACCTTATTTGGAGGTTGATTAGATTTAATTGTTTTTGCCTTAGGGGATTTATATTTATGCTTGGTTAGTTCTTTTTTGACTTCTTGTTATTTCTCTAGTATTACATGTCGTCCTTGCAAAATATTTTGTATTTCTTTTTAACTTTATCTGTTTGATAATATCTCTACCTATACAATTGTATGATGAATATAGGTGGTAGACTTGATTGCAACCCTTAGGTTAGAGATAATATGATAAATATCATATTTCCATACTTTTCCTTCCAAAAAATATACATATTTTATCATTCTATCTACAACATACATAGAACTATAAATGAAAATACTTTAACAGGTAGAGTAAAGGTGACCTTTTGGTTCCTTGAATAAAAATGGATGAAATCTAAGTTTCGTATTTTTCTTGTCAAACAGTTGCCTCAGGTTGATGGATAGTTGGTTTTCATTGATGTCAACCATTGGAGAGTGATATTGTAGATTGATGTCAACCCTTGGAGAAAGTCTAGTAACGAATTCTGGTAGCACAAAGGTTTGGGTAATGGACCCATGTTTGTTTGATGTATAATGGTATGAGTTTTAATATATTTGAAGGTAAGACTATTCTAGATGGATAGTACATGTCATTCCATTTCCAGTGGTATGTGGAATGTCACATAACTCCTCACGGTGAGAGAGTTATGGCCATGTGAAGTTGGAGAACCCTCATGAGTCATCTAGAAGCCCCAAAAAGTCAAAGTGTTTGCAAAGAAGAAATTATTTAAATAATAAAGTGAAGTGATGAGTGTACTATAAATCAAAGTGGATACAAAATAAATTATTTAAATAATAAAGTTGATGGATAAATTACTAAGTAGACAAGTGGTCAGAAGTGGGTTAACCCTAAAATAAGGAAAGTAGGTTAAGAGGGTTAAAAGGTAACCCCTTGAGGAAGTTACATGAAATTATAAATAAGAAGCAAGACTCTCTCATTTTAATCACACTTGAGCATATTGAATATCTATAGGTAACTAAGGTAACCAAAGGATATCTAAGCCAAATTTTAGAGGGAAGGTGAAGTAAAGAAGGCCGAAATTCAAGGGAGGATACATTCTTTTGATGATGCTTTCTAAGGTATGTTATTTACAAGTCATCTCACCATTTTCGCAATAACTTTTTTTTTAGAATGATTCAAATTGTTAAATTGGGAGGCCGTTGAGGAAGCATATCCAATTAGTTGTGGTACAAATTTTAGCTTGTGGTTCATTGTATTTTTGGAGTTACACTATGTGGAAAATAGGGTTTGTGGCTAGTCCTGGAACTAGTCTAAAACATGTGTTTCAGGTAAAAACGTCATAAATTATTCATAACCGATCCAAATTCAGTAAGACTAAATGTGTTGGTTATAGTACATTCTGTAGTATTCTATGTACAATTTTCAGATCCATAAAAAAAATATGTCGTGTCGGTCACGCTCTACAAGTTCTCTCTCTAGAATAAGCCAGAATTCAACAAGGTGTGTCATTTTTGTTATAACTCTTTTTCTGAGAGATTCCAAGTAGTGACACCTCGAGGAATTGCATAAAACACATTGAAGAACATTGTGTACCATTTTCAGATCTTTATTCATTACATGTACATAGTTATGATTATTGCAAGTTAAGGTTTTTGACTAATCCAAAATTAGTCATGTGAGACTAAAGTAAAGTTTGATCAAATGCTAGTCTCTTGTTGTTATATTTAAGGAAGGTTTGCAGGTATGTGATCATATACACCAGATATATTACAGAATTACAAATCATATTTGGATGATGAAATTGATGAGGGATTTTGGTTGAGGTATGTTACAAATAGAGGTTGTACAATAGTGAGGTTGTGGCACATGGTTTGATGTAATGGTTTATGGTATTTGGTTATGGATAGTGTGATGTATTTCTAGAGAAATTTTGATGGATTATATTGGTATATGTATTTGGTATATGGTTTAGGTACATGTTGGGTACATGGTTGAGACAAGTAGTTGATGAGTTGGCACATACATGAGGTGTATAGTTGATGATATTGGTACATATTGATGATTCATAGTTCATGTGTATTTGATGCATGATTGGTACACATTTGATGCATGATTGGTACATATTTGGTGCATGGTTGATGCACTCATTGATGGTACAGGTTGAGGTACAATTTGGTACATGGTTGATGCACTTGTTTATGGTATGGGTTGATTACAGATTGTGTGGTACAGGTTGGTGCATGGTTGATGCACTTGTTTATGGTACATGTTGATTACAGGTTGATGCATGGTTCAGGTTATTGGTACTGGTTGTTTGGTGCAGTTTTATTGGTACAGGTTTACAGTTGTATATCTCATAGTGATAGTGTGGCAGTGGTTCCATCATTCTACTTATACGTCAGGGTGGTTGGACGGGGCAAGGATAGGTGGTTGTAGCCACCTTCTGGTTGTAGCCGGAGAACATAGGGGGTTGTAGCCTCCTTCTGGTTGTAGACAGAGAATTGGTGAGTTGGATATTACCTCAGGTTGTAGCCTGAGAAACTAGGGGGTTGGAGCTTCCTTCTAGTTGCAGCTGGAAAACAAAGGAATTTGGTGCTTCCAATGAATGTAATTATTAAAGATATATAAATAAAATCATTATGTGGTTTTCTCCCACTTTGGGTTTCCACGTAAAAACATTGGTGTACTGTGTATGTGTATGATTGTTCATTTGTTCATTGTTTATTTACTCTACAACTATTGGATGATAATGCTACATCGATATAAAACTTGCATATTATGGTTAAAAATGATTGAATTTCTCTATTACTGATTCACCCCCCTCTCAATAATCCAACAATTGGTATCATAGTTGGTTCCTTCAGGAAATAGGTTAACCACTGGAAGGAGATCATGCATTATTCTAAGAATGGAGTAACAATGTTTAATGGTCATAATGGTTTTAAGTATGATATGTGGAGCAAAAGGACGAAAGTATTTTTACAGACACAGGAAAATTATATTTGGCTATTAGTTGTTACAGGATATGATAGTTCAAAAAGGGAAAAGACTACATCCAAGAGGGAATTGAAGAAGAATAACAAAATAGCAATGGATTTCATCTGGGAAGGATTACCTAATCTGGTAAGAGAAAATGTTGGTAAATGTTCATCAACCAAAGAACTTTGGGATAAGTTACATGACATATATTCTTCACCCATCGCAGATTCAAAAAATGCCAAAGAAGATGCAAATACAAATCAAGAAGAATTATGTTCACCATGTCAAACAGATTTAGAAGATGAAGAGTACATAATCACCAGAGAATTGATTAGTGCTTTAGATGAACTAAGAGAAGAAAACAAGTCACTAAAGAAAGAATTGATGAAACAAAAGGAAAGTGTTCACATTTTTTAGGAAGCCCAACATGTCATCGAGAACTTAAGAACTCAGCTAGAAGAAGCCATAAAATCGAAGAAAATATTGAATATCACATTGTTTGGAAGACAACATAGAAGCACATAAGGAAGAAGTAGAAATGAGAGAGAAGATATTGACAGATCATCTTAAGGAAAGAAATAACGATCTAAACTAGCTTGAGGAGGAGTTTGGTCAAGAAGAGAAAGGACTTGAAGAATAAATAATCACATTAAAAATTCATCTTGAAGAAGCGAAAAGAACATAAGAAGTCATGAAGTCTCAGATAATGAAGAAAGAAGAAGAGGTTGAGAAGCTTGAATAAGAAGTTGTCACATTGAGAAGTAAAATCGTCAAGCTCAACAAGAACGTTGAAGAGACAAAAACATCCACATCAGTTATAGAGAATGAAGAGAAGCACTCAAGATTGCTAGAAAATAAGAACGAAGAAAATAGAAAGAGTTATGCAGAAGTACTCAAAGAAAGGAATCATGGTCAACCAGAATCTAAGAAAACTTTTGAAAATACATCTTCAAGAAGGCCATTCATGTTCAATCCACAAAGAAGCTTCAATCATGATCATGATCAGTGAAGGCAGAAATTCAAAAGGACTATACCATAAAGAAGATCATTCACTCCCAGGTATGAAAATTTCTTTTATGGTCATTGTTTTTATTGTACTAATTTTGGACATAAGTTTGCACATTGTAGGGATTATAAAAGAAATGTTCAAGCAAGATTATAGGCTAGGTGTTAGCAATTATAGATTAATCTAAAAAACAAAATAATATAATTGCTAACACCTAGCCTATAACATTAATAAACCATAACCTTTCTAAATGATGTGCCCTAACCAACTTGTACTTGGAGGAAACAATAGTGGATGTGACTATAGTGGGTATAGTGGTAGGTGAAGGTGAAACACCACCACCATGTACAAGTGCATTAGATAGGCCAAGTATTCTAGACAATGGCTACAATCATCAAGTGTTGAACTAGTTTATACATGTTGGAATACTGAGAGGGGGGGTGAATTTGTATTACCCTTTTTCAACAATTAGCAGTTACTTTTATATTTTATTAATTACCACAATAGATCAACAATGGAATTGTTTGTAAAATCAATTATATAAATATAATTTATAGGAATTACATGGCTTTTATGAATAATATTGAAGGACACCAATCCTTTTTAGAGCACTAACTCTAGGAGACACAAATTCCCTTTTTTAGGGAACCAACCCTAGGAAGCACCAACTCCCTTGTTTTTTAGGGCACCAACCCTAGGAAGCACCAACTCCCTTGTCTTTAGGGAACCAACCCCGAGAAGCTTAAACTCCCTTGTCTTTAGGGAACCAACCCCAGGAAGCACCAACTCCCTTAAATTGCACTTACTTAGTAAAGAATATGAATCCTTTCATGCTCCTCCCTTCCACCCTCACTTCATAAGAATCATAATTTTTTCTTCTTGGACTCTTCTTCTGTTTTGGTCTTCTGATATGGACTACAAAGACACTTTATTATCACCATTATTTCTCATTTATATAATCTTCCAACTGGTGTGAGAAATGAAGCATTGTGTCCCTTTGTTTGGACCATCACACCTCTTCATTTTAAATTAACAATAATCTCTATTATTATTCAAACTTTATCGTGACGGTTTTTAATTTAGTGAGAGTGTTTTTCATAAATCGATCACATATATGGATCGATTCCATGTTTATGAAAATATTGCAGAAATCAAATTTTGCAAAGGCGCTTCCTTCAGACCATTTACATGTGACCATATGCGCAAAATCATGGGCTTATTAACTAAGCGATGTACCCAGCGCCTCATGGCTTTTTTTTTCATAACCCATGTCCAGGGGCTAGAACCTAGTCCTTTGGTACTTCGACCTTCGGGCAATTTTTCTCTCATCCAATCTTCTGAAGTTTCAACTTTTCAAAGTGGTTACCTCTCACAAGGGTTTATCCGATGGTTGGCGTGATTCCCAGAACCAAATCTACGGTCTATATTCAATCCTTACTTATCCTTTTATTGCTTAATCTAGCGGCTATGACTTAATCAAAGGTTGATATGGACGACCACTATTTAGTTTGAGACTTCGGGGCTTCGTAGGTCCAGGTAATTGTTGTTTCAATTTCCACCGGAGTTGGTTAGAGCCGAAGTGGTCAACATGGGAGTGATTACATCATATTTTCATTATGTTTTGATCTAACGGTCATGTGAGAATCCAGAGGATATTAGATCAATGATTAGCATTGACTTCAACCTTTGGTGCTTCGGGTAGTTGTTGGTGGTAGATGTTGGTTTCCCCCGAAGGACAAACTCTCGGAGTGACTTAACTTGCTGACGTCATTGCTGACTTGGCACTAGCCGAGTGGTTGCTACATGTCACCTAGATTCGTGACTTACGTAGCCCAAAGTCACTATTACATATAGGCTAAAAAACCAACGAACTATTATGACGATTGTGATAAAATCAATTTTTTTGTCGAAAAAAAATTAAAAAAATGAAATTTTACTGTTTTTTTTTTTTTAAATTAGTCCCGATAACGTCAGATTTTCGACGTGCTCTAAGTTCGTCAGAAGTACGATGCCTAGTTCTGACACTTTAATATAGTCATTTGTAGGTCAACATAATGGTCATTGACTTCAAAATGGTCAACCTTAATTTAGGGTTATAGTCGTTGGAATTATGACAATGACGAATCTATAAATTAGTTAATTCGAACCGAATTTCGACTAATTTGTTATAGTTGCGACATATTTTATGTGTTATAGCTCTGCTAATCTTTGTTTTTATGTGAAGTTTTGCTTGTTTATTAAGAGATCAAACTGATCTTTGATCTACAGAGCTTAGTTTTGTGATCATTGTTCAAGGCATGCAAGAAGATTTTAGACTTTGAAGGTTAGTTAAATATTTTTTTTCTTTTGTCTCCTTTAATATTTTATAACCTTAGACATTTATGTAGATTTTATGTCGTCTGTGAGCATGCTAATTTTTCCATGCTTATATGTGACTTGATCTCTTGCCCTAATTCTATTATGTCGTTTGATTATGTTACTTGGTTATGGTGAAGCTTTGAAGCTTATGTGCTAAAATATATTATATGGTTTGGTCCATTGCATTTCAAGAATTGAATAGATCTAGCACATCATCACTGAACTTTATAACATAATCGTCTCAATATTTTGGTTGTGGTGAAGAATGTGGAGATATTATGGACAAGGTGACAAGAGATGTTATTGCCCTTGCGCTAAATGTGGGAGAACAAAAGTCAGAATAATTTTAATACAAACAACTGTAATACATTGCAGAACCCATGGGCACGTTGAAGGTGGACTGAACGAATATTGTCCATTGGTAAACTATATATTCATTATTATATCTTTATATTGATTGTATTTATAAATATTTATATTGTTTAAATATTTATTATGCAGTACACTAATTTTGCATGACTGTTTGTAATTATAAAGTCAGGTTGGCCCCCTAAGCGTCCGAACGTGCCAAGTACTAGCAGAAATGATGTTGTACTACAAGGTGTCGAGGAATTTGGAGTGCCAAATATTGAAGATCAAGTTAATGATCCTATGGAAGAAGATGACAATAATAAAAATATAGTTGAAGATGATGGAACAAATGAATTGATCCAAGACTTGTTCGCTCGACCGGACGAAGATGATGATGAGGACATTGGTGATCTTGATGTACCTATGCTAGAGAAGGCAAAAAAATCACTTTATGAAGGTTCAAAAGCAAATCTTCTTTCTGCTACATTATTGTTGGTGAACTTAAAGGTTTTGAATGGTTTGTCAAAAAGTTGTATGACACAGATCCTAAGGTATGTAATATGGTTCATCATCACGTATACATAAAGGTTGATTTTTTTTGCTTGTTTTTAGTTTTAATTAATGTTTGAAATAAGAATTAAATATTTACAAATTATAAAATTCTTTACACTAATTACTTATTTTGTATGTTGTAGTTTGTTAGGTGAATTTATCAAATATTTTACCTCACACATACCGAGATTTAAATGCCATTATGAAAGAAATTGGAATGGAGTATCAAGCTATAGATGCATGTCCCAATGATCATATTATATACTATGGACAACATGCATCGAAAACAGAGTGCCCTCAATGTCAGACCAATAGATATCGAACCAATCAACTAACAAAAAAGTTTCCTCATAAGGTTCTTCGTCATATTCCCATAATTCCACATTTGCAACGACTGTTCTGGTGCAAAAGCATAGCACAGTTTATGGATTACCATGCACATAATAGAAGTGGAGATGGTGTTCTTCGAATGCCTGCAGATGGTTATGCATTTAAGGAAATTGAGGAAAAATGGCCAGTTTTTAAAGATGAACCTCGTAATGTTAGGCTTTCATTGGCCATTGATGGTGTTAAACCATTTGGGGAGCTCATGTCTATTTACTTAGTGTGGCCAATTTTTGTTATCAACAATAACATTCCTCCTTGGATGTCAATAAAGAGGGAGCACATAATGTTGACAATAATTGTTCCAGGTATGTAATGTCATCATTAATTTTCCGAATGTAAGATTTCATTTGTATTTCTTGTTGCATAATATCTTGTATTTATTTATTTACTTATATATGCACATCACGTTAGTAATTATGTGTAATTTCAAACAATTAGGAAAGTACCAGGTTAAAGATATGAATGTATATATCGAGCCTCCCATCTACAAGTTACTAAAGTTATGGGTTGGCATCACTATGTATGACGTTTGTAAACCAATAAAGAAGAAGGAATTTCAATTCCGTGGAATACTTTTATGGACAATTCATGATGCCCCTGGTCTAACACATTTTTGCGGTATGTAACGATCCATTGAACTTTAATTATAGTATATAATTATTTGAAGATACCATACTGCATGTTTTTTTAAATAATCCCCTTCGTATAATTGACATAATTATTAATCCAACTTTTGCAGGTCTTCAAACAAAGGGTAGATTTGCATGTCTAGTTTTTGGTCCTAAGATCAAATCTCGACGTTCAAAAACTTTAGGAAAGGAGGTGTTTGATAAGTATAGGCACTTCCTCTCTAAGAACCATAGGTATCGTACTATTGAAAAAAATCTTTTCAATGGGAAAGAAGAGACTGGATTAAAACCACGAAGAAGGACACCTCACCTATGGAAGTTGGAATATAACAAAAGTCGTCGAGATGGTATAATGCAATTTGTTTATGTAATATTGTATATGTAATGTTATGAATTTTTATTTTATTGAATTTATTTTATGCTTCATAAATGTCGTGAAGGTATTAACAATGGGCTCCCACGAGGAATGAAAATTTATCCCTCTCAATTCATGAGGTTTCCCTACTATCATAACCTAAAAATAACTCATTTGTTTAATACAATGCATATCGGGAAGAATGTGACAGAAACATTATGGTGAATCATAGATGGTAGGAGGGATAAAGAAAAAGTCATTAAGATTTGTAGTGACATTCAGGAAGCCAATCATGCAATGCAAAGTGGGATCCAATCAAATAGCGATGGAGATCGAAATAGCCTTCCCTGGTTATTAACAGAGCAACAAAGTAATGATGTAAAAGAGTTCATTTGGAGAATAAAATTTCCCACGGGTTTTTCTTCAAACATAAATAATATCTTAACAAAGAAAGGTGAATTTGGTTGGGTAAAAACACATGATTGGCATACCTTCATTAAGGTAATTATTTTTCTATATACATATTTATATTGGTATACATCTTTTTAGTTTTGTTTTATTATACTTTAGAATCAAATAACGATCAATTTTGATTGTTACAGTATGTTCTACCTCTATCTATCCCAGACCACTTCGACAACAACATCAAACAAGTTATATATGATCTTGGCAAATACATGAGGTAAGTAGTAAATTATATGCAAATTGTTTTTCCCAATTTGTTATTCAAGTTCTTAATGACATATGTTTTACTCATAACGTAATATATTAATTTATATGTTTTGTTGAAACATGGTACTTGCTTACAACATCGACTATAGATGGTTGTCATTGAAAGAAATCCATCAAGAAGATATAAAGTATTGGAAGAGAGAAATTCCTTGGCTAATGTGTGAAATGAAAAAGTATCTACCTCCAGCATTTTTCAATGCACAAGAACACTACCTCATACACCAATTTGAGGAGATTGAATTGTGTGGACTAGTACACACAAGGTCAATGTGGATGGTAGAGAGGCACCTGAAATCATTAAAGGCTTTGGTTAGACAAAGAGCACACCCCAAGGGTTATATGGTGGAGGGATATATGCTATATCAATCGATGGTGTATATTAGTCAATAT
>ML778527.1:162212-181934 GCA_009831015.1 Picea engelmannii
CAAGAAATTGTTGTCAAGATATTTACATCCATAGTTGTTAGTTTTCACTCAACCACATTGCAGAGGGTGTAGTTGTACTTCCTCCTAGTCACCAAGCTTATTGTTGCCCCACAGTAGTACTAATGTGAAGTGTGGAGGGCATGACTCTTTGCTTTCAAACCCCATTATCTCATGTTATCATCCTTTGATATGGATATGAATATATGAATAGCAACATCAATGTCTAATTGCTCATCATCCACTAATCATTACTAATATAAGAAAGAATCAGGATTACCTTTACTAACATGAGATAAGCATTACTAATATAAGAAAGCATTATGAGGAGTCTTTGTTCCACCATATATCCACAAGTTGGTCCCCTTTTCCACGATGTGTTAGTCCCCGAGTGTGGATAGTGTATCCAAATATTTGTCATACATACATTTTTTTGACTCCTTATGGATGAGTACATATAATGGCCTCATAAATTCTTCACATATATTCACATAAATACTAGTATATTTATATTCCCACAACACTTTTCAGTAAACATGAATCGGGGGATGTTTGGGAAAAGACAAGTAAAACTAACATTTTGAAAAGCCATACCCAGGGCGATGTATCATGTTGATCCTTTCAAAGCAACTGTTGAAGTAAGTGACTCAATAGAGGTTGCACCCATTCATTTTGTAATCCCAAAATCTATTACATGGTCTGACATGTCTTCATCTAGTTGGCCTCAAGTGAGCTCCCTTCTAAGTTTAAGACTTTGAATCTATATGAAAATCACTCATTTATCTTTGTTGACCTTGCCTCAACTAGTTTGTCAGTGATTGAAACTTGACTTGTTGAACCAACTTGATATGTCACTTGGTCTCTCTACATCACAAATATGAGTTGATCAATCTGCCCCTTATAATACGAGTTGATCAATCTGCCATTTAAGAAGTATACACATTTGTTGTTTTCCTTTTGTCATCCTTGTATCATAAACAATTATCATTACTAGAATTGAAAGGGGCATTCTTCTTAAATTCTCGCTCATTCGATGGACTACAGGTACAACCAAACATGTATTTGTCAGATCTGTCTTCGTCAAGGGAGGAAAGTTCAGGTAGACAGAGAGCAACTAGAGGTGAGAAGATCAAAAGAAAATTCCATAGACGCATGGAATTTTTTCTTGTTGAAGGGGGGTCCTGATCTTATGATGTTGAGAGCATAGATGACATCGAGGTGCCCTTGATGTACAAAAATTTAGTGAAATGATGGGTACCCAAGGACCTTCCTCAAGTAAACACTAATTTTTGTCTGGACGAGAGGATATATCGCATTGCTCCATCATCGTTACATGGCTTGGGGCTATTTTCCGTGGATGGCATAAAGGTTTTTTATGGTGGAATAACTGAATTGATGGAGTATGTCGGGCCTTGTTACAATTATAAAGATTGGATGAAGCTATTCCAATATACACAAGGTATGCGGATATATGGAGTGGCTGCAAATTATATACAGCTAAGAGACAACGATAGAAACAAAGGAGGGTCTATGTATATTGACGAAAGGCCAAAGGCATCGAGAAATATTGTGGGGTTTATAAATAGTACATGACCCAAGACAACAAATAAGCAACCCAATTGCATATTTGAGGGGCAGGAATGAAACCATGTATTCATATGCGCAATAAAATCAATAACTGCAGGGGAGGAGTTGTTGATTGATTACAACTTGAATCGAATACATACAAACATTGCTATTATTGGGGCGGTAATTTGAAATCTATTTTGTTTACTTATCATGATGTGATGTGGTGCAGTTTGTAAATTTGTATTCCCATTGTTTGTAAATTTATCGTTGTTCATGATGTTTATTTGTTATGGATTTCTAACACCTAAATCTTATGCACATCATACTCTTAGTGTTTGCATGAGTCATTTAATTTGTTATAGATTTCTAATGCCTAATTATTGGTAGGATGATCGTGGAAAAGAACCAACCGACCCCTCAAAACAGGTAAATTRCAGGCAATGCACTTCACTATAATGCACATCATACTCTGTGAGTTTGCATGAGTCATTTTATTTTTTATGGATTTCTAACACCTAATTCTTGGCAGGATGATCATGGAAAATATCCAGCCCCCCCAGAACAGGCATATGATTAACATTTCCGAATTACATTTAATGTGAAATTTATTATTTGTTTATATAATTGAAAATAAATTTTCTTTCTTGAAATATGTAGTCCACGGGCCATGGTTGTGATGATTGGGTTGACGACGACTTGTTGGATGACCCCAACATAATGGTAACAATCAACAAAATCATCAGAAAAATGAACAAAGAAATCCTTCGCTTGATTGTAAGTAAAGATCAAAATCAAGAAACTAAAGAAAGGATAGAGCAGTTGAAGGAAGACCTTCAAAAATATATGGTAATAACCATATCTTAAAGTGATTTTTTTTTTGTCGTAAGTTCAATTATTAATGTTTCATGTTTATAACTTTTACATTTTCTAATCAAACAAACTTTTTCTTTCTTATATAGGATTTTTTGGCTCCTATTCAGTCGGCTCCTGCAGTAGATGTTGGTAGTAGTCATGTTGCAGAGAGTACACCACAACGTCCAGCCAGCACAAGCCAACATATACCGGCTAGGCTATTCAGCACTCCACCTGTGATTGATCCTAGTCATACTCAGACTGGGTCCACACCTATAGCTGGGGACCGTGAGCATGACATACCCCTTCAGCCAAAGGTGGCAGAGCCACACGCAGGAGCTGGTGGCAGTACTGGCAGTGATGACACTGTCAATTCATTTCCTAGATCATCACGCGTTGCCAGCACGGGAACAATTTCATGCACTTTTTTGGTGAATGAGAAAGGAGTTCCAATAAAGACATTAAAAATTCCAGGTGTTTTTAATTGTTTTAAGCATTTGTTGTTGTATATCTGAAGCATATATCATCTTATATATTATTATTTTCTAATTAATGATCATTTATTTTTGCATGTAGGAAACAACTTGTTTTATAAACACTTGCATGACCAATCATTGGAAATTTTTGGTCTCACGTTACGCACGAGGTGGAATTCTCAGAGTATTCACCTCAAAAAATAAATCTTGGACTACCTTGAACGTATGTTTGGGGTAGATACCTTCGACAAAAGCAAGGTCTCCAAAGCAGTGGGCCTATATTTAAAATATATACATGACATGTATAGGGTTAACATGCAAAAGAACCCTAGGTATGAGCATCCACCCATTATTCCTGAGAGGGAATGGAAGGCATTCATTGAGGACACAAAGGAGAAGAGATTGAGAAAAGAAGGAAGAAATCCACCTAGTCCGGGAAGGTAAATTACAATTTGAATTCAATACTTTTAGCTTTCTTTATTTTTAAACACAATTGCGGTATATAACATACTTGAAATTTTTCATAGGCTCCCTAACACTTCGAAAGCCACCAAGGCAAGTATTGAGAAACATGGCCAACACAGACTAGGCCAAGGTGGCTATTTGAAGTTACAGGCACAAATTGTAAGTAATCAAACATATTAACAATATTATTAGTTATATCGCCTTCCAGGTTTCTGGTAATTCATGGGGCAACCAATAACAAAAATCAATACTCTTATGCAATGTAAGGGGACGATTTTGGTACCAAATCCACTAGGGAAGACCTTCAACTTGGTTACAAGTATGGATACCAAGCTGTTATTGATCATCGAAAAATCTTGGGACAGTCGCCAAGATGCAGTGTGCATGAGATGGTATATTATAAAAATCTAACCACAATAACACGGTTTCATTACCTTTAAAATACATTCTTGTATGATATCGTCCAACAATTTATATGTTTCTCTATTATTTATAGCAGGGTAGCAACAATATTACCGAGCCCATCAATAGTACTACAGAACAGTTTGTTGATAGTAGAGAGCAACCACAAGATGGTGCTTCCGTGTAGCCCCATGAAAGTGAGGTGCAACCTCCTCATAGTGAGGCGCAACCTCCTAAAAGTGAGGTGCAACATGATCCTAACATAATTGGGTTGGTGCATCCCCATGATGTTGCTGCACATGAGAGCCACGATGGTAATATGGTTGTATATTAATCATATATAACTTAATAATTTCATACTTATGAATTTTTTGATTCTGTTTTTTCTTTTTACTAATACAATTATTATTGTCTACTTATAAATTTTTTGGTTTCAGTGGTAGAGTTGCATGACATACATCGAGATCCTCTAACAAAAGAGGAGAACAAGGCAGGTAAATTATTACATTCCAGCCGTATTTTTTCTTATTAATGAACTAAATCAATCGTATTCAATAACTTGCCCTATAAATTTAATATTTTTGTTGTTGTAGGCGATGACCTGCATTTGGTGCCTCAACGTCGTGAGTACGTGACAAGGAATGCAATGTGTGCGAGAATGCAAGGACAATCAACAATAGAAGAGCACGCAGTAAAAGAAGATGACGCAGATATCAATGAAATACTTAGGAAATTAGCAGCAAGTCGTGCAAAAAAAAAAAAAAAAAACCTAGTACTGATGTATAATATTATAATACCGATCATTTATAATAAAAAAAAATTCACATATGCCTATCAATATTAAGGTCTTGCATACCTTTTCTTTTGCTTTTCCTTTCAATGAGTCCTTGATAAATTTACTTTTTCGTGACATTTTTTGAATATTTTTAATGCATATTATCTAGTAGATAGTGTTATTTTGCTTTGCCTTTGACCATTTGATCCTTGGATTAGACTAGAAGGTATAAATCCCACATCAAAGTGTGGAAACCCCCTTTTTATGAGGATGACACCCCGACATTATGATTCGACCTTTTGACAGAGAGATGACCCTTAATGTTGTTATCTATGATTGGTTAAGCCCCTCTTGTTGACTTGTATATTTTGGTCACCCTTATTATGGCTAGGTTCCCCCTCTTATGTGTTGGTCACAGCCTATCCTTGGTGCTGTCAGCCTATATCTACCCCTCGACAGCCTTGTCGTGGCTTCCTTGACCCTATTGTAGCCTATCCTTGGCATTGTCAGCCTGTAGTTGTCCCTCGACAGTCTTGCCATAGTTGCCTTGACCCTGTCGCAGTCTAACCTTGGTGTTGTCAGCCAGTGGTTGCCCCTCAGTAGCCTTGTCATGGCTACCTTGACCCTGTCGCAGCCTATCCTTGGCGTTGTCAGCATGTAGCTGCCCCTCAACAGCCTTGACCCTACCACAACATATCCTTGGCACCGTCAGCCTATAGCTACCCCTCGGTAGCCTTGTCGCAGCTGCCTTGACCCTGTCGCAGCCTAACCTTGGCACTGTCAACTTGCCTCTACCTCTTGTGACCTATGTTGTACCTCTGTGTTGTGTGGCGTGCCTCAAGGAAGGTTGTTGTGACCCTCCATAGTTTTCCTAATGTGTTAAGAGCAACGTAACCCAAAGTGGATGGTTATAAGGCAACGTTGGTCTCTGAGGGTTCTTTGATTGATTAAGGTCATCTTGTTTTTGGGGTCTGCTGTGATTTGTTTTTCCTGTTGATCATCTCTCTCTCACTTGGTAAGGTCTGCCCTCAGGTAAGTGCTTGACACTTCTCCCTTTACTGAGTACATCTATGGGGGTTTCCACACTCAGGTAAGTTTCTAACCCTATCTCTTTTACTACTGTTATTTATTATCTTCACTGTTCATTTTCATATTGAAGATCATCGAATTATTTTACAACAGTACCTATCTTCATAGTATGTTCAAATTATGAATTGATATTCAATTGCTATCAATGGTTATCTTCTTGATGTGATCTGAAATTTTTTGTTATATTTCTATTATCTACTTTTTACCCTTATGTTTAGATCCGATCTGTAGTAAGCATATTGTGAGAAAAAATATTAAATTTATGTCTACTTCATTTTTTACCCTAAATATATCAGTTACATTGGGTATTGGGGAATTGAGAGTGATGTGAGGGGGGGGGGTGGCGCATAAGAGCTTCCACCTTCACATGGTTGGCCCTGTTTAGTAGAGAATAAATTAGGAATTGGATAATCTTGGACCAAACCTCTCTCGATCCACTGGAGCAACAACAAAGCCAATGTTGACTTCGTTGTTTCTTCGTTAGATCGAGAGAGGTTTGTTGCAAGATTAGACGACTCCAACAAATTATTCTTGAAACCAAGAGGAGCCCATTCAAGAGTTATTTCTAGTTCTATAACTATCACGTTTGTAGTTTGTTCTCAGTGAGTAAGCCGATGTTTGAATCTAGGATGATGAGGGGCTACTCCAAAAAAAGGTTGATAAGGTGCTTGTAAGCATTGTCGAGGTATGTTCTGACATTCTCAATTTAGTGCATCTTAACGTATAGTAAATAATTGCAGTTGAATAATTTTTTTTAAATACATATTTTATTTAATTTTCTAGATTGTCCAATGTAGCGATCTATTATCTTGAGTAGGAATATCCTGGAGGCTAAATATGTCCATTGAATAATCTTGGATTTTGTTGTCTTGTCCAGGTTTGTCCTGATGGAAAAACTATTGAGCATGAAGCAACTCATGGCACTGTAACTCGGAGGCGAAACTAGCACAAATAAGGGGTTTGGTCTAGAAGTTTTAATTATATATATGATGCATAATTGTTTTCAAGGGTGTATTTTTCTTTTATAATCTCCAAAGTAATGTTTCATAAATCACATAGTTATATAATTTATTAATTAGATATTGAAGGTTAGACAATATTTAGTGATTAGCTAGTTTTCAATTGTATATGTTGGCCATATGTTGAGATTCCAAATCTTATTCTATTATATGGTCTAGTTATAGAATTTTCCTTGTTTCTCCTTTCTTCTTTTAAAACCCTGTTTTTTTTTAATAGCGGCCCTATCCAATGTGCTCAAAGGCTATCAAGTTGTAGCACGTCGATTTCTATTTTCTACACTGAAGTTGAGCTATAAGTGGCGTTTGGATTTTGTAAACGATTTTGTGATTTAATTTTGTGTTGATAAAAATCAATGATTGTTACAACGGATTATTCTCAAGATTGTTTTGATTCTCCTTGGGGTAAATATATACTTCAGAGTTGGTAGCTATCGCAATTTTTGTGTTTGTAGCTAGAGTATGGTTATGGCCCTTATTTTTTATTTATCTTTTAAATCCTTTTATGTTTTTCATTGGTGGTCCCGTCCAAGAGTTTTACTATCGACTCACAGAAAAGTCGATTTGAGATCAAAAGGCTATCAAGTTGCAGTGCGTCTATTTCTATTTTATACTAAACATTGTTTTGATTCTCCTGGGGCTAAATATGTAATTCCGAAAAAATCTGAACTGGCCTCCATTGCATTTTTTTATACAATTTTTGGGATGTGATATTGTTCCCCATACCCATAAGGATTGATATGTATTTGTTTAAATACTTATAAGTTGTTTAATTAGCTATTGAATGTTAGACAATATTTAGCTATTGAAATTGTTTAGTGGCAATTGAAGTAATTTGGTCATTGTTGTATGCATGTTTTGAAGCACTTTAAGCCTGAGAATCCATGGCTGAGACCTATACAAGACAAGTGAATTCTGCCAAAAATCTCCTCTTCTAATTTCTTAGACGTAAAATTAGAGTGTCCATGGCTGAGACCTATACAAGACAAGGGAATTCTCCAACCAAAACCAACTGATTTTTCGCCTGAGAAATTAGAAGAGGATCTTTCTTAAGAATGTTTCTTGGTATAACAGATTGTTCTTGGAAAAAGCTGAATGGTAAGGCATTGACAAGAAGGGTAAGGCATTGAAAAGAGTTTGTAGAGTTTAGAGTGATAAAATCTAGTTTTATTTTTATTAGATTTGTAAGGCATTGAAAAGAAGGGTTTTGGCTCTGAAAGCTACACTGTGAAAAAAGAAGCAGTTCCAATAGATTTCTATGATTTGAGAGTTGAATTTTTATAGGATTTTCATTGGAAGGTTGAGAAAATGAGATTGGTCAACAAAAACTTCATTGATGATTACTTGTTCCTAGACATGAAGCCTATCTTGATTACATTTCATTTGAGTCTAGTGACATTGCCATAGTTTGGAAGCCTATGTTTGAACCTCTCTGTAAATATAATTTTGTGGTGTTGCATGACTTGTTGGTCTTTGGCATTACATATGGATTGAATGGTAATACCCTATACATGTGCAGGATGTACAAATTTTGACAAGGTTGTCTATGGAGGGGGAATATGTCTCCCATGCATTTCAAGTTATGAGGAAGCATGGTCGCAATAAGGATGAACCTAGCCTATATCACAAGTATGGTACATATAGGTGAGGTTGTGGTGCCATCATCTCATTGATTATTAACCCCGAGGGCCATTTTTCTTGCTAGTTGATTGCAATCCATCTCATGTGTAAATAGTACACCAAGGAATAATTCAACCTGGATGCCCAATTTGTCACTAAATTATGTGTGCAGGGAATTAAATTGAAATGGTTTAAGTTATTAATAGATGAAGTCTTTTAGGCATGTGCTAATCCCCACACATAATCCACCTAATTCATCTTTGACTATCCATTGGTTTCTTTTGGGATGTGGAAATGGAATCCCCTGTAGGGAAGATAACTTCATCCCATGCCCAATCAACAAATTCTTTCATTGCAATTTGATGCTTGGAAGAGTTGGAAGGACACTAAGAATTTTGCATTCAATGATGCCACTTTCAACAAATGGTATGACTAGATGATTAGGGTTACCAAACCCATTTTGTGAATCCCATAGGTGCTACAAGTGAATAAATTTTGGTTTGGTATGAACATGGATAATACATTTATGCGGCCATGAGGGATTAATGTTGATAAATTCCATGTCATTTATTTTCCCTATTACTTGATAGAATCATCTTTTGATAAATTCCATGCCATTTCTTTTCCCCATTTCCAATTGCAGCAACCAATCCATCTCTGCCTTTACTGAAGCTTGAGCCAACCGATGATTTTCTTTGGGATCTTGTAGAATTTGGCAACCGGAATGGCCTGGTCAGTGTTGAAGAAACCTTCAGTGCCTTTTATGAACTTGAGAAAAAAAATGCCTCGCCTCTTTTCAACAATTTTTTTTTTAAATATTCAGGTCCATCGATCTTCCGATTACTACAGGTCGGACTTCCGATGGGAAATGCTCCCAGCAAAGAATCAGAACTACATCACGCTTGTCAGTCACGTCGGCAATATAGCATCGAAATATTCATCGGTAGACTGACGGACATCGTTGGTAGTTTTTCGGTTGTCCTTTGAAATTAAATTTTTAAGGGTCGCCAGTCGTCAGACGTTAGGGGAGTCAGAATACCGACGATAGTCCAACGTTGGAAAAACCACGGGAGATTTTCCGACACCTGTTGAGCCCTCATAAGCGGTGGTTGAGTGACGTCAAACATCGGGGGTACGACAATAGGGCGTCATAAATTCTGTCCATTTATAGCAGTGAGTGCCAACTGGAGCTAGACACTTGTCACGATCTGATTGCACCACATGTCCTTGTTGGCATGGTCTTGCTGATGTGGATATATGATGTGGCACATGTCCTCCTCCTGGTAGTAGGTTCATATGAATCCTTGATCCAACGACTGTGATCAAATCTTAGATCAATGGTCCAGATTTATTTCGGCCTTCGTGACTTCATTCCTTTGCAATCATTCAACCTTTCGGAGTGTATTTTGTTGAAGTAGATCGGATGGTCGATATTCATTCTTTCGTAGATGGACGATCCTGGCTTGTCCAGAGGTTTCAAACAAATTGATGGCCATGAATTGATCTGCAATTGAGTGTATGATTCTCATTCACTTCAAGAATTCGGAGCTTCGAGACTCTGACCTTTACAGTCTTCCAACTCTCTTGGAGAAAATTCCATCGGAGTGTGTATTAACACTTTTTTCTTGATAACTTTTCATAAGTCTAGAAGCTAGGACCATGGGCTTAGGCAAAAAGGATCTCCACTCTTTGGTTATTTGACTATTCATGACTCCGAGGCACCGAACTACTTGAACTTTGAGAAGGTCAATCCCTCCAGAGTGTTTACCTACCGAATAATTCATAAGGTTGTGGTGATCGCTTGTTGTCATTTGTTTAGTACACCTTACGCTCTCCTTCCACTATGCTTGGTCTAATGGTCGAGAATTCTCCCGTAGTAGATCAAGGATCAGGGATGGTTGTGGAGTCCCAAATAGCACGACATTTAAAACCATCTTCGAGTTCCGCAATGGAAACTACTCATTGGTAGTGGAATTGATGCCAACCATTGATCTATTGGCAGGTAATGATTGACGGTCGATGTGGATTCCAGAACCGAAACTTGCACGATCGTTAACTCAACCCTTTCATTATGTAATGGTTCCCCATCATTTATCTACCCTTACTAAGATCTGATGGTAAATACTTAATTGGATGTTGATCCGATAGTCCTCCTCTGTAACTCCCAAATCTGATGGTATTGGTTTGTCCCGAAATATGCATTAGTGGACATTATTCTTCCTCAAATATTTTGTAGTTTTATCGTGGGGATTTGAATCCTGATCGTGTTTCTGCAATGTGCTTTCGCTTCTGGTCTTTTTGATAGATTCTTCTGCATGTTGTTCATAAAAACTCATCATCACATCATAATGACATCGACTGTTGACATCAATGAAAACACATCAATGACAATATGTTCAAGAATATCCCCCTTTGTCATTGAAGGAAACACACCAAATTCATACACAAATTCCCCCTATGATTATGCTTCTCTCCTTTGAAGTTACTCTCCCCTTGACACCAATGGTAGAGGGTTTCTCCCCTTATGATTAATCTTTGTCTTTCTATATGTTGTTGACCCAAAATATGAACTTGGGTAACTCCCGCTGCAATCATGCTCTGCCTCCCTCAACTGAATGACTCCCCCTTTGTTTCTAAAAGGGTATCTCTTCTTGATAAGGTATCTTATCTTGTGGAAAAGGTCCCCCTGATCATGTTCCCTTTCTGATATGATTTTTATGGTTTTTAATGAGGTTTTTGAATTACTCCTAATTTCTGTCGAAGATTTTCAAAAATACTCTTGGGCAAAGGTTTTGTGAAAATGTTTGCAATTTGTTCTTTGGTGTTTACATATATATACTATTTTAACCACTTTTTCAGTAACCTGATCTCTTAAAAAATGATATCTAATTGGGATGTGTTTGGTTTTAGAATGCATGATTGTATTTTTAGAAATACTTATGGCACTAGTGTTATCACAGTTAATAGTAATGGGATTATTATATCTTATTTGTAGGTCTTCTAAAGTTTTCTTCATCCAAAGAACTTGTGTGCAACGGAATGAAACAACAATGTATTATGCCTCTACTATAGAGAGTGATGTGGATGTTTTTTTCTTGCTTGACCATGCTACCAGAATTTTTCCTAAGAAAAATGCTCCTCCACTAGTGCTTTTCCTATCATCTATTCTACCGACCCAATTTGCATCAGTATATGAAGTTAGATTGAAATATTTATCTTTTGGATACCATAATCCAAGTTCTAGGGTGCCTTGAAGGTATCTGAATATTCTTTTTATTGATTTTAAGTGAGTTTCTTTAGGTGCATATTGAAATCTCCCCATGATTCCTAAAACCTACATGATTTTAGGTCATGTTGTTGTTGAATAAAGAAAACTTACAACCATTTATCTATACATCGTTTGGTCCACTTTTGGTGAGTCGTCTTCTAGGCTTAGTTTACATCCAGTGACCATGGGAGTACTCATAGTTTTATTGTCTTCCATTTGAAATTTCTTCAACATTTCCTTGATATATTTGGTTTGGGAAACAAATATTCCATTTTCTGTTTGATTTACTTGTAAACTTAAGAAAAATGAGAGTTCTCCCAGCATAGACATTTCAAACTCTTTTTGCACTTTGGTTGCAAATTTTATGCTTAGTGTAGTAAGATTGTTGGACAACTGAGAGGGGGGGGGTGAATCAATTGTTACCGTGCTTAAACAATTATGCTTCTTTTAAAATCTTTACAAGGCACTCAATGATGATCACAATAATGCAGTGAAATAAACAAAGGCACATTCAGCATCAGTCACATATATGATAAAGACAGAGACAGATAGTTCCCAAGGAAACCCATACAAGGTAAAAACCTCCTTTTCTTTATATGATAAGTATTATCTACATTCTTTACATTATCATACATATGAGCACCAACTCATTGTGAGGCTACAACCTCTGTTTTTGAAAGCTGCAACTTGTTGAAAGCACCGACTCTTTGTTTTCTCTAGCACCCACTAGAAGGAAGCACCAACCCCCTGGTTTCTCTAGTACCAACTAGAAGGAAGCACCAACTCCCTGGTTTCTCTAGCACCAACTAGAAGGAAGCACCAACTCCCTGTGTTCAAGCACCCACTTGAACCTTTGAGGACACAAATCCTCCCTAGCACCTCCCACCCACCCTGATTAATAAATTCTTTGTTACTGAAACTCTACAACGATATAAAATAATTCAATGGCTTACCAGCCCTGTTGTTGTTCTGTTACGTTGCTCTTCCCTGTCTGCATCAGTGTCTTATGTACGCCACTTGCACTTTCTATTCTTCTTCCTTTTATACTCTCTGCACCATACCCCTTTGATGCAACCTTCCTCTACCATGCATCTCTACTCCTGCGCTTTGCCTCCTTGCTCACACTTGAATCCTCCACCATGACAACAACACCCATCTCTTCTTTCTTCATCATTCTTATAGTACATGTGCTCCTTGTGCATGCAATATTCACAATGCCTCTGCATGCCCCCTCCATGCCAAATTCCTTCATAACTTGAGTGCTCTGTCTGATCATCATCGTGACTCTTCATCTTCTCTGGTCATTTTCCACCATGTGTCCAGCATCACTGGGTGTTCTGCTGATATTTCTCAACCTTTCTGGCAGTTGAGACTCCTCATCTTCTTTGGCACAATCAAGCTTATGCCTTCCTAATTTTGGGGCACAAATGCACCTTTTGGATATGCAACGAGAAAATCTAGACGACCAGAATCTGTGCTCCCAGATCTANNNNGGGGGGGGGGGGTCCAAAATTGGGCACGCATCTCTCGAGCGGCTAGGATTAGAGTTCCCAGATCAACGACGCTCAAGCGATTCCGGACCCCCCTTGCCTTTCTGCCTTTAATACGGGGGGGGTCTGGAATGGTGGGGTACTGACGAAGGACCCCACTCCTGTCGTGTCACCTTTTGTATCGTTCTCCACCTGATCGTAAGACAAGGCTCATTCCCTTTAGCCCCTCCTCGTCCTCTGACATCTGTCCATCTCCCGATTTTTGAAACTCTGAAGTGGTGTAAATCTGCTGACATCACACGTGGATTGACATGTGTTGAATACTGCCACGTATCACTCTGATTCGTGACTTACATGTGCCTGAAATGTTGAATCAGTCTGACACTTGTCATTACCTGGTTGTGCCACGTGTTCCTAGCTGACGTGGTATGATGACATGTGTCGGATCGACAGTCCAGATCACATCTTGATCTGACGGTTCAGATTCAGTCGGGATTTCACACATCACGATTTCGACACTCTTGACGTTCAGTGTTTTTGTCACTTCAAAGTCCCGATCCACGAAACTCCGTAATGGAGTCGTATCAACGGTCCAAATCACATCTTGATCTGATGGCTATGATTAAATCGCAAAATCGCATATCGCGATTTTGGGATTCCTGTGGTTATTGTTCTTTGACATCTTCAACTCTCGATCCGCGAAACTCCGAAATGGACTGAGATCGACAGTCCAGATCAGACCTTGATTCAATGGCTGCGATTAAATCGCGATTTCACAATTCTTGTTGCATTGTTTCTTTTCCCTCTCCATGTCGTGATTCGTGAAACTCTGATATGGAGTTGGATCAATGGTCTAGATCTGATCTTGGTTCAATGGCTGCGATTAAGTCGCGATTTTGCAAATCGTGAAATCGGGATTTCTGTGGATGATATTACTTGACATCTCCAACTCTCGATCCCCAAAACTCTGACATGGACTGGAATCAACAGTCCAAATTCAACCTTAATCTGATGGTTGAGATTAAATCGTGATTTCAAATATCGAGATTTCAAGAGGTTAGGGAACATCGTTCCTTTGACTCTCCAGTCAACGAACTGACGATCTATCCCCACGTGTCCTGCCTGTAGATGGATGGTCCTCCTTCTTTTGGGATTTTGTGAGCCCTCTACTCCTTGCACTTTAAAGAACATGTAGGTTCTCCTCGATCCAATAGTGGTCGGACCCTGTGCTCGGACCCTGTGCTCGGATCTAACACCCGAGATCTATCCTCCATATCTGCGCACTCCTCTTGTCTACATTGAGATTTGACGGTCATCGGGAATTCAGGATGGGATCCAACGATCACTGACGCTTCTCCTCCAAGATTATTCATCCTCCTTACTTGGAAGAATTTCTAAGTGTCAAAGGCCTCGACCTTTGATCCACCTGTGATCCTAAGTACGTTATCTCCCTTGAACTTTAGCCATGAGTTAACCTCATCCCTGGTGCACACCTACGCACTGCATTCGACTCTACGCTAATTCCTCCTAAGCCTACGTTGTTCCTGTTTTTCAATCGATGCACACTCTGATCCTGCCATCAATGACAAGCGCATATTGCCTATAAAGCATGCCAACCATCCTCTACAGTGTCTTCCCAAACTGCTTCTGATGCCCATCTATTACATTCTTCCTGCAGTGTCTTCCCAAACTGCTTCTGATGCCTGTCCATTACATTCTTCCTATAATCATGCCATCTTCATTGTTGTACTTTCCATCAATGACAAGCATACGCTACCTGTTAAACATTTGCCAACAAAGATTACTCCCAAATATGATGTAATCTACATATACCACCACAACAATCATGTCTTGATCCTCAATTTTGATGTATAGGTTGATGTCAGTAGTCCTTCTCTTATATCATTGGTTTTGTAGGTACTGATCAAGCCTAGAGAACCATGCTTTGGGGGCTTGTTGACGGGCGAAATTGAATGCTCGTCAACTGGAGGAGTGGACCTGGTTCGGGGTTCTCTAAATAACCCAAGCCGTTTGGGATGATCCACCCCGACGGGTTTAGCAGATCCGTTGGACAATCTAAGTCCTAGGAAAACGAAAGAAAAACTAAGCTAAAGAAACTAAGCTAAGTAAAAAAAAAAAAAACTACAGCAAAACTATATACAAATCTAAAAACAAATACATACAATTTACTAATTGATATCATAAAATAATAATTCTACTTAATTAGATGTTCAACTATCAACACAATTAAATCTTAATCACAAATGTACAATATTTACAGATTACAGATTTTAAATGAAAACCTGCAAAAATCATTTGTAGACTGTCCTATGACAGCTAAACTATTGTTTTTTTATTTTTTCTAATTTTATGAGAAAGAAAAAAAAATGAAAACTATCTAAGATGAGCAATTAAAATAATAATCCTAACTATGAATCTGAACTATATATATCTATCTAAACTACTTAAATAACACTAATAAACTAACCTCTAATAACGCTTTCCAATTTGTCTCGTGCAAAGTATCTGATTCAGCTGTTTGATGGGAGGAAACCCGCACCAAATTTTCCACAGGATTCTTGTAAATAGGAAGCGATAGTGCTCTTTGAATATGAATAATAGGACAAACAATACATAAAAAAAAATGACAGCAATCTTATAGTTTACAAATCATCGCAATTAGATAAATCCCTGTGCAAAGATTTGTACAGAACAGTTCAATTAACGAAGAAGATAAACCCTTTATTCATTAAATTGAAGAAAGGTAATTGTTGTACTTAAAATAAGAGAGATCAAATATGGACAACACATAATCCAAGTCACATCAACCTGCAAAAAAATATGATAGCTAAAGTAGTCGATAATTAGATTGCAAACTGATATGAACAAAACTCGAAATAAAAGTTTGATATATTGAAAGCTAAAGCTATTACAAAACATCCACTTTCATTCCAGTTTGTATCCTCATAATTCCATAGTCTTTGTTCTCCCACCAGTCGATGGGTTCATTACAAAAAATAACAAGTATTTAAAGACCACAGGGTAAAACATCCCTGTGGGAATTATCAAACACAGTTCACAAAAAATCTGGGAATAATCTCCCAAGTCTCTATTTCTGACTTAAGCTAACCACCTAAAACAAAGCTATATCACAAAAAGAATGATCTGAACTGCCACAGCATATCCAATTGGTCATTGAAATCCGTATGCACCTGAAAGTGGACAAGAATAGACAAGTTTGGATAATGTTTTATTTGTAAAATTAACAAAAATCTAAATTTTAAGACTAGCTACAGAATCTCACGATTCTGTAGCTGGTCTTATTTGCAAACAAAATCGTTTTTAATCAATCCAAAACTAACAGAAATATATTCGAACTATTAAACAAATATTTAATTACTAATTGAAAACAAAACAAATCGTTCATGCCAAAAGTAACCAAATCTTTATGCCAATTTGAAACAGACAGAAATCGTGTTTAATTAACAAAATGGTAACAGGGATATATGCAATCTATCAAACACTTTTTATTACCAATTCAGAGCAGACAGAGTCATTTTGATAATTCGAAACCAACGAAATCATTATTGAATCAATCTCAATCAAAACAGCAAATCTTTCATATTCATTCAATACAAACGCAATAGTTTATGTCATCTCAGAAATTAACAAAATCATTGTTGAATCAAAACAAAACTAACAATATCGTTTTTTAATTTAAAACTAACAGAACTATATTAAATCAATCTTCAATGCATATACAAACGACTATGCTAATTCAAAGAACGCAACATTGTTTGTGAATGAAACCAAACAGAAATGAATCGAACTAACTCAGGGCCGATACAATCATTATACTAATCTAGGAACAATCAAATTGTGTTAAATCGGTTCAATCAAAACATAGCTACATGATTTTAGCAAACAAATCTTTTGTATAGATCGAATGCAATCATAATACAAAACGAAAATATTCATTCAAAACAAAACAGAATCGAATCTATTCAAACAGAACTAAACGAAAGAAAACCCAATCGACTACTAATTCAAACCAACTCATAAAACAAAATCAATGTTGAAATACATACCTGGGCAATAGGAAAATGATTCGATCAGGATAACTTTGAATTGACAAAGGTTGTAGCTGCCTCGACATTTCTGAAGACAATTGAACCCGTAGTCTTTTGCTTCTTCTCATTGGCTTGTAGCCTGTCGTTCTCCTTTGAAAGAACTGTCACCTGTTCCTCCAATGATTTAATCTTAGATTGCAACAGGGGAACATCTGTGTAATAAAGTTCAAGACATGAATTGCATTGAGTACACGGTGATTGATCAGGCTTTGGTATTACAGGCGAGGGTTATTTCAAGTTACCAGGGGCGTCACTGTGAAGCTTAATTCCCAAGAATTTAGGATCATTCTTGAGGCACGGAGGTAAGTTGGAAACATAGTCATAGGGCTCCATTAAGCAGAGGCCATGAGAGTAAGGGTATTCCTCGGCTAGGAAACCTTCAATCTCAGAGTTTGAATCCTCGCTCAAGATGATAGGCTTTTGGTCAGTGCTCTGTTTGGGCTTGTTCCTAGCGCATCTCGATATCCATCATGCATTTTTATTTCCCTTATTGTTGACACCAGTATCACCTTTGCCTTTCTTCCTTATAGGCCTCTTGACAACCTTAGTATTGTCTTTAGCACATGGGTCGGACATGGTATCGAGTAGGTCAAAGTTGGGGCAATTCGAGAGTTTGATAGGGGGTAGAAGGGCAAGAGATGGCACGGTAGGAACAACCAGAGTTTCAGTAACCACAACCTTGTCTACCTGAACACACTCAGGAGTGGAAAAACCATTCCTTGATAGGAAGGCTTTCCAACAGTCACCACTAAGGCTCAAATGATGAACGATAATGATCTTGATCAAGTAGTGATGGAAAAGGTTGCTATCAGCCTTCTCACGCTTAGATCATTTGGGCATTTTGTAAAGACTGTGTAAGAGATAGTGGGGCATGTTCAGAGGGTAGTCTATAAAATTCATCAATAACCGAAGATGATACAGAAATACCAAACCATAACGACCTTCGCAAGTCACAAACTGCTTAACAATTGCTAATAGATCATGACACCTGGGTTTGAGGGCAGTGCCAGGCATACCTCTATCACAACTAACAATATTTCTCGATTTGAATAGGAGCGGCCATGACACCTCGTCCACTTTGGAGTTCTTAAACCACTTCTGCCCTCTAGCCGGTAAGCCTGTAGTCGAACTGAGGAATTCCTCATTAAGCTCGAGTTCTATGTCTCTGACCTTAGCCCTGCATCCGTCAAACGTGAGGGTGAACTATTGGGCTACCGAAAGGTTGAAACCCTCAAATATTTGGATAAAAACCAGCCAGCCGCTATTTTCCAAATCTTCACGAGCATTGTCAAATAGCAGGAGTGTTTGGCTGCCATTAGGCTCTATGCGCACCACAGGTGCCATAGGTGAGGGCACACAGTGAGCCAGGTAAAGGGACAAGGGTTTGGACAGGGTATACATAGGATCGAAAGCTCAGGGATTTCCCCAAAACCAACAGAGGTAACCCAGGATAGAAGGCAGGCATTAATGCCCAAGTGTGTGAGGGTGGTGGAACGAAATAGGCCCATGCAAAACAGTCATATCCAAATGTACAATCGACGGCGCATATGGTGATCACTATTGCAATGTGTTAAAAGCAATGCCATTCAAACAATTAATGAAATCTATGGTAAGTCGACCCAAATATTTGCACAAGCATAGTGTTTGCATGGTTTTAAAATCAAAACAATATTTCGAATAAAAACTTATGCATTGTATGAAACTATTGAATTAAGGGTCTAATCACCATGTTAATGCATTGTTATGAACCCATCGAATTCGATCGAAAGAAATAGAACATCAAACTGCCATTGAATCAAGGACTCAATCATAATCATTAGAATATCATCACAGTCTCATAAAAATGAAATCATATTAACAACAACAAAAATGTCAAATAAGTAAAGGTTTTGGTGTCTTGCCAACTGTATGACCATAATTGAATTGGAAATGCAATGAACACATAGACAAGAGTGACCATAATAATCCAGTGACGATTTTAATGCCATTGACGTGACTTAAAAATCAAATTTTTCACGATTGTAGTCGTGAAAACGAGAACAAAAGGTAGGTGTGCAAATGCGCAAAATAATAGTGTTGTTTTATTCAAAGATTGCGATGAAAATCAAGGGTTCCAAAACACTTGTGTAGGCATCTTATAAGGATAGGATAAAAATGTGAAATGGCTGCCAACAATGGAGACACACTGGTAGAAGCAGTTATCTCTGCCAAAAGAACAAATTCAGATTATGATAACAAGAATAATTCAAACTCAAAAACAACCAGAAAATTGTTTAAACATCATTATTAATCAAATATTCCAGCAGTGCTTAAAGGATGAAAACTGATAACAGTCTTAAGACAAGCGAGCCACGATATTAAAGATAAAATCTCCAATACTGTTGACAGGGCCACTGCTGCCAGCAGGCGTTCATAGCCTCGACAGGGTTTCCATTTAACCCACTCTGATATCTATATCCTGCCAAGAAGTTCCAGATCAGAATAAAGGACATTTAAGGTCAAGAGATTCCATATTTGTAAATTTTCATATACCCGACATTGTTTCGCTGCCAACGAGCCTGTTTAGTACCCCG